>JASTWQ010000066.1:0-600000 GCA_035220615.1 Leptothorax acervorum
ATTGTTTAAAATTATAATTTATGTTGATAATGTGCCTTGAAAGAATCCAAGTAATATCTTACCTTGAAAAAATCAAAGTAATCAAGAGACACGGTAGTGCCTCGCGCCAAGTACGCGCAAAGCAAGACCGCCGTGGCTCTATTAACGCGACCGCAACGAGTTGCGAGTACCCGAGATTTTGAGATCTCGATAACTAGCGAACGGATTAAGTTCCAACTAGGCTTAATGGATAGCTTGGACCAAATTCGTATAATAAAAGTGTTTTATGTTTCCGCTACATGCCCTACAAGCGGAGATATTGCGATGCAAACTAGAAGCTGAAAATTTACAATTAAGAAACGTCGTTCTCCGTTTGCTGTGTTCGCCACCGCGGCCCCCTTCGCATCCCCCCTCCCAACCCTGTACAGAGTGGACCTCGCTTTAACTTACAAAGCATACTTTTCATATACCAACTATTCTCTGCTTTAACAAATTATTTCTGCTACAGATATTAAGCGTCGAAGTTAACAAAGCAGAAATAATTTGTTAAAGCAAAGAATAGTTGGTATATAAAAAGTACATATTTATATAAAAACTATTCATCGTACATATAAATATGTACTTTTCATATACCAACTATTCTCTGCTTTAACAAATTATTTCTGTTTCGTTAACTTCAACGCTTAATATCTGTACAGCACATTCTCTGCTATAATAAAAAGACTGTTCAATATACAAACGATTCGCTGCTTTAAATAACTTTTCTTCGTTCATACATTGTCAAATATAACTTTGACATTCGGATTACCGCATTCTTTGATGCAATGGCTGAAATCTTTCAGATTCCTAATGATAATGCTGAATAAATCATCATCAAACTTTTATTTTTGTATTTATTACTAGCCTAATACCCGTGCTTTGTTACGGTATTTAATTATTTTAAATCGATTTTGACTCTAATAAACTTTCGTTTGATTATAATGAACAATATTATCTCATGACATAATAAAAATGAATTAAAATTATGTTAGTGTTTGTTCGTACTTTTGCTCCAATTCTATTGCTTCAGATTTAAATTTCTTTATCGTATTGTTCATTTCCTCTGTTGTCTATGTACTAACTGATGTCTATAATGGGGCGAAAGGTCCTCCGGGGCGAAGCCCGGGTGACCAGCTAGTATATGTATACAGGGTTCACCAAAAGTATGGAAACCCCTAAATATTTCGAAAACTACGCATTTTAGAAAAAAATGTTTCAGACAAAAGTTGTAGGGTTTCAAGTAACGCATTAAATAGCAATATTAGTGTGACTTCAAATAACTTTGTTAATGCCAGGTAAAAATAACTTTAAAATTTTTAAATGGAAACCCCTATTTTTAATTGCATATTCTTATGGCTTACCTCGAGAGCTTTTCAAAACACTATAATAAAGTATTTTTTTATTAACTATTTTTCAAGTTATGGAGCTTGAAAGCTACGATACTGCCGGCATCAGCGTTACCCAAGATGTACCGCGTGGAGGTTGCACGGTCGGATTTACACTAGCAGAGTTGTAAATAACAATACTTTTGTGATTGAAGTTCTTAATTACTAATTATTTTAATTAATTTTAATTTAAATTGAGTTTAAGTACAAATGTTTTTTGGAATTGTAATTAAAGTCGTTCAATTACAAATAGGTACATTTTGAAATTGTAATTAAACTCGAATTTTATTACAATTAAAAAAGTTATGGCCAATCCTCTCCCCTCATTTTGGTTCCTTCTTAGGTCTTCCTATCCTATGGGGAAAGAGGGAGTGGGAGAGGGTCAGCGCGAGGGAAGGGAGAGGGAAAAGGCGATTGGGTCATTGGAGACTCCCATTGGACCCTCTTAGGAAGAGTCCAATGGGATTCTCCAATAGCCTAATCGCCCTCTCCCTCCCCCACCCTCGCGCTGACCCTCTCCCACTGGATGGACACTCCGAGAGGGTATAAAACGCAAGCACCAAGATGTTCAGTGTTCTTTTCTCGCGAATAATTACGTAGGTAGGGTGATAGCGTCCTAGAGCGCTCTCTGCTTCTGCCGAGGACTTTTGTCTTTTTAATTCGCAAATTAATAAATTAAAATTTAAACGTTTGGCTAAAAATGGCTAATGAATTATCGGAGCGTGAAATAATCACTATCCTAATGATGCGCGGATGGGGTGATAATGAACGATCGTTCACTGATGTCGTTCGATTATTTAATAACACGTTTCCGAATTGTCAAATTAGTAAATCCACTGTTTTGAAAACTGTACGACGTTTTCAAGAAACTGGTAGTGTAAAAAGTCGCTTTAGGTCTGGCAGGCCATCATCTGCAACTAATAACGACAAACAACTTGATGTTCTGCAGACTTTTATTGAAAATCCCCATACATCTCTTAATAGAGCAACTCAAGCTCACGACATTGCTCCCATGTCCGTACACAGAATTAAAAAAAAAAATAAATTACATCCATACAAATTGCAATACGTTCAAGAATTGCAAGACGGAGATGACGAGCGTCGTATACGCTTCTGTGCAAGAATGATGGACCTAATAGATGCCTTGCCCAACTTTCCTTATCAAATTGTTTTCACAGACGAGGCAACCTTTACATTGACGGGAGAGGTTAATAATCAAAATTTTCGTCTCTGGTCAGATGAAAATCCGAATTGGGTGCGGGAAAGTCATACACAATACCCAGAAAAAATAAATGTATGGTGCGGCATGATAGACGCTTATGTGATAGGGCCATTTTTTTTGGAGGACAACCTCAATGCTCATAGGTACGAGAGATCACTTGTAGATGAAATAATTCCAGCCATACAAAATATTTTTCCAAATAACTTTGAGCAAATATGGTTTCAGCATGATGGAGCTCCACCTCATTTTGATGCAGGGCCACGTCGAATTTTAAATGCAGTTTTCCCGCAAAGGTGGATAGGAAGAAGGAACCGAAATGAGGGTGGGGAAAGTTGGCCACCTAGGTCACCAGGTCTAACTCCTCTTGATTATTACTTTTGGGGCTATCTGAAGAGTAAGGTTTACGAAACAAAACCTCAAAATATCCAAAAATTGAGGCAGCGAATAAGGGATGAAACAGCCTTGATACCTGCTGAATCAAATCGTAGAGCTATTTCTGCGTTCTATCAAAGATTGGCGTACTATCAAGAAGTCAATGGAAACCACTTTCAGAATTTACTCTAAAACACTCAAACACACAAAAAAAATGTAAATTAAGATTGTAAAATTTGTAATTTAGGAAAATGTAAATAATAATTATTCTTTTTACTTTTTTAATTGTAATAAAATTCTAGTTTAATTACAATTTCAAAATGTACCTATTTGTAATTGAACGACTTTAATTACAATTCCAAAAAACATTTGTACTTAAACTCAATTTAAATTAAAATTATGTAAAATAATTAGTAATTAAGAACTTCAATCACAAAAGTATTGTTATTTACAACTCTGCTAGTGTAAATCCGACCGTGCAACCTCCACGCGGTACATCTTGGGTAACGCTGATGCCGGCAGTATCGTAGCTTTCAAGCTTCATAACTTGAAAAATAGTTAATCAAAAAATACTTTATTATAGTGTTTTGAAAAGCTCTCGAGGTAAGCTATAATAATATGCAATTAAAAATAGGGGTTTCCATTCAAAAATTTTAAAGTTATTTTTACCTGGCATTAACAAAGTTATTTGCAGTCACACTAATATTACTATTTAATGCGTTACTTGAAACCCTACAACTTTTGTCCGAAACATTTTTTTCTAAAATGCGTAGTTTTCGAAATATTTAGGGGTTTCCATACTTTTGGTGAACCCTGTATGTATATAAAGAATGAGCATATAAAAGGAAAACAACAAAGTATCTACAAGTATAACAATATGCCCTCGTCATGCAGGAATATGCTCAATTGTGAGTCTGCAGCGATTGCAGGAGCAAATACTCTTAAAATTTATGCTTAAATTCGCAAATGGAAGAAGAATTGCGGATGTTGGGTGGAATGTCATTTCACAGTTCAGCAGCTAGGGAGCAAAAGGAGCGCTTGAAGAACTCCGTGCGGCACAGCAGAAGGTTAAGAGCGCTACCCAGGGCCCTAGTATCGCGCGAGGCTATATCACGCTTAAACACAAAATTACTGTAAAGGATCTGAGGTTTTTTCTTCCGCAACACGGAGAAGGTCAAGTTTCCCACGAAGTACAAACGTCGGAAACCAATTCTTAGCCAACCAAGTCTGGCTAAATGGGGAGTTATATGCTCGTCCCATTTGACCTGGTAAATGAAGCGGATGCATTTGTTGAAAGCCCTCTGCAAACGAAGGTCCTGCTCTCCTGTGATATTGGTTTGGACCGAGCAACAATAGTCGAACAGAGGAAAAATAAGAGCCATGATAAGCCTAATACGGAGAGAAATAGGCAGGAGGTGTTTGCCGAGTTTTAGCTGGTAAAGCGCCGAATTCACTCGAGAGATTGTTTTCGTGGTTTGCTCGGTCCAGGAAAGTGTGCGGTGATAGACACCCAAGTATTCCACCGTATCCGAGAAAGGAATAGTAGTGCCGTCTACAATAATATGGGGTAAGGCACCCATCTCCAGGCCACTAATATATCACAGTGTCCCCATGATCATCGCTCTAGTTTTTCTGGGGTTAATCGTGAGCATGTTGTCCGTTGCCCAACCTAGAACCCTACAAATATCCTCGTTGATGAGAGAGATAGCCTCACAGAGCAATCCAGGTTCCATGTGGAGATAGATCAGGAGATCATCAGCATAGAAATTATACTTGCAGTGCTTCAGTACGATTCCAAAGGCCCTCATGTAGAGTACGAAAAGTATGGGACCCAGTACAGAACCTTGGGGCACTCCCCCACGAACCGATCTGTCAGATGATAGCTTTCCGGTGACGGGATCGCGTACAGTCTGCTCCCGATTCGTTAGATATGAGCAGAGCCATCGCAAGGCAGAGCAAAAGAAACCCAGATCTCTAAGCTTGTTGATCAAGAGTCGATGGCAAACATTATCAAATGCTTTTGTGAAGTCAAAGAATACAGCGACAGTGATAATTCTCTTGTCCGCGACCATCCTAACGTCATCAAGGACACTGATCAGAGCTGTCTGCGTGGAGAAATCGCTCCTGTAAGCCGACTGAAAGGGATCCAAGATGTCACAATCCTCAAGGTAACTCACGATTTGATCCGCCGCGATGCGCTCCAAGACTTTAGACATTGCGCATAGTATTAAGATGGGTCTATAATCGTTAAGTTCTGCAGGGCGCTTCACCTTAGGAATCGGACAAATAGTGGCGCACTTCCAGACCACCGGAAGAACGCCGTAAGTCAGACAGAAATTAAAAATATGAGTCAGTGCCGGTAGAATGCTGGGAAGCGCCCTCACAACCAGACTAAGGGGAAGTTTATCCCTGCCCACCGCATCCGATCGGCCCATACGGAAAGCCCTTCTAATATCCCTCGGTTCAATGTGTTTCCAATAAAATTTCGAGTCTTCATATACCTCTTCGCCTAAGTAGAAAGTCCCACTGGTACCGGGATCAGAAATCCTGTTGCCCGTAAAATGGTCGTTCAACTCGTCGACATCAAAAACGAGTTTGTCAGCCACAGCTTTAGTTCTCAAAAAGCCGAAATGTCTTAGTTTCTTCCAGATAAGATTAGGCTCGTTGATGTCGAAGAACGCCCTGTGGAAATATTCGGCTTTAGCCCTCCGCACCTCGAGCTGAACCTAATTTCTCAAACGCCTGAAATCGTCATAATTAGCATCCGTTCTACTCCTCTTCCAAACTCTCCTCGATTTGTCTCTAGTTTTTATCAGTGACTTAATTTCAGGCGTGAGCCAGGGCGTAGGCAAATGCTTTGGTTGGATGACTCGATAAGGAGCATGTTTGTCATAGCAGGTCAGAAGAAAGTCATTCAGGATCCCGAGTTTAACGTCGATGTTGTCAGATGTGTAAAGGTCCTCCCAGTTCTGGGCGTCCAATTCAGCCAGAAAGTCCTCAAGGTTGAACGAGCGGAAGTCGCGAACACGAATGGTGCGTCTAGGAACACGCTCGATCTTGATGTCGTAGGTGATTTCAATGAGATCATGCGCAGACAAAAAGCAAGCATCGTGCTGCTTGTGCCCAATTAGTTTGTCCGTTTTATCTATAATGCACAGATCAAGTAGAGTGGAGGCAGTACGTGTGTGGTGCGTGGCAGTAAAGGGCACAAGAAAAAGATTTACCGCACGCACAAGCGATAAGATCTGCTCTGAATCGAAGGTGAGAGAACAGAGATCCGCGTTGAAATCTCCAAATATTACAGAATGCTTATAATTCACTGACAGGTCGGAAAAATCATTAAAAAAGTCAGATAGAAATCCACTATGAGGAGGCCTATATACGACAGCAAGCAAGACCTTGGAGTGGGAATTGATTGAGACTTCAACAATCAAGTATTCTGGTCTTCCATGACAAATGTTTTCGGACTGACGCAGAATCGACGCATGAAAAGCGATAGGCACATAGATAGCAACCCCCCCTCCAGTCCTGCCAACGCGGTCACATCTTAAGAGACGGTAGCCGTGAAGAGAAACCAGATGGTCGGGTACGTGAGGTTTGAGCCAGGTTTCAAAGAGACATATGATGTGATACCCTGAATCATTGAAAAAGGACTGAAATTCGTCGAAATGTGCAAGCAATGATTGGCAGTTAACATGACAGACGCAGATGATGCGCAGGCTTATCCATAGTTTATGCTACAAATCCTTTCCGACATTCGTTTACGCAAAATTGGGCAATTTTTATTATCAAGGGCGGAATGATGTCGACCCGCTTGTGGCAACCACCGCTTGCAATTTCCGCATTCAGGTGTTTTGCTTCTAGCGGTGCAAACCTTAGTTTCATGACCGCCAGCACAATGACCGCATAAAGTCGTAAAACGACAATGCTTTGTAAAATGTCCGAAGGCAAGGCATTTAAAGCACTGAAGAACCCTAACGTAGTCGGTGATCTCTCAGGCATAGTAATTTATAAATATAAATTTAAACGCTTCTATTTTACCTGATAACATAGTTAATAACTTTTTTAATTCTAATTACGACAAAGTCAGCAGGTTTGACCGGAAAGTTAAATTGAAGTTGATAAACAAATTTAACAATGTCATGGCTAAAAAAAACGCGTTCCTAAATTCGTTTTTTAATGTCGACCGGAGCAAATGGATCATTAACGCAAGCAGTAAATCAATCCCCGACAATGTGTTGAATTTTCTGAGTTTGGGTGACAGATTCGCGTTGCCTATAAACCCGGATAACAGGAAGGACCGTGCTCGGGGGGGTGTTAAATGATCCCCGGATTTGCGATTGGCCTGCAATCTACGGCTGGTTCGAAGGACCAGAGGGGGGTGTCGGCCCCTCGCGATTACGAAATTATGCACAACGTGCAGCGAAAAAAAGCGAGAGCAAAGGCGACTCACCGTATCGATGCCCGTTCTCCTGGTCGTATCCTTCGTCCTTCCGCTTGGCCGGGCCTCCGTGGTAGCGGGAGAGCTAGGCAGGCTATCGTGCGTTAGCAGGCAAGGCAGGAAGGAAGCAAGCAAGGCAGCAAGCAAGCACGGCACAGGCACTCGAAAGTCAGGCACGAAAACTTATCCGGTTGAAAAGTGTGTACTCGGAGCAGGTCGGAATGTGAGTGAGTGCTCCGATCCTTTGGCTCGCGCTCCTGCGAAGCAAGTCGCGCGCGAGTACCAAATTCCAAGAGTGGCTAGGGGGCCACCCGCGGGCGGGCAGCACGAGTCGGGTGAGTCGCACGAAAATTGGCAATTCGATCGCGGCCCGCCAACGTTTCGCGCGAGTCTACTGACGCGAGGTAGCCGTTACCGACGGTAACGCGAATAATATTTAAACTGTCATGCAGTATAACACAACTTATAAACTAACGCACGCTATTTATCTACTAACAAATGTGTATGTACAATATTTACATGTGAGCTCCAACCAGACCGTTTGAACTCCACTGTTGCCGTCGTTAAGAATTTTGAACTCAACACGTATAAAATGCCCGACAATATCATCGATGAGGCGCGCCGGTTAGTCACTAATTCTTTACACAAGTTCTTAAGTAAGAATAGGCATGTTAACGCCGTAGACAGATACCTCGCAAACGAGTTCACGAAATGTAACCGCTTCCTACGCAATAATCATGATATCTTTGTCACGCGAGCCGATAAAGGCCAAGTAACCGTCGTTATGGACAAAAGCACGTACTTAAATCAGATGGCTGAGCTGCTAGACGATCGAACGACGTATAGGAAATTGAGTAAAGACCCTATTAATAAAATCACGTCCAAACTTAAAGAACTTGTTAAATCTTGGCGCGACAATGATATTATTGATGAGTTTTCGTATAATATAGACTCAATTGCACGAACGGAAATTTGCCTAGATGCTACGGACTGCCGAAGGTGCACAAGGCCGGCTTCCCACTACGTGTAATTGTTTCGGCTGTGGGAAGTCCTCTATATAATATCGCCAAATTTCTCCATCAAATTTTGTATGATTCGATTCCGAAACCTAAGTCGCACGTGAAGGATAGTTGGTCGTTTGCTACAATAATAAATAACGCAGAAATAAAAAACGACGAGATACTCGTATCGTTGGACGTGACAGCTTTGTACACAAATATCCTGAAAGAACTCGTTCTAAAGGGAATCGAAAAGAGGTGGAGTTACATCTCCAAAGAAACTAAACTCACTTTGACTAATCAGTTCTTATACGCGGTAGACCTGGTTTTGAGCTCCACCAGTTTTTATTTTAATGGAGAAATTTACGAGCAGATTTTTGGTAGTCCTATGGGTTCTCCGCTCTCCTCCATCCTCGCGGACATAGTTATGGATGACCTCGAGACTTATTGCCTAAGCCTTTTGAACTTCGACCTCCGAATGTACCGTAGATACGTCGACGACATATTCGCGATTATCCCAGCGTCGGAAATAGATGACACGCTTAAAATATTCAATGAGTACCATCCAAGACTAAAGTTTACTTACGAAATAGAGACTAACTCTTCGCTGAGCTTCCTTGACACGACGGTAATTAGAAACGGTAATAAATTGATAACAAACTGGTACCGCAAACCCACCTTTTCGGGACGGTATATCAATTTTTTCTCTAACCACCCTCTCAAATACAAAATTAATACGATAACGAATTTGGTGGATAGGGTGTAACCGAACGGTACGTAATCGGGCTACGGGACACGCTATTTTGTCCTATAAGTCATCGGTCGCCACTCGGTTTATCCTGATTCCACCGAGAAGGTAAGTATCTATGATATCATGGTTAACCAATTTGTTTAAACAATCTCCTTTCCAGATTCCCGTCACGGATGCCGGATCTCCAGCGCCTACTCTCGGATCACCGATACTAATCACCAGCCTGAGTCAACGTGGGATCAAGATGGCTGACCACCGTTTGATCGGGTAAGTTACAGTACCAATGGTTGATCAACCTAATTAACTCTTTCTATTTTCAGGTTCTCACTGCGGGTGCCTCATCTGCGTCGCCGTCCCATGGATCATCGTTGCTGCGTGTCGCCCAGGATCGTCGCGTTCACAAGATGGCCGACCACCGCTCTTACCAGGTAAGTATAAGTAACGTGATTAATCAACTTAATTAATACTGATTCTTTTTAGGTTTCCGCCACGGATGCCACATCTGCTGGTCCCACCGTTGATGCACCGATAATAATCCTCGCGATTATTCGACGAATTTTAATCCTCGACCCGGATCGCCGCTTCTCCAAGATGGCTGACCTCCGTTTAATCAGGTAAGTGTAGGGTAAGTAATTGTGACTTCGTCGTTATTTTCACAAATGATTATTCCATTTATTCATAATGATCGTTTTACACAGATGGTTGTTCACAATTATTTATTCCGCGCAAGATGGCGGTCGCACGTCTCGCCAAGTGCGTAGTTTCCGTTTCGGCACTATAATACCGTTCGCCTTTCGTATCGACGAATTTTAACGCGTTATGCGGGCGTTCCCGTTTGTTTCGGACGCTGAGGTAATCTAATTTCGTATTCCGGAGCACTATCGCGATAATTACTGCGACACGTCGGGACATACGCGCGAGACCGGTGTTACCTTTTCAAGCGCCCACGAGAGACTGTCTCGAGTGACTCTCCGCGCTGTGGCTCCCCACTTTCGATTCTCTACCCCTACCATGGTATCGCGGCCGCTTTCTCTTTCGGTAATTTTCCACGCTACGCAGTTACAATAGTTGTTTACCGCTTGCGGTCGCGCCAGATGTTCCCGACGGTTTCCACTCGCTACGCTATAAGTGCGACGCACTTTCTCGATGCCCGGGTAGTGGTTTTCCACCCCCTGGAATTTTCGACTTTCTACGGCGCCGACCCGCGTGCACGGCCTCTTTTGCGTCCCTATAGAGGCATCCGGACCGACTTCCTAGAGAAGACGTCCCGGTCGATTTCGTGGTACCCGACGTTGACGGCGACCCCCGGTGCCTGCTTCTACGACCCCTACAGACTACATTCTGGACTTGGTTTTCGTAGCCGGTGTCCGGGTATCGATTTCGCGGACCGTCCCCGTAACTTCCGTCCGGTTGGTCGGATCTCGACGGCGACCTGTTCCCCCGGTGTGCCGGGTCTCGCTCTCGGGGCACCGTGGGTTTTTTCCCGTGGATGACGCATGGTTCGCTATCTCGTCACCCAGTGCTCGGATCGCGGCGCTCTTTGCGCGTGCCCCCATTTTACGACTCTGTGGTTCGACACCGGTGGTTATTTAGTCGCGCGGCTCGCGCGGTTTGACACTTCGCGCCCACTCCCCCGTATGTCGTTAACGAGCTCGATTGGATTCGCGATTTTTCGCAAATTCGGGTCTGAACGTTCCCGGTCCGAAGTCTGTGTGTGGCACGACGCCTTATGTTATACGTGCGGTATCGCGATCCATGCGCGAACAACTAAACAATACTCACGGCCGTGCCGGGCGCCACTGTGCCGAAAAACAACTTAAGTAATGTGAATCGTTAAAAGGAGATGCTATCCCTATATGCGCCGTCGCTCGGCGGACCTAATCGCGTTACTTAATCCTAACTTACATTCTATTGTGTCGTACGTGGCTCTTTGGTGATAGGGCCCCGCGCTTCCCCACCTGAAATGCGCGGTTGTCGTTGTTGTTCCATCAGGTGGCCGACACGTCGCGTACGGCTGCAAGGGCCGTCTTGTTATCCGACGAATGCTTTCACCGAGCCAACATTCAAGTTGTCAAGGAAATTCTGTCGAACAATTGCTTTCCGAAATGCGTCATCGACAAATACGTCGCCAAACGATTTAATATTCTTAAAAATCGGACCCCCCGCGATACAACTGCGGAGGTCGACAACCTCGCCCCTGACTTAAGAAGATGCATTCCTATGCCCTATATCAATGGTCTCAGCGACAACATCCGCCGCATTTTAGGGAAGTTTGGTTTCAATACCTTGTTCACCGTACCTAAAAAATTAGATTGTCTAATAAAGAAAGGGAAAGACAGTTTGGATGGTCTCAAACAAACAGAGCTTGTGTATAGGATTGACTGCTTGAATTGTAGAGCTTCATACGTCGGACAAACGAAAAAACACCTTGGTACGCGCATTAAAGAACACCAAGCTGACATAAAGAAGGACGTCAGCAAACAGTCTGTGGTCAGCAAGCACAGGCTTACATATAATCACGACTTTGACTGGTCTAAACCGAAGATTTTACATAAAGAGAGACGATTGAAAAAGAGGGGAATCGCAGAAATGTTTTTCATCAAGAAGTGCGACAACGCCATTAACTTACAGAAGGACACTGAAAAGCTCAATGCCCTTTATGATCGCGTTATTAAGGAAACATAGGCCTTCCTTCTCGTTTCCCCTCTCTCGCTTATTGTTATTTTTATTGTTTTTAAACGTGTCTTCTTGTCTTATGCCTGTCCTTGCGACCAGTCGCAGTACCACAACCGCAAGGCTCTGACATGTTTCTTTGTGTTCCATAACTGACATGTCGATTATACATTATTATTTTTTAACACGCATTGACGCTCAAATTATGTAAGCATTAATTATTGTATCTGTTCATCTACGCTGTTTTTAACATTCTCTGACTCCGAAACGTTTAGTTTTTAGATGGCTTAGTTTGGACATTATGCCAGGATAAATAATAATTTGTTAGCCTTATTCACTTGATAAGGACCGAAAGGGGCGGTCGAAACGTCGTGAGAGTATAATAAAGAACTTGCCAGTTGGTCGGCTTTAAACGCACAGAATTTAATTTCTAAATATAAATTTGTCTTTCAATAGGGAAGTGCGGATGTCCGGAGTGACCTCGATCACGCAGTTGGTAGTGCGTCGATTGTCTTTCTGAGGAAAGATGTACACGACCTTGACTTCCGGTGCATCGATATCCCCCAAGTTCAGGGTAACAAAATCCTTCTGAATCTCCTCCCTGGACATATTGCAGGGCATTCCACGCATCAACAGCCTAGGGTTTACCTTACCCTCCTGCTCAAGTCTGAGACTCGCGTCTTCGAGTTCGCGTGAACCTTTCATTTTCGGCAGATCCACAGAGAGTGCCTCAATTCGCACACCGTTATTCCTAGCTGACGAGATTCTGTTGTCAACAGCGGCGGACATATTACAAAATACGGCTTTAAATGCCTGTAAGGTTAATGCCCTGAGGCAATCACTAAACAGGCATCACGACAATGTATCTTTAAGGTTGTAATCGGATGGCTTGATGGTCCTTTGTAGCACGTCCCTAGTCTCCCTAGACGTTTTGTACTTCGTGGAGAAGTTCTCCCTAGGCGTAACTATCAAGTTAGTGGTACGTGGCACCTCAATAGAGGAGCCGCGAGCCATCCGCACGCGCAATTGCCCAGAAACTACCGCCGCATAAGAGGGCACAGAGGAGGCACCGGCATTCCCCTGCTCGGTTGACGTAGCGTTAGCGCTCGAACGAGCTGTTAATTTGTCACAGGCATCAGACAAGGCATCGCTCACAATACTTTTAACTGTCTCCGCAAAGTTAAACTGCTGAGAATTGCATTCAATCATATTGAGATATGCCACCGAAAGTTCATCGAACGCTTCTTTACAAGCGCGAAAGGCAGAATCAATTTGGGTCCTTTTTTCGAGAGACTCTTTACTCGACAGAAGCTGCCTCGATACATTGTCGTGATGCCTGTTTAGTGATTGCCTCAGGGCATTAACCTTACAGGCATTTAAAGCCGTATTTTGTAATATGTCCGCCGCTGTTGGCAAGTTCGACGCCGATGATATACGAGAAAGACCTTTTGACTTGTTTGTGTTTTCCATCTGCCCGCCGCCGTCGGAGTCAGCATGGGTGGGAGAAGTCAAGTCCGTCGTCCTCTCCGGGTTCGGCATGCCGTCCGAAGGAACCAATAGGAGGTGTCAGCGCATGCGCCCCTCACTCAGATTCCGTCAAGAGAAACCGAGATCCAGAAAAATTCAATCGAGATCCACCGTGAAATATAGGAAAATACCTCTGAGAATCCCGTGACCAGCTCAAAAGCAGAAAGAAATGGCAAGCAAACAAGCTCTGCAATCCATGCACTAGAACGAGAAGGCCCCGGAGGGCAGTAGGCAGCAGAAAATGTTCTCAAAAAGCAGAGCGATATACAACACGTCTTAGCATACTCACATGCGCAGAGAGAGAGAGAGAGAGAGAGAGAGAGCAATAAATAAACCAATGCAATAAATCACATAATGGGTGCGTACGGTGTAAAGCGCGAATATTAAAATTAAGCATGAGATAATATTAATAATAAAGTTCAAATAAAATGTCGCGGGTTGTGGTAAACAAGTATAGTAATGCAAGAAAGGAAATACAAATGTATCAAAGTATAGTGTGACGCAAATGCAAAATGTAAGAAAGTAGTCGAATAGTATTTCGTTAGTAAATTAATGACAGGAATAATGCTAATTGTATACCGCAAGTGGATTAATAAAGATATAACACCGAGCGAACGAGAATGTTAGGCGCAGCACGTTTACACAGCCCGAAAAACAACGGTGCGACGAGGGGGCTACTCGAGTCACGGTGATATTGATGACGACTATATTTTAAATACCACCGGAACTTAGAGTGATTCCTGGGCGGTGGAAAATTCCGATCGCGTAAAACACACAAAATTTCCGGATCAAATGAGATGAGTGTAATACCGCACTACTACACGCACATGGCTATCGCGAGCCCTCCGCGAATTTATACGAATCGATTGACTAATGCACATGTCGCGAGACAGAATTATTCGAAGTTAGTTGAATAAGCTCGAAAGAGCATGCAAAGCGTGGTACACGCTTATCCGAAGAATCGGATTGAGTAAGAAACAGGGTACTTAGCGTTGTAGCAGGACCGTTGAGGATAATGACGTCACGGGATACGAAACGGGATCCCTCAGGATGCTCTGCTCGTAACCGTCCTTCGAGGAACCGCGTCGTGTCGTGTGCCTCAGGATGTTAGCGGGGATGAAGCTCGTTCTCGTTGGCGTCCCGCGGAGGAAACACGCGTCCACCTCTGTCAGTAACGGGCAAGAGGAACGCATCGCGTGCGATCGCGGTCGCGAGGCGTGTATATCGCGGACGCCTCGCCGGCACGCATAACTAAGATCACTCGAAGAATGCCGCGCACCGTACACGGTAATGCTAACGAGGAGTTAATGTAGCTATATGTGTAACTTATGAGGCAATGTTCCTAATAACGCTTCCGAATAATCTTTACAACGCACGGTTACTAAGTTGTCGACGTATGTAAAATATCACGAGTCCGAACTGAAAAATCGGGGAACAACAAAAACCGTATTGTCTCTACCGCGGGTTCCGACCGAATGCGTAGATGAGTTCGAACTCGTCGCTGCGAGTCTCCCGTCGCAAGCGCGGACCGGTAAACAAAGTACGATCGGGCCAAGCTCCCCTCGTTCGCCGCGTCGCTGTCGCTACCCGAGCATATTATGAGCGCGCTATTTTTCAAAAATTAATTAGTTAACAATTAACTGTTAATCTCATTCCTGTTTATTCCTCTAGCAGACCTAGAGTCATGCTACAGTCACTTTAAAAGCCTATAAAAATTCATAAAATCAGATTTTATATTGTTCCTTGACATATGTAAAGAGAATGAGAGGACACTCAAATGCGCACAGGATAAAATGCGCGGACACCAATCAGATTAGTCAGATCTATCTTAACGTACGTAGTAAAGATGATATATGATATATTGATTGAATTTCCCAGTCTATGAGAAGTTAATCATTAATATTGTTTTTCAAGGTTAGTTTTATATATTATATTCGTGTAAAGTATACATATGTTTTTATTTTATTTCAGGATATTTATTAATTAATTCACTCATTTATAGTTTCTTAGTATGTGCCTTATTAAATAAAGAAGATAAGAAACAAGATAATGGGCCAGTTTCACCAACTCTTGTCCAGTTAAGAAAGAGACGAAGAGTGAGTTTAATCGGAGAATCACGTTAATCGGAGATGGTGAAACTGGTCCAATAATTACCTAATAATTGTAAAATGCAGAAGTAAGAAAAAAATTGCATAACGTAGCATATAATATAAATATTAATATCGAATCGACATCAAATCGACGTCAAATTGACTTGTCGACTTGTCGATGACTAGTCGAAATTGGAGCACATTTTTAGGTCAAATCGACTACAAATTTCGACCGTCGATCGACCAGTATCATCGACGTCAAATCGATGTCAAATCGACATCAAATCGACTTGTCGACTTGTCGATGACTAGTCAAAATTTAAGCCCATTTTTAGGTCGAATAGACTACAAATTTCGACCGTCGATCGACCAGTATTATTGACGTCGAATCGACGTCGATTCGACCAAACATTTCTAGCTGGGGTGGTCGATCATTTTCGCGTTTCGTGGTCGATCAAGTTGCGATCGAAACCTATTGCCTGGGGTTGTCGCTTAGAGTCTTGTCGACTTAACTTTTGGTTTGGTGGGCGGTCGACACCAAGCGCGAGGGGCCCCGAACGCGGTTGTCGTAGGCGTTAGGCATCAGGGAGCGAGCCTCTGGAGATCTACGGCCGAGGAAGTGCCGGAGAGCCCCCGAACTTCGGGGTACGCGACGCTTAAGCGATCGCGTTATTCGCGCGTGTCTGAGATTGCGACGGGAAAGTGTCTTGCGAGTTTCGCCATCTTGTCGTGTGATGAGTGTGAGCCGCGGATTCCGGCGGTCTCGCTCACAGTCGTCCGAAAGTGCGACGTTTGATCTCGCGTTCCGCGACTCGTTGTCGTGTGTTGTCGGGCCGAAATATTCGCTGACGTGTTAATTGTGATAATCGCGGAGTTTTGCGCCGCGCTAGTGATCGTCGTGTGTTTCGCCGTTTTACGTCGCACCCCGAGTTTGCACGTCCACGGCGAGACATATTTCCTCGGGCGACGGAATCCTCTCGCGATTGCGAAAACCACCTTGCGTGCGCCCAGCGGGGCGCAGAACTTCGCGACCTTCAGGTATTGTTGCGTATTCTTCTCTTTGTTATATTTTGCGATCTGCGTTACTCTTCGTATTATATTCCGTATTACATTTCGCGAGCTGCGCTATTCTTGGTTATCTTGCGCATTGTCCTTTGTATTAAGTTTTGCGATATTCGCTTTTTTATATTTAGCGATCAGCATATTTTGCGTATCATCCACTGTATTAACTTTCGCGATATTCCCGGTACTAATTTTCGCGATTCGCGTTATTTTCCGTATCATTTTTGTATTATATTGTTTTCGTATTATCTTCCGTATTATTCTTCGTATTACATCCCGCATTATATTTCGCGAGCGGTGTTACTTTTATTATCCCGCGTAATATTCTCTTTAATATTTCTTGCTGCTCGGGGGGGAGGGTGTAAGACCGTCCCTGGATTTGCGAAAGTTCTAACAATAAGAAAGATTGCTAGGTTCGAAGGACCAGAGGGGGATATGGTCCCCTCGCGACGAATGAATCGAGTGCACTATGCACGCAACGAGAAACGTGTACGAAAAAACGAATGCAAGCAACTCACCGTATCGTTTCCCCGGCGCCCTCCTGGGGAATGCTTTCTCTGTCGATCTCGTCCTTCCTTTCGGCTGGCGAGCCCTCCGTGGTAGCGGGAGGAGCAGGCAGGCAGGCAAGGGTTGAGCAAGGCAAGCGTGCAATAATGGCAGGCAGGCAAGCAAGACAGGCAAGGCACGACACTCTTATGAATCGCACTTGTCGACGACTTCCGAATGAAGAGTCGGCTTAACTTTACGACATTCGAATGATGATACGTCTTAATTTGACCACATCCGAACGATGAGGTGTTGATTCGACAATATCCAAATGATGAGTGAGTGCTTCGGCACTCTCCGGCTCGCGCTCCTGCGAAGTACGGCGCGAGCGAGTATCAATTATTCCCCAATAATTAGGGATGCCACCCGCGGGCGGGCAGCACGTGTCGGGTGAGTCGCGCGAATATTGACGAAAAGTAACGATCGCGATCCGCCAACGTTTCGCGCGAGTCGTCAAACACGAAGTCGAAGTTACCGACGGTAATATACTAATCGTAGGAACTACTTATGAACTAACACAAAGCTATTAATACGAGGGAATTAACTTATCAACTAATATGTACAATGTGAGCACCAAACACTCGCGATCCGCACTATTTTGCGTAGTACTCTCTGTATTACTTCCCGCGGTCTGCGTTATTCGATGTATTATCTTCTCTATTACTTTCCGCGCATTGCTGTCGATTCATTTAATTACTGTTGTCGTCACTCATATTCTTAATCCAACGCATTTTTATATTATCAATCTCATCTCAAATAAACTTTAGTATTATTTTCTTTCCGTCAACTATTAAATAAACGCTATTATTAATTCCTTTTATTGTCAACTATTATTACTTTCTCTTGCCAATCATTAAATCAACGTTGTTAACTGCTATTTATCTACTGCGTTCGGAATAAATAATGTTAATCTTCACCAGCAAATTGACGATCTTTCGCGTGAATTATTTACCCGTCATCCCGCAACCTTGAGCGCTGCCCGGCTTCCACCCTGCCCCTCTACCGTTAGGTTGTAACCGGGCACGTAGGTTCACGCGTGACACAACTCGTTCGTTTAACTACCGAAATATATTCAAAGTTTGCGTAGCACGGTCGCCACTCGATTTTATCCTCTAAATCGAGAAAGGTAAGTATACTACTAACCGTATCTGTCGACTAATTCTCTCTTTTTTCTGTTTCAGGTGTTCCGGACTACTGCTGCTGCTGCTGGCCGCTCCGCGTCCCGTCTCACGGATGGACCTCCTTCGTAGAAGCCGCTTACTACCAACGATGCTCTGGACCAATGGATCGTCACGGATGTAGCACCCACAGGATCGTCGTTGCAGAATCTCAGGTAAGTATCTCGTATACCGTATGCTTATAGCCTAAGCAATGTGCATTTACTCGCACTTGATTTCCGCAGGAATGATGATTACGCATGAATCTCCCGCAAGGAATGTGACTCAGGACAGGTCACAGGATATCGTCGAATGATTTCAGACACTCGGTATATCACTTTAAATAACAATATATTTATTCATGTTATTTCAGAATAAATGTTCAGTACAATGCGTTTCACAATGATTTACTATCACTCGCGGTGTCACACTGTGATCGCTGGATACAGTTTTGTGTGTGTCGCGTAAAATCACGAAAACTCGGATAAATTCGCTATGTCCGACACTCCGCCGCTCGATTATCATCGGTGATCGTGAGGATCTAATGTATTCTCTCGTATGACTGTTCGCGCTTTGTTACACGGATATCAGAATACGAATGTCTATCACAAGTATCGATCGCGTTCACGTATCACGAAAACTTGGTTGACGGATATCGCTCCGTAAGCGGGATCATCGGCTGTCACGAGAACGTACATTCGCTACGTATATCTCTTAGAACGTGTTGTCGCGTCGCGCTCTCCCGATAGACTCCCCCTCGTACGAACGATCATTCGCAACGGCGTACGTCCCCACTCGGGTGGTTACCCCCACTCCTACTATTGCGTCAGCCATCACGTGATCGTCGCCTGTTTACAGCTGCGTATCGGACAAACAGATCTGACAAACACGGAGGAATGTTGTTTTGCTCTCGCTGTTAATTCTCGTTCGCTAGGGACGGCTCGCAAATACATGTCGAGAATATTATATATCACGAAATATCGCGATTTCACAAATTTCGCTGAGATACGGAATTATGCATGTATCCTAGGTTCCGGGCCACGAGTATCGCTCGCATATGACAATCATGCTCGATGCTACCGCATATATACATTTATAGGGTATTTTTGCAACGGAGACGCGTGTGCCAGGATCTCGGCGCGCAATCATTCGATTCGCTTGGGATCTCGATAACACTGCTAATTGACATCCCGTAAGACGATACAATACAATTAATTTCATCTCGCGCGGGTGTGCACGGATTTTCGGGGCACACGTGACGGATTGACGCGAGATCGCGATATTGAGGCCTATTACGCTCCCGGAAATGCATCCGTAAGGGTCTTGTCCCTGTAGATGATGTGTGCGTCGATCTCGGCGCGCAGAGTTCGCAGATCGACGGGACCTGGTGCGCTGCATTCCCGAAGGGTCAACAAAGCGAACGCACGCGATTGTTCCTGAGGAAGGTGTCCGTGCTGGGTGTTTCCGGCATCCAGGTCGGATCGGGGTGAAAGTCGGTATACACCCTATTTAGGACCTCGGTAGGCCATCGCCGATGGTGGTTTGGCTGTACGAGGTCTGTGCCAGAACTTTGTAGCACACTGCTCAAAATCCTAATTTGTCACCGTGGACGTCTTAATTGACATCCCGAGAACACGTTCGTGAAGTTAGTTCGCCTGCATCATGTCTGCGCTATGTACCTCCAGCACAGACGTCGAACTTGTGTAAATTCACCTTTAGGACGTTCATCGGTGTTCGGTGAACACGTAGATATCGCTCTTTGTCGGAGATACGGTGATTACCGCGAAGTCGCCGGACACTCGCTCAACTACGCCGAGGACACGTGAAACGTGCTCCTCGTGACTCGTATCGTCACCTCGGACGATCCTCTCAACCGTACAATAATCGTACCCGACTCCCCGCGCACGATCATTCGTCGCGGATTTAATTCGCTTATTCGTGCATCGAACGCGCACGATAGTCGCTCTATGACGGCATTCCTCGCGAACGCTCAGTGTGACTCGAGTTTCGTGCACGATGCACTATTATGTCTTGGACGCGCGATGACGCGCGCGACTGTTCACGCGGACGCGCGATAACGCTGAATCACGGGGTTGTTCCCCTTACGTACTAAACTTATGAACTATCGAGTAAATACATCTTAATCTAATCCTTATTCTTATCGGGACGGCAAAGAATAGGAAATAAGGTACTCTATACCTATCGATATATCTATATATATTTATATTTTATATTGCCGCTATGGGCCTTTAATAAGTCGGAGCCAAAATCGAAAAAAGGAAATCCCGTATTCTTAATAATCAAAAATTAAAATAAAACTTGTGAGCATGGAAAACGCAACGGGCTCGTGGTGCGCATAAATAACAAATAAAAATTTATTCAGCCGGGCTCTCGGGTGGGCGCACGATAATCCTCGTGTCACATGTGGCCACGTCGATGACCCTCGGCAAGGCCCTTGTCATCTCCGGATTGATCTGTCCCGGTGTCTCGGTCCGCGTTCCAATCGGCGGCGTCACCAATGCAGCCTCCGGCTGCAAGGTTTAGCTAGCTAGCCATTCTTACAGAAGGCGATATTGAATATCGATCGTTAGATTTTTGGCGAATTTCGCGATTCGGTGACGCGACATTGCACGCGTCTGGCGCCCAATCAATTATTTCGCGGCTAATAAACTGCCTTCTCGGTACGAGGGACCCGCTATAGAGAGGCCCACCATCCTTCTCTCCCCTTTTGATCTGCTATCGAGAAGATAGCGTGACAATACATACATACATTATATACATTATATACATTATATACATTATATACATTACATACATTATATACATTACGTTAAAAGGGTATTCGATAATGTCCCCACGGTAACGTATCGGTCGAATCCGGTACGATGTACCGCTTGTCGTCGTACGGACTCAGAGCGATTTTCGTCTTGGACACCGTACGCACTTCGTGCAGTTTTGATCTTATTTCAATCTCGTCGTTCAGACACCGCGTGTAATCGTCGAACGTTATAGTACGCACTACGACGTTACTCTTGACACTTTTTGCTTTCTTAGTGTCTTTTTTGTCATCGACTCGCAAGGCGTACATTTTCGCCCTGAGTCCGACGAATTTGATCATGATCGCGCCGTTATTTTCATTCTTCATTAAGCCCGGCACCTTCTTGTTCTCAAGCGGTATACCATACGCGTTGTCGACCGGGTAATCGCTCGTATCAAATCTAGCGATATCGCGTTTCACGTTCTCGTACACATCATCGCACTCTATATGATAGATCAAACTGTCCGTGTCGGTGGACATAATTTTACACTTGTCGCTATACAGAGGAGACATGTACTCGTGATGGAATTCGTACAAACATGTCTTGGATATGTCGAGGATGCACATGCCCACGTAGATCGGTTTATTAAATTTCACCTCGAGTTTGCGCATTCCTATTGCAACCAAATTTTCCGAAAAAATACTTCAGCTGTGAAAATTTGGTTTAACGATCATTGCCTCCGCGCCGTATCTACCCTCCCAATGAGTCATGAGTCGCACGTCAACGTGATTACGCACGTTCTCCATCGTTCTACCAAATACCGCGTTATTCAACAACTTGCATAAATTTTTCTCGAAATCGTTTGTTGCGTGCGTTGTAAACTGGGTGTTTAACTCGATGTAATCGCGTAGCCATGGAGATTGAGCGAATTGCAATACGCGATGTATCTTTGTGACGCGAAGGCCGTGGCGCGTGCATTGCTGAAGGTTGCGATAGTGTATGACGTAGCGCTTCTTATCGTACACAGTTGCGAGGAGCTTGACCTGCCGCGCGCCTGGCGGCTTATCGCGCGTCGAACAGAACGGTGGGTCAGCGTGCGCGTCGTGTTTGTTTTGCGGGTACTCCAGATCAACCTCGAGAATATAACCTGTGGGCGAATTCGAATCGATCGCGCTAAAGTCAAAGTTCGAAATGTCTTCGACCCATCGAAAATCGGCGTACGGTAGTGGTTGGCACATTGCCCAACCGTACAAGTTGTTTACATCGAAATACATCAGGTACGACGATGGTTTCGATGGATCCGTACGACCGCATGTACTTGTTATTAGCTTGCCCGTATCTGCCGGAACATTGACTCAGACCACCGCGAATACCACGTTCGATATACATAACCATATCTATATCGGTGAGCAAATCGAAATTTACGCGAGTATGCTTCAACATGGCGTCTCATGTGAAACCTGGCAATGTGTAGTAATAAGCGGGGTCTAATCCGTAACTTTTGATGCAACTGTCGCGGAAATTTTTGAAAACGTCGGCCAATAACAAGACCGTTTTTAAATACAGATTGCTGTATTCACCCAAGGTTCGAACGGAGAACCGCTGCCAAACGTTCACGGCGTGCGCGTAATCGCTCTCGGATACAGTGTCACCAAGGAACTGTAAAATAATTCGCGCGGCGGTAAACGCGTGTCCTGCAGCTTGTTCACGCAATCCACGTATTCGTACGGAAAGACGCCTTTTCGCGTCAGTAATTTGAAATCGTGAACGGATAATTTGGAAAATTTGGAACGTACAATTTTTAACTTGTCCTTATCGAGGAAGGATGTTAATTTTCCGAGACTAGTGTTGAAAAATTTTAACGACAGGATGAACCGTAATTTTATGTCGTTTCGCGAATCTGATTGGTCGGCTGTGTCTTTAACGTGTTTCGTGAACGAGATATATTTTTCTTTTGTTAACGGTAGTACGTCGATCGAGCCTTCAAACGCGGCGGTAATATCTTTTATAATAAAATGCGTCGTAGCCGGATAAATTATAAAAAACTACGAGAATGAAATAAGAGTCTTTATAACTGAGATTGCAGGTTGAATGCGCGGGACCTCTGTAACGACCGGTCAGATGGCAATGATCGCGTACCCGCGCGTCGTCGTCCGGCGCAAACGGTTTTTCGCAAATGTGGCAGTGCATCACGCTGTGAAATGCTTGCCACTGTTCTTTCGAGAGGGTCTCCATGGGGACATTGGCGGATAGAATACCCTTTACGCGATGCGCTAATTCCTCGAGTTTATTGGCGAATAACGCGACGCAATCCTTATCGCGGCGAAACCGATACATGGATAACGAGTCGTCGTACGAGCACTGCACGTAGTACCTGACGCTAAATACCTCGTGGCGTTGATAGGCGTACGTGGAGGTCCTCTGATCCGCATCCATCTTCTCTAGGGTGCATTCAAGATCGGCGTACCCGACGAACGGAAGCCGCTCCTTCCTGTTGTAGTTGCGGAAGCTCAACCATTTATTGTCCTTGCTCGGTAACCTGATTGCGCAGTTGTTCATCTCTCGGCAGTCTACCGTGTGGGCTTCCAATTTCCTACTCGTGTAGAAATAGTGCAAACATCTGTAAATAATAATAATATTAATTCTTAAAAATGTTTTTATAAAAATATAAAATATCGTATAATATGATTTTAAAAAATGTATTACTCACCGATTGCAAAAGTATTTCATGCTTTTGTGTTTGTTCAGGATTGACTCACAATATTTATTAATTTATTATATGTTCAAGATATATTATTATGTAGTCATAATTTGTTCATGTAAATTTATGATTCTTTCTCGTTCTGGAATATATCGATTTTCGAGGAATGTCCCGATATATCCCACCCGCGTTCCGAGGAGCGTGCGACGCGTTCTCAGAATCGTTCGCCAATAAGAGCGTCACGTCACTCCCTCCTTAAGAGAAGATTTTCGGCTGATCGACTGCCGTCGTCGAGACAAAGGCCAGACTAGTTCGATACGTGGAGCGATTTCCTTGAACCGTACTTTTCGTTGCTGAGTCGTTAAACCCGAACATTCTAGAACATTCGCGAGAATCTTTGAGAGTCGTCGCGAAACACATCGAGTGCGATTCCTATCTCTGATAGCGCGACCGCGATCAGTGCCAAGCGAATGCATTCTCGTACTGCATTACCGTCGAGAGTTCCCGCCGAGAATTCATTGGAGACCGCGATACTCAAATCGCTCCGATTATTCTTCGAGAGCGCGCCTTACTCCGACTATGCGAGTGCAAAAGAACTTGCGTCCGAATAGTGCATCGATCGTGTAAGGTTGCATAAAGACAATCAACGGTGCATTGAACAGACAATTATTAGCGATTATAATAAAGGACTTGTTTATTTTTGACAAAGACACTCGTTAATTTAAACGTGACCTTCGATCCAACGACTCTTAACATCTCTTGTTCACGCTCCACAATATCTCGCTCCAACGTCACTTCTCTCTCTCTCTCGCACTTTCCTCGGTCCCGTCGTTCTCACCTCTCGCTCTCTCTGAGCGATCCCGGCATCTCGCTCGCGCGCGAACATAAATTTGGTCCTTCGAGCCGGATAGAGGTGAATCTGTGCGGACTTAGTGCATATAGTGACTGAACTTTTCTCTCATATTCGCAATCATGAGTGAGCTATTAGCACATCAGCAAGCTCTGTTGCATTCAATCTCTCGATCTCTTGATAATTTCAAGAAGATCGGGAAGAACAATTACACCGCCGCAAAGATTCGGTCGAGAATCACCAGTCTGAAGGAGACGTGGTCTCAATGCGTTCAAGTTAACGCACAGCTGTTACAAGCCTGCCCTGAGGAGAAGCGAGCCTCCGTCGACTACTTCAAACTTCATCAATTTGATGCACTCGAGGACATCTACCAAAATACGCTGGACTACATGGCGGAATGTCTAGAGGAGATCGAGCCATCAAGGACATCCGATTCCGGGAGAGCCGACTTTTCGTCATCAGGTCATGTGCATCATTGCGAGCGTACTTCGTCCTTCTCGTTGTCGCATTTGCCGCCGATTAATATCCCTTCATTCTCGGGAAAATGCGAAGAGTGAGAAAGCTTTCGCGACCGCTTTACTTCACTCATTATCGACAATAAAGATTTGTCAAACTTCGCGCGCATGCATTTTCTATCCTCGAGTCTTACCGGTCGGGCACTCGACTCGATCAAAGACATTCCGATTACCGCGGATAATTTCGAATTCGCTTGGAAAACGCTAAAGTCTCGATTCGAAAACAAGCGGCGTCTCGTCGAGTTACATGTTGCCGCATTGTATAACCTTCCGAGCGTGTCCCGCGAGTCATCACTCGAGTTAAACGATCTGCGAGACAAAGCAAACCGCGCCATCGCGTCATTAAAAAATCTTAAACGTTCTTCGTCGGAAATTCTCAGCGACATCCTCGTATACAGCGTTTCTCAAAAATTAGATCCCGCTACGAGAAAAGCGTGGAAACTCAAAGACGGAGATGATCCGACGATACCGACATACGACGATCTCGATCGGTTTCTTGCATCTCGCGCTCGAGCTCTCGAAGAATTAACGCTGTTTAATAGCTCAAAAGGCAATCAATCGCAAAAGGTAACTAGCGCAACTGCATCGCCAGCAGTTACCATTTCCTGTCCGATATGTAACGCGTCTCATTATTTAAATAAATGTCGACACTTCGTAACAAAAAGTCCGAGTCAGCGCTTGGAGATGGTCAAACAATTTAATCGATGTATAAATTGCTTAAGTATAAAACACGACGCGCAATCGTGCCCAAGCAAGCACGCTTGCCGAACGTGTCAGAAAAAACATCACTCCGTTACACGTTGACTCCGCCTCGTATTATCACAAAAATGCCATTTCGACGCCCTCGGTCTCGCAGCCGGCCTCAACTAATACTGCATCAATAAATGCATTATTATGTTCGACTGCAAAGGTTCGCGCTCGACCTCAAGTCTTGTTGGCAACTGCTCAAGTTGCAGTCAGTTCCCCGTCAGGACGCACATGCTTCGTCCGAGCGCTGCTAGACCCGGGGTCAGAAATGACATTTATTACGTCGAGACTTGTAAAAATGTTAAAGTTGCGTCGCATTAAAATGCCTATCTCAATCTCAGCCGTCGGCTGCGTCAATGCCGGCACGTGTCGATATGCCGCTCAAACTCGGATTTCTCCGATAGGTAAATCACCTCCGGTTTTGACAACCACGGCTTCAATCTTACACTCTCTCACAGATTATTCTCCCGCGCCAATATCCTCTTATATCCAATGGGATCATTTGGCCGATCTCACCCTCGCAGATCCGGATCCCATGAGCTCAGATCCCATAGATATAATTATTGGCGCCGATCTCTACGGTGAACTCATTCTTGACGGAGTTCGGAAGGGAGGCATCGGCCGACCCATCGCTCAAAACACTGTTCTCGGTTGGGTACTCTCTGGTCCGATATCTGCCTCTCCTCTGTCCACCAGAACCATCCCACAGCAACATTGTTCAAGCTCACGCTCTCTCGAGCAGGAGCCTCGAAGGTCCTCAAATCTTTTAAAGGACCAGCCAACTTCACTCAGCCCGGAAGAGCAGCGACCAGCGGTACATTCTCTCGCGAATCATTCTCGCTGCTCCGACGGATGCTCTGTCGTTCGCCCTTCCTTTAAAAAGAATCCTCCGATCGATATCGGGGATCCGTACACAATCGTTGACGAAGAAAAAATAAGCCGTCATGGCGGGCGGTATCAAACGCCCCGATTCTATGTTAAACAAACGTCGTCAACTTCAATTCGTAACACATAATGTAACTAATATACTGATCGCCTCGACGATCTTTCTTTCGATTTTTTCTCTCTTGTTTTCTGTTCTCTTCGCTACACGAAGGGACTTCGTTTCCATTCGAGATCGACAAATCTTTCGAAACGATAGTTTCGAGGCGGGCGGTATATTCAGGATTGACTCACAATATTTATTAATTTATTATATGTTCAAGATATATTATTATGTAGTCATAATTTGTTCATGTAAATTTATGATTCTTTCTCGTTCTGGAATATATCGATTTTCGAGGAATGTCCCGATATATCCCACCCGCGTTCCGAGGAGCGTGCGACGCGTTCTCAGAATCGTTCGCCAATAAGAGCGTCACGTCACTCCCTCCTTAAGAGAAGATTTTCGGCTGATCGACTGCCGTCGTCGAGACAAAGGCCAGACTAGTTCGATACGTGGAGCGATTTCCTTGAACCGTACTTTTCGTTGCTGAGTCGTTAAACCCGAACATTCTAGAACATTCGCGAGAATCTTCGAGAGTCGTCGCGAAACACATCGAGTGCGATTCCTATCTCTGATAGCGCGACCGCGATCAGTGCCAAGCGAATGCATTCTCGTACTGCATTACCGTCGAGAGTTCCCGCCGAGAATTCATTGGAGACCGCGATACTCAAATCGCTCCGATTATTCTTCGAGAGCGCGCCTTACTCCGACTATGCGAGTGCAAAAGAACTTGCGTCCGAATAGTGCATCGATCGTGTAAGGTTGCATAAAGACAATTAACGGTGCATTGAACAGACAATTATTAGCGATTATAATAAAGGACTTGTTTATTTTTGACAAAGACACTCGTTAATTTAAACGTGACCTTCGATCCAACGACTCTTAACATCTCTTGTTCACGCTCCACAATATCTCGCTCCAACGTCACTTCTCTCTCTCTCTCGCACTTTCCTCGGTCCCGTCGTTCTCACCTCTCGCTCTCTCTGAGCGATCCCGGCATCTCGCTCGCGCGCGAACAGTGTTTGCTCAGTTGCGAGCCCACAAGGCGGGATAGGTTCTTGATCCACGCGAAATGATCCACGTTGTAGTCTCGCGAGTCTGGCACGTACAGGAAATTGACGTGCTTTTCTCTCTTCCGGTTGGTGAGCCGTATCGGTAGAACGTTTAGCGTCTCCTGTCCCTCGATAGTATACACATTGATCGACACGTCGTTGAGTCGTTCGAATGTAGTAATCCCTTTCAAAGACATAGGAAACTCAATGTCTTGCAAATTTAACACGGTCGTATAGTGCGGGTACGAGGATACCCGATATGTATGTTGCTCGACTGGATACAGCGCGGCGACCACCGACCACGCGAAACACGCATTGTCCGTGGATTGCACGTTAATCACTGCTCTCTTCGTCATTATCCCTCGCGGTAATTTCAGGTGACATCCCGCGCGCATAGGATCGTACCTGTTGACGTTGACCGTAAAATCGAGTATACGCGATAATGCCCACCCGCTATCGCGTTCCTGGAAATCTTCGAGTTTCGCCAGTGTGGGTTCGATAACGTGTCGCTCGTACCACTCGCGCATATCGGATGTACGAAATAGATCATAGTTATTCGTGTTCATACTCTTATTGTCACGTTTATCGCCCGTCACAAACTCACCGTTGAACGCGGTATTCACTTTCACGCTGCTGCGTCTTTTTATAGCGTCTTGCACTCGATTGAGCACTATACCAGCAGCGTCTTCCAAAAATTGTCGCGGTTCGATATAGTTTGTGTTAATCACCGCACGGGTCAATATACGGCTTTCGAACGCGGCATGGATCTCTCGCTAAACGAGTCTTTCCGCATTATTGCCGCCGCCACTACTGGTGCCCGCGACCACCAAATTACCACCGCTGTATATGAAACGTCTCTCTAATCGAATTCTCGCACCCTCGAGTAGCCTGACATTCGACACCAATGAATGCCTATCCCCGGAAAAGAGCCGCGGACGCTTGGCGCGACTGTGCTCTTCGAGCTGTCCAACAACTTCCTCGCATCACTGCGCCCACGTGAAATACTCGCCCAAGGTAGCGACTTGGTGCGACTGCTCCAACAGTTCGCGCGCAATTTTCTTGAGGTGTTCCATGTTTTTTGAGTTTTTGCGCTGTTTTTTAAATCACGTCACACTTGTATGGAACACTTGCACGTGACTTGCATACTAAACACTTGGCATACAAAAGAAATTACCAAGTACCTGCTGTACTTTTTTAAGTCAATATATACTGACACGCAGACTTTCAAATCACATACTGTGGTTCTGACGCGCTTCACTTATAGTTATATATTTCATTCATTATTCTCTTTTCTCCTTCCAACTAGAGCATCGCGTATAGTTTCTTCTTTTATCTACTGCATAGTGTAGTCAGATCGATTGTTTTTTCATATGCGTCGCAGAAAGGTGATATCCCTTAGACGTTGAGTTCTGCTTACGCGCTATTTTGTCTACAAATTCCAGCAGCCGGACCTCGGCGCTCGCTTTGTAATATGCGATACGATAACCAAATGGCGTCGCGAAATATGCCTCGATATACGAGTCTTCCTAGAAAAAAGGTGATAAAGAGGACACCAGAGGACATCGCAATGTCATAGCCGAGTGACGCCGCGAAACATGTCCCGACACGTTCACCGAAACCCTCGATAAACAGGTCTTCTTAGAAAAAATGATGAAATAAGACACCGCGACGCCATAACCGAATGACGCCGCGAAACATGTCCCGACACGTTCACCGAAATTCCCGATGAACAAGTCTTTCTTGAAAAATGACGAAACAAGACACCGCGACGGTTACGTCATCCTCATCGAGATAAACATTTTTTATCTCAGATATTTAATCGCGGATATTATATCTTTAATCCGCCTGAACAATGCGTTCGCTTCGCAATAAGCGACGCCATAACCGAATGACGCCGCGAAACATGTCCCAACACGTTCGCCCGAAACCCTGATAAACAGCGATTCTCAGAATACGTTCTAGAAACATTAATCTCCCACCACCATCACGTTATAGTTTTAACAAGTGGGAGGGTGTTGCCGCGTATACGCTCGGTTAACTTTTATGCGAGGGATTCTAAGGGGGCAGTGCATGCGTACCACACGGCGCCGCTTCCAGCTAGCACCGCATAGCCTCTCCTGCTCAATTCCGACTCTCACCTCCAAGCAAGCGGTTTTTTTTTTCGCTGGTGAACCCCGGAAGCCTGAGCAACCGCAACGGAGATCGGGTACCAACCCCGGTGGAAGGTGCGGTCAGGACTAACGGGAGCGGGAGAAATGGCCCTCCGAAAAGGGGGTTGGGCGTGGGGCCAAGAACCTTATCCCGGAAAAACTCATAGTTACGAAGCCTCAAGGAGCATTTCGGACAGTGGATCGGAGCTTGGACCGATCTAAGCGGAGACGACATGGCAGACGAAACAAGGATATGATTTTGGGAACATGGAATACTCGTAACCTCTATAGAACAGGGGCACTCAAGGTGCTCTGTCAGGAAACGATGAGGTATAGAATCGACGTGCTGGCTGTTCAAGAGACCCGATGGACTGGCGAGGGGGTATACGATACGAGAACCCATACGATTCTGCACAGTGGAAACAAGGACCGACATGAACTCGGAGTTGCATTCCTGGTAGACCGGAGATTTAAAGACAGAATCCTGAATTTCACAGCGATAAACAAAAGAATATGCGTGATAAGGCTGAAAACAAAATTTTTCAACTTGTCCATCATCAACGCACACGCGGAAACGGAGGAAAAGGACAAAGTCACCAAGGACAACTTCTACAGTGGACTGGAACAAGCCTTTGATACAATACCGTCAAATGACATCAAAATGGTAATAGGTGATCTCAACGCAAAAATTGGAAAGGAATTAATATATCGAGACATTGTAGGACTGCATAGCCTGCATGAGGAGTCAAACGACAACGGCCTACGCGTGATAGATCTCGCGACCGCCAAGAACATGGTGGTGAGATCAACCCAGCTTCCGAGAAAAAACATTCACAAGTGGACATGGGAATCTCCGGATGGAGATTATCACAATCAAATTGACCACGTACTGATAGAGAGAAGAAATGCCTCAAGCATTATTAATGTAAGAACCTGCAGGGGGGCAGACTGTGACTCGGACCACTATCTAGTGCGTGTGTGCTACAGGTGTCGCATAAGCAGAAGAGGAACGGAGGGAAGGTCGGAAAGCACTAGAATAAACACAGAACACTTAAAGGACCCGGAGACAAAACACCAATATCAACAAATACTGGCGGAAAAAATTTATCAGCATGCAGATGAAGCGGAGCCTTACACAGCAATGGAAACGGACTGGGACAGGCTGAAGAGGGCGATAACAACGTCAGCCGAAACGAGCCTAGGCGAGAGGCCGCGGGAGAGGCGGAATGAATGGTTTGATCGGGAATGCGAGGAGAGCATCCGGAAAAAAAATAAGGACAGGCAAACATGCATGGAAAGACCAACAAGAGCGAAGAGGGATGCCTACGAACAATCTAGAAAGGAAGCCAATAAACTGGTAAGGAAAAAGAAGAGGGAACACTTAAATAACTCTATTGCAGGAATAGAGGAGGACTTCCGAAGCAAGAACTGCAGGCGGGCATACAGAAACATAAACACATTCAAAAAGGGATTTGTACCAAGGACCACACTGTGCAGGGACGGGAGTGGCAACATCATAGGAGACAGTGAGAGGATAAAAAGAACATGGAAGGACTTCTTTCAAGAATTGCTAAACCTGCGATAAAAAGAACATGGAAGGACTTCTTTCAAGAATTGCTAAACCTGCACGGGAGCAGTGGAGACGAACCGCCAGAGGAGAGACTAAGACGACAAGAACCCCAGGTAGAGACGCCGTCCATAGCGGAGGTAAAGGCAGCAAAAAAGAAGCTCAAGAACAACAGGGCGCCCGGAGCCGACAACATCCCAGCGGAGCTACTTAAATACGGTGGGAATAGCCTAGCTATAGCAGTCCACCAGCTAATAAGCAAGATATGGGACATCGAGCAAATCCCAGAGGAGTGGCAACTCACAACAGTATAATATGCCCCATACACAAAAAGGGTGACAAACTCTTTTGTAAGAACTATAGAGGGGTATCACTTCTTTGTACAATGTACAAGTTACTAAAAACAATCATAAGGACCAGATTAGAACAGTATGCCGAAGACATCATAGGGGAGTACCAAGCGGGTTTCAGGCCTAACCGATCAACTACAGATCAGCTATTTACGGTGCGCCATGCACAGGAGAAATGCTGGGAATACAATGTAGAACTGCTCCAACTATTCGTGGACTTTAAACAGGCATACGACAGTATTGACCGCAACATGCTCTATAAAATACTCCTAGACTTCGGCATTCCCCCGAAAATGGTGCGACTCATCAGGATGACAATGCTCAACACACGATGTAAAGTGAAAATAAACCAAGAGCTGACAGATGCCTTCGAAGTGTCACGGGGACTAAAGCAGGGCGACGGACTGGCGCCAACTCTCTTCAATCTGGTCCTGAAATACGTAATACGGAGAACAATAGTTGATACAAACGCGACTATAATTAGTAAATCGAGGCAAATCGTGGGGTACGCGGATGATCTGAATGTGATGGGGAGATCAATGTCGGACGTCGAGGAGGCGTTCAACTCGATGGAATCTGCCGCGAGAAGCGTCGGCTTGGAAATCAACGAGGACAAAACCAAGTTAATGAGACTAACAAGGGAACGGTCGGAAGTGTCCCTACCCGATTTGGATGGGCTTTGGATATGTTGTAGAGCATCAAAAAATATTAGACTCCTGTTTTTTTTTAGCGGCGTATCTCGACGTTTAGGGGTTGAAACAATCCCTCGAAAATAACGGATTTTATAATTTTTAGCGAATATCTTCGAAAATATAAGGCATATGAAGAAGAGTTTTATACAAAAGGTTTATGGTTTTTTATGCTCTTTACAATGACGTAATTACATTTTTCAAATATGTCAAATTTTTTAATTTAACCCCACACCCACTTATTATTTTTGCAAAATATAAAAATTTTTTTAACGCAAAAATTTAAAAGCATCGAATGCCAAATACATCCATGTATATTTTTATTATGATACCACTATTCGATTTTTGGGAAGACGAGATGATATGTGGTATAGGCGTCGCGCTGTAGGTAGGTGTTGCGTTATTTCTGTTCAGTTGCGCTGTACGCTTAATAATTTCCAATTGTGCATATTTTTTCATACTACAATATATATTATATACCTACTACGACATAATATGCGATAAAAGTCCAAGCAGAATAAAAAATTAATTAATTCATCAAAACTGAATAATAATTCTACGTTTTGCGTATGTGATGACAATAGAGAGACAGCAGTAAAAAATATTAAAATATTCTGATACTCTGACAAGGAGGTAATCTGAAATTTGAAGCAAAAACAAAAAGAATTAACTTTATTAATTAAAAATAATTTCAGTAGGTGCTTACAATCATGACATTTTATGAGCAAGAAAAGATTATATAGTCAATGGCAAGACTGGCAAAGAATTGAGTAAAAGCTGAATAAAAAATTATATTAAATATTCAATATCAAAGGAAAAAGTAACAAGCGTGAGAAACCAATAAAAGTTAACAATAAAAATGCACTTACATGTTTACAAAACGACAGCGTACAACACACAGTTCTTTACATTTCAAACTTACGATCTGAAATGCTTGCTTTCCAGAATTATGACACGAGCAAATGATATTTAAATGCGTGAACTTTGGTTGTTGATTTACTTTGACGCGTATTTAACACTCTTTTGCGCACACGCCATTTGAACTTCGGATGACGTGATATCTTTTCCTCTGCTTGGACTTTTATCGCATATTATGTCGTAGTAGGTATATAGTATAAATTGTAGTTTGAGAAAATATGCACAAATAGAAATTATTAAGCGTACAGCGCAACTGAACAGAAATAACGCAACACCTACCTATAGCGCGACGCCTATACCACATATCATCTCGTCTTCCCAAAAATCGAATAGTGGTATCATAATAAAAATATACATGGATGTATTTGGCATTCGACGCTCTTAAATTTTTGCATTGAAAAAATTGTTATATTTTGCAAAAATAATAAGTGGGTGTGGGGTCAAATTAAAAAATTTGACATAGGAGAGACCGGGGCTAACTCGACACCGGGGCAAACTTGACACTAGGCTTTTTGCCTATTTAAATCTATCGTAGAAACTTGCCTTTCCTATGGTAAATGCGTCTTTATATGCCAGCGTTGTCAACGGAATTTGGTGACATTCTGAGTTATGGTGTAACTTCTAGTGCGACATAAGCGTTTTCGATGGTAAAAAGTAATTTTTCTGATCTCTCGAAAATTTCTACTCTTTGATCGAGCTTTACTCTTACGAATCTACCATTAAGTGATTTTGATGGAAATTCGATGCTCTATACGAATCCGATAATAGTTTTTGCATATTTTCAAAATATATACGTTTTTAGAGTGACAAAAGTGAAAAACGACGTTTGGGGCAAAGTCGACACCACGCCACCGGGGCAAAGTCGACACTAATCTATTTCGATAAAGCGTTGTAAATAAGTCACTTGCTTTTGGCTTGCAGCAAAATAGTTTGTACGTACAATAGAAAAAGATCAGTGATAGATAAGGAAATAATGAAAGAAGCTGTACTTGCCGTAAAAAGGAAAAAATGAAGATCAAACATGCTGCATAAATATTCGGGGTGTCAAGACAAATTGTCGTTTATTATGGCTCATGACAAATTTGCACGCATGGCCGATCGCGAGTTTACCTGCATTAAGCGGAGTCTACAATGAGAATTTAAGGCGTAAAATTTAAGCTTTAAGCATTAAACCGTAAGAAATTGACAAATCACAATCGGGTATTCTTCTCATATTCGACTGTGATTTATCAATTTCTTACGGCTTAAGGCTTAAAACTTAAATTTTACGCCTTAAATTCTCATTGTAGACTCCGCTTTAATTGCTTTTCAGACATGAGTTTAGAAGAAGATAATTGAAAGTTCAACAATTTTGTTTCTCATTATTTCCAATTGTTTTGCTTTATTCCGAATTTTTGTACTTTCTAAATACACGATAAATAACGTATTTTATTTTCAGACAATAAAAAAATACGTTTCAAATCAAATCGTATCGATTAGACAAAGTGTCGAGTTTGCCCCGGCATTTTTCAATTTAAAAATTTGTCTTTGCGTCACTTTTCCTCTCCTGAGGGCAAAACAAAGCGACGTACAGCAAAACTTCTTATACAATTTTGTACCTAAAGGAACACTCTTTAAATGTGTACCATTGAATTTGCTTGAAAATTTTAATTGGTTGTTGAAAATTGCCTTTGAAAAAATCGTGTCGAGTTAGCCCCGGTCTCCCCTATTTGAAAAATGTAATTACGTCATTGTAAAGAGCATAAAAAACCATAAACCTTTTGTATAAAACTCTTTTTCATATGCCTTATATTTTTGAAGATATTCGCTAAAAATTATAAAATCCGTTATTTTCGAGGGGTTGTTTCAACCCCTAAACGTCGAGATACGCCGCTAAAAAAAAATAGGAGTCTAATATTTTTTGATGCTCTACAACATATCCAAAGCCCATCCAAATCGGGTAGGGACACTTCCGACCGTTCCCTTGTAAGTAGAAACCCCAGAAGAAGACTAGGTCAAAGCGTTATGATCGGCACACACAAATTTGAAACAGTGGATGAGTTTGTATACCTGGGTTCCAATTTAAACAAGAACAACGACGAGATGGTGGAAATAAGGAGAAGGATCACGGCGGCAAACAGAATGTATTTTACATTATGGCCGCTCTTTAGGTCCAGAAATATCCACCGGAAAACAAAAATAAGAATGTACAAAACAATACTCCGTACGGTAATAACGTATGGATGTGAATCGTGGAGCATTACAAACAAATCCGCAGACACGCTGGACCGCTTCGAGAGAAAAATACTCCGCAGGATCTTTGGGCCGGTAAGAGAGGAAGAAGTATGGAAAGCGCGGTATAACCATGAGCTATACCAACTTTATGGAGAAATTAAGCTCTCAGTATATGTAAGAGTACAACGACTGCAATGGGCGGGACACGTGCAACGAATGCCACCAGCCAGAGTCCCCAAGAAAATGCTAGAGGGTAAACCGGGAGGGATAAGATGCGTGGGCAAGCCACGTCTGAGATGGGAGGACAGCGTTGGAAGAGACTCCGACGCACTCCTGGGGATTAAGAACTGGAAGATAGCTGCGGGGAGCCGAGAGAGCTGGAAGAGACGACTTGAGGAGGCCAAGGCTCGATTTGGGCTGTAGCGCCATTGATGATGATGATGAACTTTTATGCGATCGGCCAGTCTTGCATCAGCCGCTTGTACAAACGGTCGACTTGTCATAACCGAGAGTGAAAATGTATTCTGCTGAGGGAAGCAGCAGCAACAGCGGTAACAGTGGTGGCATACGCATGAATTATTACGTGCCGATTTCCGAAGCTGAAACTCCATCGAATCAGCGTAATACGTAAGTATTAGGGGAGACCGGGGCGAGACCGGCAGTTTTTTTTTGGTGCCGATTTTTAACAACAAAATAAATAATTTTAGTTAAATGTGGTATAGGGGAGACCAGGGCGAATCCGTCCAGAGGGTGAATCCGTCAAATCAAATATCTCGGAACCTGTATATTGTGCGAACTCGCTATTAATATTGTAAACGCGTCTTATGGTACCCATGTGACCAACGGAGTTTCGGCAGGTTACCTGCCGTGTTATGATTTTTACGAGGGCAAACGTGTTTTCGGAAGGTGAAAGTGAAATTTTGTGCGCGTGGAAATTTTGTAATATCTGCAATAATATTTGCTCTCCAAATCTCCAAGTACGTGATTATAAAGAGTAATGCATGCTGAACACGAATCCAGTGTAGTTTTTTTATTATTGTTTATGTCTAATATTTCGTGGGCGATCAAACCTGAAACTTGTGTTGAGGGCTAATCCGTCAGTAGCCACTGCGGGCGGATTCGGCAGTCTCGTCAGTGTGGCGCGCCGGGCGCACGACTTCAGCTCACGGCGATGTTAGGTTAGGTTTCCCTGTGTTGTCCGTTGCACGTGCGTCATTGTCATTGCAGGGAAATAATGGTACACACGTATCGTCGCAAAACGACTCCCGTCGACAAGGAGAAACTTAAGAAGGCAGTTCTTGCGGTGCAAAAAGATAAAATGAGCGACGCAGCCGCAAAACAATTCGATATCCGGAGAACCACGTTGATCAACTGGTTGAAGAAGAACAACGATTAAAAATTATTAACACTTATTAACAATTATTAATTATTAACCATTAATTATTAACAATTATTAACAATTATTATTATTATTTATTATTAACAATTATTAACAATTATTATTATTAATTATTATTAACAATTATTATTATTATTTATTATTAACAATTATTATTATTATTATTTATTGTCAACAATTATTATTATTATTATTTATTATTAACAATTATTATTATTATTATTTATTATTAACAATTATTATTATTATTATTTGTTATTAACAATTATTATTATTATTATTATTTATTATTAACAATTATTAAAATGTATCCTATCATTTTTCAGGATTAGATGTACGTATTTCTATTAAAAATGCAGTGTGACGGATCCGCCCTAGGGGGGGGGGGGGGGAGACGAATCCACCCTCCAATTTTTGAGATCTCAATTTTTTCACCGTTGTCGTTTTTGCTCTATACCGGTTAAACAAAGCGACGTACACAAAAATTTTCTATATAAATTTTGTAGCTAAAGGTTCACTCTTTACAATAGTATACCACATTTAACTTAAATTATTTATTTTGTTATTAAAAATCGGCACCGAAAAAAAACTGACGGACTCGCCCGGGTCTCCCCTACAATTGTAAAGAGTGAACTTTTAGCTACAAAATTTATATGGAAAATTTGTGTCTACGTCGCTTTGTTTAACCGGTATAGAGCAAAAACGACAACGGTGGAAAAATTGAGATCTCAAAAATGGCGGGGTGGAATCGTTACCCCCCCCCCCCCCCGGGGCGGAACCGTCACACTGCATTATTTTCAATAGAAATACGTACATCTAATCCTGAAAAATGATAGGATACATTTTTATAATTGTTTTTTAAGAGAAAAATGTGAAAATTTATTTTTAAAAACCTTTATGCGGAACATATTATTAAAAAATAATTTTTTTATTCACCCATGAAACAATTTAAACATGTAAAAACAGAGCTTGACAAGCGCACGCATGTGTTGTGTGCCCTACGCTCGCACGCAATGCACTCTTTTCCATATGCTCTTTTTGGGGTTAACTTCTCTGAGCACACGCAGCACGTATCCAAGTCCTCGTCAGAATCCGACCGCTGTTGCTTCCTTGATTTTGATTTACGCCCACTGCTCGTCGAAGGCTGCGGTTCTGATTGCGTGGCATTTTTTTTTGGCCGGCCTCTCTTTCTCGGCGCAGTGGCAGGTGTAGATTTTGACGTTGTCTTTCTCGTAGCAGGTTTTTTTTTTCCCGCATGGACTCCGCCTGCTCAGCTGCCAATTCCATCATTTCAGGCGAGTCAGTAAGAACGGCGCTCTTTCTTCGTTTTCGTCCTTTACGAGTCTGTTGCCTCGGAGCGATTTTAGGCTCGAAAGGCTCGAATACTTTGAAGCGTCGCGCTCAAGTTCTGTGTATCACCAGGACGAGGCATGGAAGAAGCCGAGGGATCGAATTCATTCTGGTCGGTTGCATCGGGTTCGGTTGTCTCAGAATCGGCTGTGTCCGGGTCGGCTGCGTTGAGGTTGGCTTCTTCGGGATGAGCGGAAGTAGAAGGCATCTCCCTATCCGTAACGCTGCTCGGCAAAAATTCGTATTCCTGGAAAATGTCTGGGTTGAATGGAGAAATTCCAGTGCATTCAAACCCGGACACAATATTCTGATGCGTTATGGCAAGTGGCAGTGCCTTAGCCACGATTCCGGGGATGTCGTATATCGTCATTGTTCTACCAGGATTCGATGTCATCCAGTTATCGCACTGTGCTTTTCTTTAACGGGCCATACACGGTGCGATCCAACGGTTGCATTTTGTGCGAGCAATGCGGCGGTAATGATAGGAGAACGATTCCATTCGCTTTACAAAATTCGAGACCAGCGATGGACAAATGTGATTCGTGATTGTCGAGTATCAGTAAAACTGGGGCGTCGACGGAAGCACGCACATGGGACTGGAAGAACTGTAAAAACTCGACAAAATGCTCCGCGTTCATCCAGCCACTTGGATTCGCTTTACCTGTGCATTCTGGTGGTCCGCCGTTAAGAAAATTTGGTTTGAAATTTTTACGAGGAAAAAATAATGGAGGTAGAAAATGCCCGGTTGCTGACACCGCCAATGTTACGAGAGTTCCTCTTTCCGCAGAAGTCACTCGCCCGATTTGTTTCACTCCTCGACGTCCGATGACTCTATTCGGTGTCTGAACGGTTGTTACTCCCGTCTCATCCATATTCCATATGCAGTGAGCCTGGAAATGATGAGAAACGTTATTTTCGACCAAAACATTTATTCATCTAATATTATAATTAATAATATAATTAACACACCTGGAAATATGATGTTTATTCATCAGAGATCTCAGCAGCGCAAAGAACCTTTCTACATTTGTTCGATTGAAACTGGTGGCACGTGCTAAACTTGTCGCTTCTGGTTTGCGTATGGATAATACTGGATGTCGTTTGAGAAAGCTGCTTAGCCAATCTTCACCGGCAATGCGAGCGGCTTCCCACGATGATGGTACCTTCAGATTCAATTTTTTGGCTAAATCAAAGGCTAAACCACGGGTTTCCTTCGCAGATAGCCCAAAGTACATATCGTTGCAATGTACTAAGTATTCCACCAAAGTCTTTTCAGTTTCAGAGTCCATAACCTACATTTGAAATTAAAACGTTGCATGAATATAAACTTTGCTGAGCAGAGTGCATGCTTTTAAAAATTAATAATCGTTAATTACTCACCGTGAAACCTCCTTTATATGGTACGACCACGTCATCCAAGTGTTCTATCTCATCGTTGTTCTTCTTCAACCAGTCGTTCAACGTGGTTCTCCGGACACCGAACCGTTTTTCGGCTGCATAAGCGCTCATTTTATCTCTTTTCACCGCCACAACTGCATTCTTCAGTTGCTCCTTGTCGACGGGAGTCGTTTTGCGACGATACGTGCGTACCATTTCCCTATGTATACAAACTAACGCACGTGCAAGGGAAGACAGAATCACGTTCGAGGGAAACCTAACCTGAAATTGCCGTGAGCTGAAGTCGTGCGCCCGGTGCGCCACACTGACGAGACTGCCGGACCCGCCCCGGGTGCTTACTGACGGATCCGCCCCAAACACAAGTTTCAGGTTTGATCGCCCACGAAATATTAGACATGAACGATAATGAAAAAACTACACTGGATTCGTGTTCAGCATGCATTACTCTTTATAATAACGTACCTGGAGATTTGGAGAGCAAGTATTATTGCAGATATTACAAAATTTCCACGCGCAGAAAATTTCACTTTTACCTTCCGAAAACACGTTTGCCCTCGTAAAAATCATAACACGGCAGGTAACCTGCCGAAACTCCGTTGGTCACATGGGTACCATAAGCAGCATTTACAATGTTAATAGCGAGTTCGCACAATATACAGGTTCCGAGATATTTGATTTTACGGTTTCACCCCGTAGACGGTTTCGCCCCGGTGTCCCCTACTTTGCATACATTTTTTCAAAACCTATTTTTCCGTAAATCATTTATCTATTTTTCATTTTTTTTTTACAGTTTTGATAACTCGGAACCTCGTTATACGCCTCGTATTTTGAGCAGACGATTTGCCCTGACACCCACAGCTTATAAATATTTGGACATTGGGATCAGTGTGAGCCCTGCGCACAATTCCTTTGTGGAACTGATTTTTGGTGCCAACCGATGAAATCGAATCGCGCTGCCCCATAAAATATGGACTATGTTAATCGAAAAACGTGCTGATATTGAGCGACTCCTGCAGTCAACCGCACCTTCATCAATATCGATTCGAGATCTAGTTGTAGAACTCGTTAAAATACACAGCAAAAATATTGCAAAACTTACGTTAAACGATACATGTTTGTACATGAAACCGTCAACCGTACTGTTTTTATTCAAGCTCGAACATTGTGTCGAGCATGAATATTTCACGCTGTGCCAGAATACACACGAGGTAAATAAGAGATTCGATCGACTTGTTTATAGTTTGCAAAGCAAGTGGTTTACTGTATCCTCGAGAGACGACGCAGTTAAATTCTTGCGCGATGCGTATGACAAAACCTCCGTTATAGATTGCGAGCTATCAGCTTTTGCTGTGGATGAACTTATGCGTGATGCCGTGACGAGACGGGGATATTCTGTAGTGGGTTAACATGAATAAATGTATAATATAATACGTTTAGGCTAATACGCGTTGTGAGTGAGCGATTTACGCTTATGTTACGTAATGAACGCTTCTAGTACGCTTAACCTTATTTTTGTACGCTAAGAAATGGTTAGTTTGTTTGATTAACATTTTATTAAAACTTTGTAACATTTTCAAGGTATTAATTTCTTTCAAACATTTAATTAATATCGATATCTTCTTCTTTCTCTCCTTTCTCTACGGAAATTCTCAGCTCTTTCTCTTCTTTCTTTCTCCTGCCTTCCGCCATGTGACTTCGTTTGAGTAGCGAATGACCTCAGATTCTCTTTAGAGGTCTCCTTTCCTAAAGTCTGCGTTGCTGCGTCCTTTAAGCTCTTCCAGGCGACTCCTGCCTGCGTTCCCTCTGAAATTACGCGGAAGGGCGAGAGCTGCTCTGGAGATGTCAGAGACGGAATCACCCAATTAAATGGCGATGATGATCCGGTGGAGCTAAGTGGCGTTGAATTATACCTGGCTGGACTCGTTGTTGATTTTTCTAAAGAGAAACAGGGAATTTTAAGAAAGGAGCGACTGGCGCCAAGAATCGGTGAGGAGCGATTCTGGCGTTTAACGCCTGAGAGTGACTGCGTGACGGTTGAGAGGCGTTTAGCACCTTTGAGCGTCTGTGCGCTAGTCGAAAGGCGTCTAGCGCCTGTAAGCGGCTGAGCGCTGGAAGAAAGGCGTCTCGCGCCAGTGAGCGTCTGAGCGCTGAAAAATATTTTACCTGCAGGAGGCGATCCAGCGCCAGTTATTTTTGGGCTCGTATCGAGACAGGGGAGAGAGCGTCCAACGATGGGTTCCTTTTGAGCAACCCCAGGAGTCGGGAGCACCACCCCGGTTGAGCGTTTAACGCTCTGCTCTTCGTTTGCAGCAGGCTGAGTTTTGGGGCGCTTGGCGCCAATCAGCGACTTAGCGCTGGCCGCTGGGATGGTCGCCGGACGTATCCTCGGTCGCTTGGTTCGGGAAGGCGGCTAAGCGCCGACTGCAGGCGGATCAACCAAGATCACCTTCCTCTTACTGGCGTATCGTTGGAGAGGAAGCGGGCGAGTTCTTCGGCGTAGCGTCGCTTGCGCTATAGCCTCCTCCTCGGCGAGCCGGGATGGTTGTCACAATTCTCTCGAGCTCTCCGTCTTGAGGCCGGTAGGAGATCCGTCGTGGTCGACTGCTGCCAAATTACTCTGCATTTTTCGGAAATCGGCCCGTCTTTTATACTGCAAAATTCTGGTAACAACCCTTGGTTGCTTGGCGACTTTGGTTGCTAGGCGACTTTCATCCCTTGAATCTCGCCCTCGGTCATCGTTTTGAAATTCGCGCTGATTAATATCTTGAATGTCTCCGCACTTCGACAACTTGAAATTATCTCGCGCGTATTGTAAATATTAACCTGAGTTCCGCGCGTGCCGACGGGGAGGATGTAACCCCGATGATCACGTCTTCGCGTCGTGTGCCGTCGGAGAGGGCGAAATCCTGATGGCCACATTTTCGCATGCCAGCGATAAGAATGGCGAGGATTTTAGATTGCTTGCGGAGCCGCCTCATTACCATCGACGGGAGAGAACGACAAGGTTACTTCCTGGTGGCTTGCGGAGAGCCGCCACAATACGTAAAAGAAAAAAGAAGTTTTTTTTCAAGTCTATATCACGACGTAATTAATTTTTCTTGCACATCCTTCTCTATTCCTTATTAAAATATAAAAAATTCAATACCGAGCGCATGATACGCGAACGAGAGAAAACGAACGAGGTGGGTAGAGACAACGCGAAGAGACGCGATAACGTAACTCTCAGATTACAATAGCTGACCTAATGACCGACTTACCACTGCTTAGTCACACAATGGTGAGAGAGAAGATGCGAACGGGAGAGAGAGAGAGAACGCGAAGAGACACGCGAGTGGGAGCGAGAGAGCGCGAACGGTGACGCAGGCGGGCGGGCGGGCGGCGGGCCCTAACGCGATACCCCTCCCCCGCGGACCCTACGCAGCCCTAACGCGGCACCCCTCCCTCACAGACCCTAAGCGACCCTAATCCCTTTTCTGCGGACCGCCGCGAAATACGGCTCTTCCAAGAAAAATGATGAGACACCGCGCAGTTCTATTGTTCTAGCATACGTCGTATGCGATACGCGATACGCGATACGCGATATTCGAAACTTATCGCGAATTGTTTACTTATCAGTCATCGATGATCGCCTTTGTAATACGAGACGCCGCCTGTAAAATGCGCGTCAAAAATCTTCCCTCCCCGCGTGACGTCAGCCCTTTGTAATACGAGACGTCGCCTGTAAACACACACCATCCCCCGCGTGACGTCATCACCTATGTAATACGATACGCCGCCTGTAAACAAACCCCCCTCCCCGCGTGACGTCAGCCTCCGCGCCATTTGAATACCAACCCCCCCCCCCGCCCCGCTCCCCCCTCGGAGCTTTCGGAGGAGAACCGGTGTTGACTACCTACTCAAATACTCTGTCTCTCGTGAAAAATACAATAAGCAAAATTTATTGTATTATTTATATCGACATAGAATCTCTACAAATCCCCATGAAATTATGGATAAGCACAAAAGTAAGCAGAAAAATATTTACCACATGCATAACTAGAATGTGGAAGCCACCAGGGTAAATATGCATATTAGGTCAAACCTCACCGATGGCCTTGACCTTGACATATGTTGTCAAGGTCACCCTCCTGAGTGACCTTCAAAAGGTTTTAGCTGACGGTCATTATTTATTAAAAAGTTATAAACAAAAAAAGTTTGAAAAATATAGCAGTTATTTTGAGTATTGAAAGGCATAAACGACCTTGACATTGACATATATTGTCAAGGTCACCCTTCTGAGTGACCTTCAGAAAGTTTTAGCTGGCGGTCATTGTTCATTAAAAAGTTATAAACAAAAAAAATTTGGTGGGGAAAATTATTTAAAGCAGTAAATTGTTGGTATATTGAAAGGAAAGTTATTTAAAGCAGAGAATAGAGAAGTATGTGTTTCAACTTACAAAGCACATACTTGTAAAGCGCGTCACTAACCTATAGGTTAGTGACGCGCTTTACAATTAGTGTGTGCTTTGTATGTGCTTCAACTTACAAAGAACATACTTGTAAAGCGCGTCACTAACCTATAGGTTTTGTCAATAACCAACTATTATCTGCTTTAACAAAGCTTTAACATGCTTTTGCCATGATTAAAGCAGAGAATACTTGTATTTACACTTCCTAATACATAAAATTGTGTATATACTTTTCAATATACCAACTATTCTCTGCTTTAAATAACTTTCCTTTCAATATACCAACAATTCACTGCTTTGAATAATTTTCCCCACCAAATTTTTTTGTTTATAACTTTTTAATAAACAATGACCGCCAGCTAAAACCTTCTGAAGGTCACTCAGGAGGGTGACCTTGACAACATATGTCAAGGTCAAAGTCATCGGTGAGGTTTGACCTAATATGCATATTTACCGGCATCAGCCAATATAAAATTTAGATTTTGGAATATGGAATATGCGATATATATCAAAGATTTTATATGTGACAGGAATCTTCCTTGAATGGATCAATGTGTATTGTGATAGGAAGCTGTTTAAAATGTTTATTAACAAAATAAAAAAAATGTTATTTATATTAATATAATATATATAGAAAAATATGATATATATTTTCTACATATTTTGAGTGCAAAATGTATCTAATAAAATGATTATTCAATATTTATATTTGTCCCTTTCGTACGCAAAAACATGTATGTCTTTTTCAAATACTAATTCCAGAAAAGGTTTTTAAATTAATTTCAAGCAAAAGCAAATAAAACAGTTTGCTTTCGCTTAGAATTAATTTAAAGACCTTTTCTGGGATTAGCCCAGGTAGCAAGATGTCGTCAATATAACGTCATTTTTAAGTCAATAATATGACCAAACTCACGTCAAAAACGTTTTTGACGTCAAAAGACGTCAAAAACGAAGTCAAAATGACGGCTATAAGTCACAGACCGATGACGTGACATTTATGACGTCATAATCTCGGCATAACTATGACGAGAAATATACGAAATATACGAAATTACAAATAGCATTGCTATGAATTATAGGAAAGCACACCCATTTTTTTTCGAATGGAAGTAGCATAACTTTAGCCATTATGCTGTCAATAGGCCAAACCTCTAAACTCAGTGATATTTGATCCAGAATATAAATATTTAACAATTTGGAATCAATTGTGTGATTATAGAAAGTATCGTAAGATTGGAACTCCTTTCCTAGCAAAAGTGTTGTGTTTTCTGAATTTAGAATAATATTGTCAATTCGAATAATTTTATTTTCTTTTGTAAGAAAATATGAATCTGGTAAAGAATATTTTATAAGCTACTTATAGAAAACATACAGTCTTTGGAAGCAATTTTTTATATTGTTTATGTCGAATACCCACTTGGCTGCCGAGGGCAGCACGTATCGGGCATCGATCCGCGTGATCGATGACGCTATGCGCGGTGATCGCAGCGCGACTCGTCCCCCCCCCCCTTTTGCTCACGAGAACATTGGAGTAACGTGTGAAAAAAGAGAGCATATATATTTAATCCGTGTGTGATTATTCGGTTCCTATCCGGTAAATCTAGTTAGAGACATAACAGTTTGGCGACGAGGATTAACTTGGATATAGTGCAGAAGAATTTGGTGACCATAGTGGCTTAGAAAATACTAGTTAAATTTCGATGCCACGTGGCTGAATAAACGTGCGAAACGTGCACGCATGTCGGACGACGACAAGGAAAAATATATTGCGGAAAAGAAGAAAAAGCAGGTGCGGCAATCACCGGCGTACTTGCCAGGTATTAGCGGCTCTGCGCCTCTCTAGAAAAACTCTGAAATAATATCTCTAATTGACCACGGGTCGGAGAATTCGGAGGGTGGTAGCAACAGCGACAATTCGCAGGACGGCGTGGAACACGTTGCGGTAATGGCGACGATAGTAAAATTATCCGAGTTCGACGCAGGGAAGGAAATTTGGAGCAGCTACATCGAGAGGTTCGAATTTTTCACGGAAGCAAACAAGATAACAACAGATAGCGGTAAACGTTGTACGTTGCTTACGGCAGTAGGGGCGAGGACTTACGAGACAATAAAAAATCTCATTGCTCCGGAAATGCCGAGCTCGGTAACGTATGAACAAATCAAAGAAAAATGCCAAGCCTATTTTTGTAAACCAGTTAATGAACTTCTAGCACGAGTTTGTTTTCAGAAACGTGATCAAAAACAGAAGGGCGAGAATCTGCTGGAGTTTGAGCGCGAGTTACGGAAACTTGCGCAAGATTGCAAATTCGGCGGTGCAGAAGAAAAACTCCCGTTGGACATGATGCTGCGCGATCGGTTCGTCGCAGCAGGGATCCGTGACGAGGAATTGCAGCGTTATTTGTGCAGACGACACGAAGAAACCCTGACAAAGGACAATAAGGTCGGTCTGACATTATCCAAAGCTCTCGAAATTGGGAGTAGTATCGAAGGAACGGAGTTACTTAAAAAAATGCTAAAAATTCCGATACGCAGGCGGTAAGGAAGGTAGATTTAAAAAGTAGAAAGAAACAAGGAAATAAACAAAATAATAATACAAAACAGGAACAAAAGTCATGTTTTCGTTGCGGGAAGGCAAATCACACACCGGATAAATGTTTTTTCAAAAATACCAAGTGAAATTATTGTAAAAAGGAGGGTCATGTAGAAAATGCCTGTATTACGAAGAAAAAAGATATAAAACCTAAAGAAAAGGGGTCCGCGTCAACTCACAGGATAGATTGGGATACCGATTCGAACGACGGAACAACGATTTATTCGATTCACGGGCAAAAGAAGATCCATTCGACGAGCTCGAAATATAGGACAAAAGTAAAGATTAATTCTGTTGAAATTGAGATGGAAATAGACAACGGTGCCGACGAATCGTTGATAAATCGATCGACTTTCGAATTGATCTGTGCAAACGGAAATCCGGCTTGGAGTTCGAAGGTACCGAATCTAAAAGCATGGGGTAAGCGGCCGATCAAGACATTAGGGATCGCTATGGTCGACGTAAAGTACAAGGGAGTTACAAAACGACTTCCGATTATCGTCACTGAAGAAGATCGAGGGCCAAATTTATTTGGAGCTAACTGGTTCGACGCTTTTGATATTAAAGTAACTGGAATTCAAAATGTTGAACAGGAAGCAGCAGGATACGAGGAACTCCTGGATAAATATCCTGGAGTGTTGCAAAAGGACCTTCCTGGACATTCGGGGACTCTGATCAACATCAAGCTGAAAGCGGAACACACACCAAAGTTTTTCAAGGCCAGGAGGGTACCGTACGGGCTTATCGAGCCGGTAAATGAAGCGCTAGCGGAGATGGTCGATCAAGGAATGCTGACACCGGTCAATCAATCGGACTGGGCCACACCTGCATTGTTTGTTAGGAAGTCAAACGGGACAATTAGGGTAGTCGGGGATTATAAGGTAACAGTAAACCCTTACATTCGAGAATCCGAGTATCAAATACCAATCGTGGAAGAGGCAATGACGTCACTTAACGGCGGTAAAATTTTCTCGCAAATTGACTTGAAAAACGCATACAAGCAGCTTCGCGTAAATGAGAAAACAGCGAAAATTCTCACGATCAGTACGCCGCAGGGATTATTCAATGTTAACGTGCTTTTAGATGGACTGAATATTGCTCCTCGTATTTTCCAAAAATTCATGGTGTCGCGACTACAGGGGATCCCAGGAATCTTGATTTATCTAGACAACATCAAGATCCAAGGTCGAAATAAGGAAGAGCACGACATTAGGCTGGAGGAAGTGCTTCAGAGGCTCAACGAAGCCAACTTGCGCATCAACCGGGAGAAATGTAAGTTTGGAGTTCGTTCGATGGAATTCTTGGGTTACCAAATATTGGAAAAGGGAATCCAACCGTTGAAAGCGAAGCTGGATGTCATTACCAAAATGCCGGAGCCGGGATGCGTAAGAGATCTACAGGTATTTTTGGGCGGTATAATCTTCTACGGGAGGTGTATAAAAGACAGAGCAAAAATCGCCGAATTTCTTCATCGATTACTGGACAGCACGGCAGAATGGGAGTGGACGGAGATACATAAAAAGGCAATTCGAGAATTGAAACAAAAACTGATTTTGTGCTCCGATCCTGTGTCACTTCGACGGAGGAAAGCCGATAGTCGTGGCAGCGGATGCCTCACTAACAGGAATCGGTGCAGTTCTATCGAACGTCGGAGAAGATGAGCTAGAACATCCGGTAGCCTTCACTTCGAAAACCCTTACGAAAACACAGCGCAGATATTCGCAATTGGATCGAGAGGCACTGGCGCTGGTCGACGCAGTGAAGCACTTTCATCAGTACCTTGATGGGAGAAAATTTACCCTGTTGACGGATCACAAGCCGTTATTGGGTATTTTTGACCCTAGTCGACCGACGCCGGAGATTATTTCGCCGAAGCTGAGTCGTTATTCGAGAACGATGAGTGCGTACAACTACGAACTAAAATACCGTCCAGGAAAACAGCACGGTAATGCCGATTTTCTGTCGCGCTTACCCTTGGAAAATCTGGTCGAAGACCAAGAAGAAGAATTCGGAGAAGTCCTCATGATCGAAAAAGTATCGGAAAATCCAGTTTCCGCCAGGGACATAGCTATCGCTACGGAGGAGGATGAAACTTTAAAACGGGTGAAGCTATGATTAAGAGAAGGATGGCCGAAAAGCGTCAAGGACGAACACAAGGTCTTCTGGACAAAGCAACAGAAACTCTCCGTCTACAAGAACTGTATCCTTTGGGGCAGCCGAGTGGTTATCCCGAAGAAATTGCAACCGGTGATACTCACATATCTACATGGAAATCACACGGGCATCTGTAACACCAAAGCAGCGGCTAGATCGTACGCATGGTGGCCTCGAATCGACTCAGAGATAGAGGAGATGGTAAAAAATTGTAAGAGGTGTATGGAAACTCTATCCGCACCCAGGAAAACTCCTAACGAGCAGTGGAAAGCACCAAGTAAGCCATGGAGTCGTATACATATCGATTTTGCAGGCCCAATCGAAGGACAGACTTTCCTCATCATGGTTGACGCAACGACAAAATGGTTGGAAGTCAGAAGAATGCCATCGACGAATTCAACGGCGGTCATCAAGGAAATGCGGAAAATTTTTGCTACCTTCGGACTGCCGGACACTATAGTCTCGGATAATGGCACAGCGTTTTCGTCAACGGAAATAATCGAGTTCTATGAGAAAAATGGCATCAAATATCTCCACATAGCTCCTTATAATCCGCAGGCCAACGGCCAAGCAGAACGAATGGTTCAAACTACTAAGAGGTCGTTAAAAAAGCTTGCAGAAGGAGACTGGGAGATGAAGCTGTGCCGGCTATTGTTCAAACAACACACAACGCCGTCATCAACAACTGGAAAAAGCCCAGCACAGGAGATGTTTGGAAGGAAATTACGAACGGCGTTGGACAGGCTGAAGCCATCCAAAAACGATTTGGAAGACACGAAATATGAAGAAAAATACCTAGGAGGAATCCGAAGTATTTTACCGGGAACGAAGGTGCGAATTCGAAATTATCGAGCAGCTGGACCGAAATGGATCATTGGAACCGTTACGGAACGTCTCGGAAATCGAAATTACATCGTAAAGGAATCTGGTACAGGTCTCATACAAAAAAAGGATATCGATCAACTCGCAGCACTACCAAGGTCAGCCGGGGAGGAGCCAGAACGATCGGATAAACCAAAGACTGTAAGAGTACCATATTTCGACCCGGAGAACAATGATGAGACAGAAGAAAGAGATCTCGGAGAAGGGGATGAGGCGAAGCTGGAAGCGGAAGAGATGAACCGGATGCACAAGGCGTTCAAGGTCAAGATCCACGCAGAAGGAGACCAAAACGAAAATGTGTCGAGAATAGCAAAAATCGATACCGCCAGAGCCATTTGGAATCGAGCGTGCATGAGGGATTACCCTGAAGAAAAACTACCGACGCACATTGCCCGATACTTGATGTGCCGCCAAGAGCGATGAACCAGGTACCTCAAGAAGGGTGAAGCAGAGGCGCGATGTCATCAACCAAGAGGGGAGAGATGTCGAATACCCACTTGGCTGCCGAGGGCAGCACGTGTCGGGCATCGATCCGCGTGATCGATGACGCTATGCGCGGTGATCGCAGCGCGACTCGGCCCCCCCCCTTTTGCTCACGAGAACATTGGAGTAACGTGTGAATAAAGAGAGCATATATATAATCCGTGTGTGATTATTCGGTTCCTATCCGGTAAATCTAGTTAGAGACATAACAGTTTATAACCTAGTACTCTATGAAGTAAAGGACCTTCTATATGTTCCATAAAATATATTAATGACTTTTCTTTAGTTATTTGTACGCCTAAAAGTGAAGTTTCATATAATTACAAATTTGTTGAAGTGGTGACCTAACTAAGACTTTAACTTCAGCAAAATAGTTTTCGAATGGAAATGCGGAAAACACGTCTAAAGGCCCATATTTCTCAACTTCATCAGGCAAATGAATGAGTGTATGTACATTGTATACAAGAAATTCCACACCGTACATTTTTTATTGTGATTTACAAAAAGATTTAATAAGTTACGTGTAAAATTAAGGCCAAATTGTAAAATATATTTTTTAGATAAGAGTATCGTTACTGCACAATGCAGTAATAAAAAAATGTTTGTATACAGCTAAGTCAAGTACATCTTTTAAAATAAGTGGACCCAAATATACTAAGAAAGTTCTCAACTCGGTAGCTTTCCATCGTAGCAATTCGTTTAAACTACGAGGTTTTCTATTTAATTCAACAGGTACAAATGGTTTTAACGAAATTAAGTGATCCGACATCCTGTTAATGAGACGACTTTTCAATCTTACTCTCATATTAGTATTTCGAGTGATACCAGTCCATAGACATAACATTTTTCTCATTACACCCAAATTTATATTATGCATGTAATCTATTGGAAAAGTAGAGACCATTCCAATATTTAACTTTAATAATGGAGAATTACCTATGTGATGTTTTTCATCTTCTTGCAAAAGAAATGATGTATCTGTCCGAAGTTTTGCATTTGTACTAGGATATATTACTCGACCATGAAATTCGCCATTTTCTGTGCATTTATCACATGCGTGGTATCCTCCGTGAGATTTAGTACATTTTATGTATGATTTTGCAGGTGCATCACATATTATACTGTGAATTTTAATAAGATATCATCTATTGTTATAATTAAATCCATTTTGTAATAAATCTAAAAGTTTGTTCATAAAATCATCTAAATATTTATCAAGAGTATATTATTACTAGAAAATAAAGGCACACTATCAAAATTAATACTTAAATCAATTGTTAAATAACATTTTACTGAAAAAATATTTTCTAACCCAGACTTTATACCAAGATGACAATATTCACCATTATCTAATTGTTTAACAACTATAGATTTAGGTGTTTTCAATAAGGTCTTAGCATTTACTGGCAATTCGGGATGTAATGGAGCCAGGACATGCAAAAGACTATTGATAGCGGTATGAGAAATTTTAAATTTTGTATACCATTCTGCTAAAGTTCTTTCTTTCAAATCAAAAACATGTGTGTGTGTGTTTTCTGACTCAAAATCATTTGCTGCAAATTTAGAATGATTAAAATCAGAACATTCTTCGGATATATCAAGTATGCTATTAGCTGGATGACTATCGTCATCGAGTAAATTATTTAAATTTAGAGAAGGTATATTATCATTATCTTTATGTAAAGCAAATTTTGCATCATCTTTTACATCTTGAGAATTAATATTAAAATTATCAAAACATGAACTAGCCTTAGCCTTTATAGTACTTAAAGCACTCTGTTATTGCTTTGCATTGCTAAAACACAAATTTATTTCATTATATATACTTTGAACATCATGCCTGATACTTCGGTAGAATTGACGCTTTCCTACCTGCTCCTTCTTTTTTAACATTTTAAGAATATTCAAATACTGTATGTATTAAAAAATAATGTAAAACAGTAACTTCTGTTTTTTAAGAGCCTATTTAAGCAGTATTCCTTTTATTTTTTTGTTGCATTCGTTGTGGAGCATGTTTCAACTATACTTTCATAGCATCTTTAACTTGTTTCTCTAAAGATTGTGGTTCACATATATTAATAGCTCCTGAAAGTTATAATTATGATAAGAAATTATTTTAATAATATAACATATAATATAACATGTTGTTAATGTAATCTTTTAAGATCTTTAAAAGAACATTAAGAAAATTAAATTTAATAAAACAAGTTTAAAACACATAGGCATAAAATTGACTATATTCATTTAATTTATTTAATCTGCTTATATGTTGTATAAAAAGTAGCTTTAAATTTATAATGTTGCTAATACTTACTTATAATACATTTACATAATTGTAATTTGCTAAATGCTTTTTTTTTCTTTACTGCCTATAAAATTATATTGGCCCGCTATGTCGTTAGTAAAGATAGTTCTCAATATTCGATTTGTTCGAGAAATTATATTAGTGCCTCCCAAAAAAGTTAAATAGGAACTCTAAAAAAATATTAAGCTCTATAAAGCATAAACAAAGACGCTAAATATAGAATAAAAATAGGATCTATTTAATCTATATTCATAATAGTCATAATATCTATATTGCATTTATTTATATTTTACAAAAACTATACAGGAACGGGCTAACATTTATATTTTATTATCTATATTTTTATTGATAAGAAATATTAGTGTAAAATTTGCTAAGTTTATACCTTGTGACGTGACATGGTCACGTCCACCGCCCAGACGTTGGCTCGGTCGAGGGGACGGTGCACAGTGGGCCAGAATTCAAAAAAGCTGGCCAAAAGTCAAATTTTCAAGTATTTAATAAAGTAATCAAATATGAAATTATGTTATCTCAAATGTTTAGTGAACCAATTTATGCAATAATTATTTTATAAATATGCATTGCAACTTTGTAATACTTCCTCAAAGTCAGACAATTTTATGCACGCGTTCCATACCATTTTACAACTATGACATCGCGCTCTCTCCTACGATGATATAGTATTTTATAAATTTTTTATTCCTTTGAATGTCAACTGATAAGGTCTTATTCTAACATATAATGTAATAGAAAATGCAATATGCTGTTTTTATTAATATTTATAATGTATTGTTTAAGGATTAAAAATTTTATGAAACCATATGAATAAAATTGTCAATATAAAAAGTGTGACGCAGAGTGACGCATTCTTTCTTATCTCATAACAAAGATTACAAAGCATAGAAAATATTAAAAAAAGAATTTCCTGCTCATAGCTGCTCCTTGAAAAATACCAAACCATAATGTGGTGGCGCGCAGTGGTAGAATCACGTAAAAGAGTCAGTCTCGTTCCGCGCGTACTTGGCGTGAGACACTACCGTGTCTCTTGATATTATAACTTCATGAGATTAGTAGTGACAATAGATGATAGCTTCTTTTGTTTATTTATCGCAGTAGGTCAATTGTGTAAATATGGTTTGTCAACAGCTCAATAATGCCTTACAGCCTTAAATACAGTTAGTTCTTTGTCTTAGCTTAACGCGAATAGAAGCACAATGTATTCGGAAAATATAAGTCGCCGTGAAATTCATGCAATTATTCTAGAAGATAAAAGTGAATCAGAGCATGTGCGGAAGCAACGTGTTCTAAATTATTTAATCGACTTGTTTAATTTAAGTAAAGATAAAAATGGAAAAAAAGAACTATCAATGTATATGAGAACGCATATTTTTGTATACTTTAATAAATGGAGAAGTAGCATGCGTATTAATAAACTATTCAGAGTTTGATTTATATTAATTTTAATATATTTTTTAAGGCTCCTGTTGCTTTATATGTATTAATATTTTTTTAAGGCTCCTGCTGGCTCGATTGCCAATTTATTTAATTGTGAATTAAAAGGCGTAAAAAATGACGTTTAAAAGCTAAATTATTCTTGTAATGTACAGCGTTATTTTTTGTTTTAGTGTAGTGTTTTTATATTTAAAACAATTGTTGTAGTATTAAAATACACCGAAGATTCTTATTTTGTGATAATTTAATATGTAAAAGCAAATATTTATTTTAATTTGGCAGCTGTCAAACAGCTTGTTTCCGTCCTTGATTAACACAATTCAATTTGACATTATGTGGATTAAAGGAGTGTTTTCGGTTTATTTTTCAGTTCTATTCTATCGATTACAAACGCTATCATTATCTTATGTTGGTTTAATTATTTAATTTATAATTTATGAAATGTTCTTTTAAAAAGTTTATATTATAAAAAATATAAATAGACGTTTAAAAAAAAGTATAATAGACGTTTTAAAAAAGAAATAATTTTGGTGTGTATTGTGTTGGTGTATATTTTATTATAAATGTTAATTAATTGTTTTGGATTAAAATAATAACTTTCTTATCGTAAAGAGCCACCTCAAAAAAGTATATATATCTACTTATTTACCATTCTTGCCATTATATTCGGAATCAGCGAACCCGAAAACCCCTCAGCACCGACTTTCATGCATATTCGATACAAAAAAGTAGTTTCAGTTGCCATATTGGATCCGCCATTTTATTTTTTGTAATTTTAACTTATTATTCGTAATCAGCGACCTCGAAAACCTTAGTATACCAATTTTCATTTAAATTGAATAACGCCTTCATATTTTGGCCAGCTTTTTTCAATTCTGGCCCACTGTGCGGTGCCTCGACTCGAGTCGGGGGGGGGGGGGGGGGGTATTTTGCGCTAATCGCATATTGTGAGAATTAGAATAATTGTAGGAGGAGCGCAGCGAGCGTCGCGGGGGTGGGCAGCCAGTCACCTGTTGTAACGACTTTTTTCGCGACGAGGGAGAAGCCAAGCGTCAAGGGGGACCAAATGGAGCGACACGCCGACAGGCGAGTCACGCCTGGGCCCGTCGCCGAGCTGCCCCGCGTACCCGCGAAGTAATCCGGGATCCCCGAGCCCGCCGCTGCAGACAGGCAAACCGAGGACCCCAGCCGGGGGACGCCCCGTCAAGGTCCGTGCCGAGGGTGCGGCACCGCTGCCATGGAGAGGGTGCACGACCCGAAACGCCGCCACCAGGGACACGCACTACACCGGTCGGTGGCCAAGGCCTGGCCAGCCTGGCGCACATTTATCGGACTCGAAGAGTCGCGACCGGCACCGCCAGTGTAACGAGGCGAGGAGCAGCAGTCAAAAGTCCCGCGGGCGAGCGGCAGACGTCACGTGGGACGTTGCGAACAGGGAGAGCGGCGTTGAGAGCGAATCGGCCGGAATGGACGGTCGCGGGCGAGCGCACATGCGCGGGGGCCCGGCGTGGTCTCGTCGGGCGAACTACGAGACACTGTCGTGCCAGCCGCTAACCAGGGACCATCTTGGGTTTGAATCCACCCCGATCCAGCAGCCATAACGAGCAGCGAGCAGCAAACTGTAAGGCTACCACCCCGGTAACTTTTTGCGCTCGGTGTGCAACCTTGGCCTCCGTCCTAATCTTTATTACCTCGTAGTTACCTTTGCACGTACGTTGCCTCGTGCGAAGAGATTATCTTGTACCTAGCGTACCTACTACCTAGAATTGTTGCGGATAGAGGGACCGGCCGGGGGCGCACACAGACCTTTTCTCGCGTAGAAACCCTCCTCGAGGACCAGTGCGGCCGACAGTCGTGCGTGTTCGGGGGGAAGATTTCCGTGCGCGGTTGCGTTGGGAGTACCGCGGTATCGCGAGTGTGCATCGGGTGCGTCCGATAAAGTGAGACCATCGCATCGGAGATCTTTGTGTCGCGGAAATTATCGTGAGTACCGTCTCGCGAACGTTGTGAAACGTGTCGGGAGAATCGTTGTTGCGGATCGTGTCTCGCGAACGTTGTAAAGCGTGTCGGGGGAAATATTGCGATTGTTGCGTCGCGGGCGGTCTGGGAATGTCGCGCGGGTTTTTGCCGCGCATTTTCTAAGACCGCCGCGAACTTGAGTGCGTGTAGAGTCTCGCCTCGCGAACGTTTGTTACGTTGCGGGCGATCGGGGAATGTCGCGCGGATCTCGTTGCGCATTTGCCAGGATTGTCGTGAGCGCGGGGTAAGCGTAGATGCGTGTGAGTTGGTGTGCGTTGCAGCGAGAATTTCGCGTGTGGTGTATGTGAGTCGCGAGCTATCTATTGAGTTTGCGTGCATTGTGTGTGTGAGTCGCGAACGTCTGTCTTTTGTTTCCTTTATTATATCATTTCTCTATTGTCTTTTCTTTTTGGAAATATACGATTTGTTATCTTTATCCGGATTTGTTGATTGTGTTGCGCTACCTCTCCCTCTCCTCAGAGTATTAAAACTCTCCCCGCGCCCTGAGCGGACATGCGTGTTCGGGTGATTGCGTTCGGATTGAGGCTACGAAGACGTGGTGCGCGTATTAGCACCTGGCGCCCAAACTTTAGCATTGTCTCGCGAATGACTACAAAGAAATCTGCCTATCTGAATACCTCGTGGCTATGGCTATCTCCGAGAATACCTATCCAAATACCTTGCGAATATCTTGAAGAGTACCTGCCTGAATACCTCGCGGACATCTTCGAGGACACCTGCCTGCCTAAATATCTAGCGGTTAATTTGCAGCCGCGCTTACTCGGCGGGCGAGACCGAGAAAAATCGGGTTGCAACCTAAACTATCTAAGAACAAAATATATCTATTAATTATAGCAAAGACCACAATAAAATCAATACTCTCTCTCACACTCTCTCTCACATAAGTTATTACAGAATGTGTATAAAAGGTATATACAAATAAAAAACATTTTTTTAACTCACTAAAGCTCACAAATTGTCATTATTTTGTAGATATTCTTCTGCTAGTAAAATATGATTGTTAGATATTAATGGGAATATTACTGGAAAATCTTCTGGTATTAATGTAGTTAATAGTTGACTGATTTTTATTACGTATTGCTTTCATTATATCTTTATTTTGTTGTTTAATGGTCACTAGTAATTGCAATCTTTTCCGTTGACCTAGAAACACAAGATTTTAGTATTTGAAATGGCTTATAAAAATCAAAAATGAAGAAACGACCAAATAATTAAGACTACTTTTAATATTAAACTATAAAGATAGTTAACAATTTAAATATAAAAAATAAATATACTAAAAATTTGTAACTGCAGCTGGATTTAAAAAAACACTTTAAAATATGTTATATTCAATATAAGTTAGAAATAAAAAAACCTACCAATTTGACCAGAATTAGAAGGCAGAGATATATCAACAATATTTGTTGCATCTGTTGGCATATTATCATTCTCCGTGATAATATCATTGATATTTGTAATAGTACTGTTGCTATTAATATCTACACATATTATTAATAAAGGAACTTAAATAACTTAATTCAAGATATGTGTTATTACTACAAAAGTTTAGCAAACACCACTAAAACATTTTACATATAAAAAAACTCAACTATATAAAAAAACATACCAAACCGATCAGAAGTAGAAGTTTGAGAAGGACCAGCAATATTTGTTACTTCTATTGGCAATCTATCTCTTTTTTTTGTAGTATCACTGATTTGTTTAGTACTATTGCTGACATCTATAAAATATATAAATATATATGTATATATAAAATTTTTATGTAGGTATATATATTTTGTATGTGTGTATGTGTATTTTTATATTCCAAATTATACAAACATGCATAAGAATGCTTTGAAAATTATTTAATACAAACCATATGAATTAGAAGTTTTTGCAGAACGACCAGATAAATTTGAAATTTTTGTAGGACGTTCAAATGTACTATCTCTTTGTTCTTCTTTACTACTATCACTATTATCGTCTACTATTAAACGTCTTGGTTTAGTTCTTTTTCTAGGTTGTAAATTCGTAGGTTGCGATTCCGCTTCTGTATTGAGATCGCTTGTAAATTCTGCCTTAGAAAGTTTTTCTTTGGCTTCATCTAAATTGTCTGTAATTATTGAAGAACAAGCTAAATTTCTAGGTTTATAGAGAGATACATTTTTAATTAAATCTATTTAATTAAAACAAAGGTTTTAATATATCTTTCATCTAAGATTTTGTATTATTCAATATCCAATGTAACTAAAAGAATATAGAAAAACAGGAAGTATAAAATTAGTTATTCGGTTTACGCAACTAATATAAACTGTGGACGTCATAGCACCGTGTGTGTATTTAGTTAGCAAAATGAATCGATCACTATTTATGCACATTGTGAACTGAACTAACCTACGTCTAAAATAGTAAAATATTATACGAGTAATTATGTTACGTTCTTACCGGATTAATAGAAATTACGGGAAATTTCATAAATCTGCTATGTGTTTTTCCTCCTTTTTTAATGCACGCCTAAAAGTCACGTTGTTTTTATAAGGTGGCCAGAATACTTCTTTTTTACGTGGCGTTAACCATAGAGAATGCACAATGGCTAGGCCACCCCCATCTTCTTCAGTAAATTCTATTACTTTATACATTGTTCCGTTATAAACACTTTGTCACACTATATCGACGATATAAAAATAATAGAAGAAACAGAATACATACAGACTGATACAGATCGTTGCCGCCAATGCCGCCGTTGCGTAACATTAGGTTAGATTCTATGCATATACGCGCGGAATTGTCGCGCATGCTCAGATTGCGGATCGAGCAGCTCAGCAGCATCTAACATTTTATGTTACTCGTTTGAATTAATATAGCGAAAGCGCGGTAGAAAAAGCTAATATCTTTTAATATACTTATTTACTTAAAATTTTTACTTAATCAAAGGTTGTAATATTGATCATTGATTATGACTTAAAAATGACGATAAAATGACGATATATTTATAACGACAATATATCGTCACAAATATTACGTTTATTTTACGTCATTAGTTAGTCCACTGACGTCAAATGACGAGAAATGACCTTAATGACGTTATAATGACGATATCTTGCTACCTGGGAGTATGTACAAAAGGCAAATTATAAATTAATTAATATACAGTAAAATGTATATTACAATAATGCTTTATGTTATATTGTTGCTATATAAATGTTATATAATTTTTCAGTTACTCGTCATATTTATATTATATAACTGCAATGATCCATGAGTGGGAAATTAGAACTAATGTACACGTTACATGTAATAAATACGTTATATTATCTGTTACATATCGTTATACAAGGGGGGGACCCAAAAGAAAGCGGAATTATTTTCTGCAGGACGAGCCCTTTGTAGTACAGGTTTTTCCCGCTAGGTTAGTATTTTAGGGACTCCCCTGCATCAGTATACCATCTGGCGTTATTATGAGAAATTGCGTTCGGCTTTAGTTAATTTTCTTTTGAGACTCTTTCAACGCGTTTGCCTATTTGACTAGCCGAACTGAAGAAAATGTGGTAAGAATTCGTCAAGCGGTCTTCCAAGATGGACGGTCGTATATAAGATGGACGCCATCTTGGAAGACCGCTTGACGAATTCTTACCACATTTTCTTCAGTTCGGCTGGTCAAAGGACGCCCGGAACGAGATTGATCGCCAATCGACATTTTGCCTCGTTTAAAACGGGAAAACCATTTGTAAACTTGTAATTTACTCATAGCCGCTTCCTTGTAAGCTGTCTGTAGCATAACAACCGTTTTCGCGCATTTTTCTTCAACAAAAAACAAAATTTCACTGCCGCACGTTGTTCGTATAAATAAGCCATCACGAAATAGGCAAACGCGTTGAAAGAGTCTCAAAAGAAAATTAACTGAAGCCGAACGCAATTTCTCATAACAACGCCAGCTGGTATACTGATGCAGGGGAGTCCCTAGAACACTCACCTAGCGGGGAAAGCCTGTACTACAAGGGGCCCGTCCTGCAGAAAATAATTTTGATTTCTTTTGGGTCCCTTCTCGTATATACAAGGCGATACGCCAAACATACCGTCCACCAAAATACAATGTATTTTTAGGCTTGATTAGACCCATCTGGCGAATTGTCCATCGGTAAGGGACACAATTTCACCAGAGGACGAGTGAGAGAGCCATCCGCTGTCCTCACTGTGGCGACCCGAGAGATATACCGTTGCGACCCGGGCGTGATACGACTATTCGTCCTCGCCTTCATTGCAAGGGAGAAACGTTTTCATTTTTAAATAGGACCAACGTCCCTTTTGTACCGAGTTAGGCGACGATCTTAGCCATTTTAGTCGTTGCTGCAGAGTGTGTAAGGCTCGTCACGCCAACGATTCCAAAGATGTTGGTGCATGTGTTGCACTAGTTGCCATCGATCAAATCTACCCATCGGCACTGGTTCTAGATCTGAATACGGACTAGCTACGAGAAGTTCGAAGATAGGAGAATGCCCCGGGGTCGTTAAGGTCAGAACTAGTAGGATATAGGGGCCTGGAGTTTAAGATGACTTCTATTTGCGCTATAAGTGTGCTAAACTTCTCAACGGTGAGCATCTGAGCTCCCATTATACGTTTAGGTGAGTCTTTAACTATTCTATCCCCGTTTTTCAAAGGCCACCGAATGTGGCGCAAAAGGAGGGTTAAGTGACGATTTGAAATTTTCCTGCTTTGAGGCGACTTGCATACAACTATCAAACTCTCTATGAGTTTTTACAAGACTGGTGCCGCAGTCACCTTATGTCAGCGAGCAACGGTCACGCCTAGCTATGAAGCGCCTCAGAGCGAGAAAGGCTATATCAATTATGAAAAATGAAAGTTTCAAGCAAACCGCTTTTATAGCAAATCAATCAAAAATATCAGCCTTGACTGTGGTTGCTCCTCGAGAACGACAACTATGACTGATCTAACGCCCACTCTGAGGAGTCCGGTTGGATCCAAGAAGGGGGCAAGGCTTGGAAGAGTTTTGGAGCAACTTGGTCTACGCTCTAATCTATTGATATCTTCTGCGAAACAGCAAGATTGAACGAGTTTTACGAGATAGCAAAGCCGAAATGAGATTCGACTTGATCTACAACAAGAATACTATTAAGCGAATTTGATTTATATCTACAAGAACAGTGAGCTTATATTCTAACGAGATTATCTAATGACTAAAATCTATTGGAAAACGAAATAACTACGATTCGCTATTGTAATATTGATAACGACAGTATAATGAACGAAACAATTGAAAGAAAGATGCAACTTCTCTGCATTCTCTGGAAAGCAGTCAGATTCGGGTGTCGCTTCTCGTACACACCGGAGTTCCATGATCTGCTATCCAGATGACCCTGAATGAATCTATTACCACTAGGTTTTGATTCTAAATTTAAACCACAACGACATTCAGGTGCAGGAGATCGCTTTTTAACTATTTGGCGCGAACTGCCAGAACGAAGATTGTCCCTTACAGAAGAGGGTATACTACTAAACGCAGCACCTGAAGCTTCACGATTTGTGGTCTGTGAAGATAATTCCTTGCAACGCCTATTTTCCTTTGACGACGATGGAGCAGCGGGAACTTGCTTCGATCGTCCGAACCTGCTAATGGAAGTACCAACTGATTCGCGAGTCATAAACGAACGAAAGGGCTGTGGTGGACAAGATGACACCGAGCCTACTAGTACCCATCCAAAGATGGTGTTGAATTCGTCGGGTTCACCCTTTTTTCCCACACGACGACCATCCCGAAGCAATGACGTAAAGTTTTCAGCTTCAATCAAGATATCAACGGGACTAGGTCAATGATATTGCGGATCAGCGAGTTTTAATCCTTCTAATGTTTCCAAGATTGATCATTAACTGGACTACTAGGCAGCTGAGATGAGATACGTGGGAGAATCGTGGCTTCTATAGGAATGCGAATGTCGCTATCGCCTGGCGCTTGAATCACAAACGATGTGCTACCTCGAGTGGTCGCTGCCTTAGAATAATTCACGCCCATGACCATTGCGGCCTCTAGTTAGTCCAAAACCACCTTTTTGTATACAGCTTTGGGTGACAAAGTTCAACTGACTAGCACTATCTAGGAGAATGCGAACGGGGAAGGGATTCCCGTGGATGTCGAGAGCTTCCGCTCGTACAGTCGATAACAAAACAATAGAGTTCGACTTTGAAACACTAGTCATCGTGATAAGAGGCTCATCTCTTTCCTGTGAAGAACTCTTTTCGGTTTCCGATTCAGAGGCGCCAGCTAATGCAGGAGTATCCGTCGAGTTCGGACTCCGTTCGAAGTGCAAAAACGTATGGTGTCTAGCTTTGCATGACTGACAGGTCTATGACGAAGAAAAATTGTTAACGCCATGGCCTGCGCGAAGACAATTAAGGCATAGATTCGAGGTTTTAGCCGTTGAATGCCTTTCCCTGGGAGCTAATTACAAGAAGCGAGGACACTTAAAAACGAGATGCTGTTCTTTACATATCGGACACTTGGCGGTCCGTGTTGCAAGCGACGAAACCGGCGCGGATTCTTTCGACGAAAGCGATTGCGATTTGAGCGCAACACTTAAAGAGCCCGATACGGACGCGAGGTCCCGACAGTGATCTGAGAGGAATTCTGTAAGCTGCGTGTGCTTTGGTATCTCCTCCGCCTGGTGCTCGGATTCGAACTTCTCGCGAAGCGAATGCGGGAGTTTTTTTAGCAAGAATTTGAGAAGTAGGTAATGCCAAGAATTCGTGGGAAACTCCAACAGGTTCAATGCCCACGTATTTTCGGTAAATATGTCCAACAGCGTGTGCAGGGAGGCGGCCGACTCCGATTTTAACGGCTTGGCGTTCAGCATCAAATCTACGTGATAATCCGCTAAATTTCGTTTGCCTTGATATCGCAAAACCAAGGAGTCATAAGCTATCGCGTAGTTATCCGCGGAAAGGGGGAGGTTCTTAACGACATTAAGCGCTTCCCCTTTCAATGCGGCCATCAGATATTGGTACTTTTCCATGGAGGAGACATTCCGGTTCTCGTGAATGGAGGCGTTGCATAACGCGATAAACGAGGGCCAAAGAGCGAGATTTCCCGAGAATTACGGAAGTGAGATTTTGGGCAGTCGGATAGACGACGTTTGAACCGGGGCTGGGGCCTGAGAGGACGAGATGGTTGCTCGATCGGCTCCCACAAACTTTTTATAACGCCCGACTATCGCGAAGCGCATCTTGTCGAAATCCATGCGGATCGCGCCCTCTGCGGTGAACTCTTCGTCCAAAGCGTTTTGGATTATCTTGAGGTGTGCTGCCTCAAAATCCTCGATTAACTTAGCCACGGTGGGATATCGAATGAGAAAATTCGGTCTTTGAGCGACATTATCCGCGGCGAGAATTGAGAGCTCATAAATCTCCTTCATCCGCCGTACGCATAGCTCGCGTTTAGTCCTATAGCTCCTGCTCATGATGATCGGAATACGACTAGATCAACCAAACCAAAACGGGACGCTAGCGCAAGGTCACGCGAGCACTTACAGCAAACGAGATTCAAGCACAATATATATAGCTATCAAATATAACAAGATAAGAGGAAATGTTAATTAAAGGGAGATGGGTTGCAAAGGATTTACAGAATAATAATATAGGTGTATCAATAATCGAAAATATATCAAATAGATTGGCACAGGTAACCGGTTACGACGAGAGATGCACTCAAGTATTTATTTCGTTACAATTACATCGAAGTTTCAGCAATAAGATACGTTGCGCGCGATGTTACGACACGAGCAGTATGTATACAACACGAGCAGCAATTACGACAACTTCTTTTGATTCGATTATAATTGCAACTATAGTATCTAATAATCAATTTGAAAGATTACCAGAGTGCTAAGATATTTAATACCGGAAACCAGTGCCGACAAACAATATATTAAATCGATGGCAAATATGTTTGCAAGATCTCCAACGATCGGAATAATATGTATTTCGAGTCGTACCGAAAACAGACTCAGCAACAACGAGAATAATGTGTCGCGCTATTGTTGAGCGCGAGTCTATGTAGAAAAAACTGTGTATGTACACACGGCCCGGCTCGCAACCGAGCGTCAAGGCCGCCGACAGTTAGGCGAAAGCATATGGCGTGCCTGAGAATAATCTAGATTTGAATATTTCGGGTACTATATGTTACCAATTATTATTCGACTAATTACCACGACAATTGCAATAATCACGACGATAGCAGATAACGACAATGGCACGTGTTACGACAAGCGAGAAATTTACGCTAGTATTCTCGTCGCGAAGCAAAACTAGAGAATTGCGAGCGAGAGATATCGCGCGAAACTAGAGATTATTAGCATGCCACGCGTTATTGCAATTCGCGATTACAAGAGCGAACGAGATTAGCGATATTAGCGAATAAAGCGAGATGAGCGAAATGTCGGCGGTATTTTTCTAACGCAAACACATCCGGCTCGAAAGACCAATGAACGGGGGGGTGTCAGTTCCCCGGAGGCGAGATGTACTATAATTGCTCGAAGGACCAGAGGGGGGTAACTAAAATCCCCTTACGACTAAGTTTTGTAATGTAAAGCGAGAAAGCAAGTAGCGAAGGTGCGCATGCAACGAAAGAGAGAAAGCAAAGCGACTCATCGTTCAGTCCGCCCGCGGTCTCCTGGTGAAGTTCCACGTTTCTCGTCCTGTCTCGTGGCTACTAGATTCTCGTCTCGTCTGCGTCTGTGAAGTTGGCCACTCATTTTCAAAATTTGAAAAAGATCATTGGAGTTCTGGATACCCCAGCAAGAGTTCTGGAGTTCTCTATCGATTTTAGAAAAAGTTCCGTCGATTAAAGTGACGAAAACACAATTTTGGGCTAACTTCATTGCGCCCATCATTTTTGAAAAAATCAATTTTTTATGGTGGATTCGGAAGTGTTTCAAAGAGTTCTAGAGTTCCCTATAGGTTTTAGAAAGAGTTCCGTTGAAATAACACCAAAAATAAAAAATTAAAAAAAATCATATTTTTAAAAAAATTATTTTTATGGTGGATTCGGAAGTATTTCGAAGAGTTCTAGAGTTCCCTATCGGTTTTAGTAAGAGTTCCGTTCAAATAACCCCAAAAATCGATAATAAAGTGGATAAATGTTGATCGTAGCGGCTTTCTCGGGGTTTAAAAAATTAGTCAATAATGCTGACCGCCGGAACTCCTTGGATATCGTTAAAGGACATTCAGAACTACACGAAAAATTTTATAGAACTCCTAGAACTGTCGAAATCACTGGACGGCTGACCCATATGCCCGAAAATGTGAATTTTTCGGGGTTTAAAAATTTCATAAAAAATTAATTAATAATGCTGACCGCCGGAACTCCTTGGAAATAGTTAAAAGACATTCAGAACTACACGAAAAATTTAATAGAACTCCTAGAATTGTCGAAATCACCGGACGGCTAACTCATATACCCGAAAATTTTGATTTCTCAAGGTATAAAAATTGTTTAAAAAATGAATCAATAATGCTGAGCACCGGAACTCCTTGGAAATAGTTAAGACATTCAGAATTACACGAAAAATTTAATAGAACTCCTAGAACTGTCGAAATCACCGGACGGCTAACTCATATACCCGAAAATCTTGAATTCTCGAGGTTTAAAAATTGTTTAAAAAATGAATCAATAATGCTGAGCACCGGAACTCCTTGGAAATAGTTAAAAGACATTCAGAACTACACGAAAAATTTAATAGAACTTCTAGAACTGTCGAAATCACCGGACGGCTAACTCATATACCCGAAAATCTTGAATTCTCGAGGTTTAAAAATTGTTTAAAAAATGAATCAATAATGTTGAGCACCGGAACTTTTTGGAAATAGTTAAAAGACATTCAGAACTACACGAAAAATTTAATAGAACTCCTAGAACTGTCGATATCACCGGACGGCTGACTCATATACCCGAAAATCTGGATTTCTCGGGGTTTAAAAAGTGCATAAATAATTAGTCAATAATGCTGACCGCCGGAACTCCTTGCAAATCGTTAAAGGGCATTCAGAACTACACGAAATATTTGATAGAACTTCTAGAACAATTTTTAAACAATTTCTAAATTTGAGAAATCCAGATTTACGGGTATATGACTCAGCCGTCCGGTGATTTCGAGAATTCTAGGAGTTCTATTAAATTTTTCGTGTAGTTCTGAATGTCTTTTAACTATTTTCAAGGAGTTCCGGTGCTCAGCATTATTGATTCATTTTTTAAACAATTTTTAAACCTCGAGAATTCGAGATTTTCGTGTATATGGGTTAGCCGTCCGGTGATTTCGACAGTTCTAGTTCTATTAAACTTTTCGTGTAGTTCTGAATGTCTTTTAACTATTTCCAAGGAGTTCCGGTGCTCAGCATTATTGATTCATTTTTTAAACAATTTTTAAACCTCGAGAATTCAAGATTTTCGGGTATATGAGTTATCCGTCCGGTGATTTCGACAGTTCTAGGAGTTCTATTAAATTTTTCGTGTAGTTCTGAATGTCTGAACTATTTCCAAGGAGTTCCGGCAGTCAGCATTATTGATTAATTTTTTATGCAATTTTTAAACCCTGAGAAATCCACATTTTCGGGCATATGGGTTTGCCGTCCGGTGATTTTAACAGTTCTAGGAGTTATATTAAATTTTTCGTGTAGTTTTGAGTGTCCTTTAACGATTTCCAAGGAGTTCCGGCGGTCAGCATTATTGATTAATTTTTTATGCAATTTTTAAACCCCGAAAAATCCACATTTTCGGGTATATGGGTCAGCCGTCCAGTGAATTCGACAGTTCTAGGAGTTCTATTAAATTTTTCGTGTAGTTCTGAGTGTCCTTTAACGATTTCCAAGGAGTTCCGGCGGTCAGCATTATTGATTAATTTTTTATGCAATTTTTAAACTTCGAAAAATCCACATTTTCGGGTATATGGGTCAGCTGTCCAGTGATTTCGACAGTTCTAGGAGTTCTATCAAATTTTTCGTGTAGTTCTGAATGTCCTTTAACGATTTCCAAGGATTTCCGGCGGTCAGCATTATTGATTAATTTTTTAAACCCCGAGAAACCGCTACGATCAACATTTATCCACTTTATTATCGATTTTTGGGGTTATTTGAACGGAATTCTTACTAAAACCTATAGGGAACTCTAGAACTCTTTGAAACACTTCCGAACCCACCATAAAAAATTGATTTTTTTCAAAAATGATGGGCGCCGTGAAGTTAGCCCCCCATTTTTAAAATGGTGTTTTCGTTACTTTAATCGACGGAACTCTTTCTAAAATCGATAGAGAACTCTAGAACTCTTGCTGGTGCATCCAGAACTCCAATAATTTTTTTCAAATTTTGAAAAAATGTGGCCAACTTCACAGACGTGTCTGGTCCGGTATGCGGCATTCAGGCACAAGCAAGCAGAAGGCAAAGCAAGGCAGGCGAGAGATCGGTCCCCAAGGGGGGTGAGAGCGCAATCGGGCGTCCTGAAAGCTCAGGGCGGAATTCATAGATGTTTCTTGAGTTTCAAGACGGGCTTAAGCTCGTTCTCAAGATCACGATTGTTTCGTAGACATTGCTTAAGACCGAATTAAAAGCTGGAACTTGAGACCATGCTTAGATAAGCAAATATCGTTTCATAATCAAATCTTAAGTGCGACTTGACATTATTAGATGCACAGTTATTGCTTAAGCCGTATCTTAAGCCAATCTTAGTCAAGTCCAGTAAATTGTTGACTTAAGACGATTTTGAAACAAAAAGTTTGTTTTCTATTGCTGCATTGGTTGCGCACATACGAAATTCTCACGGTTTATTTATGTACAATTTTTGAACTAATGCAGTCAGCGATAGGAAACAAACCTAAAAACTGTTGTTGTGACATATTACGGATTTGTATCGCATTTGACAGGTGATATGTAGAATTAATTTATAACAAATTTTTGACATTATTTTGTTAATAATATATACAAAAGTGCTTATTAAAAGTCCTGAAAATTACTCGAAAAGTTGTCAGTTATATAACGTTTAGGTCTAATTTATATACATATATATATATATATATATATATATATATATATACATATATATATACACACAAGATACTACTAATTATTTATTATTATATACTTTAGATAAAGGCATCATGGGATTGAACATATTGGGCGCATTTGATATTAATTTATTTGATATTCCGAATCCTCTTTGGATAAAGAAAACGATAATATTGGCACAATACATGAAAAACGATATGTACGAGATGCAATTAATCCATTTACAGTACTTTTTCAATTGTTGTACGTCCCTCTGTAATGTAAAACATTACCTATTACAAAAAATTCACTAGCTGTAATATAAAAATAAAATAAAATATATAAAATAAATTTAATACCTTAGTATATACTAATCAAAGATGAGTTGTTATGTTCTTCTGTAATAATTGACCGAGCCTCTGATTTCTCTATTCTCTTTCAGCGTGGAGGAATTTGTACTTTTTGCTTCAACAATAAGTTTATACTTTTTCAATATCTCCAAGAATACCTGCTTTTCCGAATCGGAATATACACTTCTCCTAGGCGTTGTCATTATAAAAAAATTATATTTTTTTAAATAGAAACAACAAAATAATATGAATATGAAGGATTTTCACACAAATAGATAAGGTTATGTGTTTTTTCGTTTATAAATTTACATAAACGTCGAGTAAAAGTAACATTATATCAATGTAATAATTTTTCACTCAACAATGTCATGTTATGTATAACGTGTTATATTTATGCATTGTTGAGAATGTTAAGTTGGAAATAATAAAATAGATGCAATTGTTACTGTTACATGATGTTTATTGGAATTTTACTTTTACTCAATTAGATATATTATTACGATTAACTTTACCTATATATATTATCACTCCAGGGCAGGCAGGTATTACGAAATTATTCAGCTTTTCGATCAGAATATTCCCAATTTTCATTAATATTTCACTTTCTGCTTTTATACATAACTTTGCGTTGTGAAGAGAAAAGAAAAGTTCCACTGCAGCATTATCTACATACTTGTAGACCTTCATTATTATTGGTTAAGCTGGTAAGAATCCCGAAGGTAAGAATTCCGAAGCTGAGAGCTCAAGCATGAACTTTGTTAAGGCGGTCTTAAGCTCAAACTCGAGTTTTCAAGACCCATCTGTGCATGTAGGACGATCTTAAGACAATCTTGGGTCTTAAGTCAATCTTGGCTAAGATTGTGCTTAAGACAGGTTTCAAGAAACGTCTATGAATTCCGCCCTTTGATACGCGTTCTAAGACTTCTTGGCGGCAAGTAAGCTCGCGGTCCTGTAACATGTGCCGCGAGCGAGTAATTTGCTCCCTTTTGGGTAATTGCTGCCGTCGGCGGATGAACGATGGCAGCACCAATTGGTGAATCGCATAAATTTGTAAATTTCTACTGATCGCGATCCACCGACGTTTCGCGTGAATCCGAGCAAATGATAAACTGAATCTTACTAATCTATACTAATTAACACTAATTAATACTAAGCGAGTTTAATCAAGCAACCATTATAATCTAAACGAAAGAAAAGGAAGAGCAAATTAGTTATTAACAACTACAACTATATATACAAGGCAATACGCCAAACAGTATGCTTCAGGGTGTTTTGCATTCCGCTTTTGTCATGAATCCGACGGCATAATTGAGCCAACGGACGATTTGGTGAACGAAGTACTTTTTTAATCATTCCTAAATAGTTCTCAAATGAATACCTAATGTTTATTAAAGTGCTGTTCATGTTTCTTACCTTATCAGACAAATGAATTAAGTTTTGTACGTTAATGACAGAAAACTTTTCACCATAAATTTCTTGAGACGATGCGCAGAAAGCTCTAAGGTATTCTTTTGCGTTTTCTATATACATTACTGCTTTATTTTCAGTGCACAGTAATCGGCAGGCCATGTGTAATAATAAAAAATGTTTATATTCCGTTTTTCTTAAAAGGTTTTTTAAAACGATTGGACCAATATATAACAGAAATAGCATAAACTCTGTCGCTTTCCATTTACACAAAGTATCGATGTCTCTCGGCTTTCTTTGAAAATCGTTTGGTACGAATAAACGTATAGTTTACAATCTTCGAGATAATTTTAATTTGTACACTGAACTGATTTTAGATTTCGTATTGCTTGGCTAATATTCTAGCAACCTTTTCATCACACCAAGGCAACATAAATGAATAAAATCTAAAACAAAACAGTGGACCATATTTATTGGTGGATCAATAAGTAATAAAGGTGTCGCATTTTTGTGATGATTTGGATCTAAAAAGCTTCGAAATGTTTCATCAGTTCGTTCTGGAGAGTCGATGCTTGAAATGACTGTTACTCCATTAACTTTTTTACCAATTGCAGTACATCGCTCGCAACAATTGAATCCTGTGTGGCTTACAGTATATTTTATAAATGACCTAGCAGGTGTGTCGCAGATAAAACATTTAATTTTAACTCTTTAATTTTTATATCAAAACCGTTTGTTTGAAGTATGTTGACCTCCGTTATAATTGTTTGTAAAAAATCTGTCAACAATTTAGGTTTGGAATTGTCGGTATATATTGCAATTGGAAACGGCTTATATATCATTGGCTTGTAATCGACTCGACACAAAATTAGCCAAAATTGTTTCACAGCTGATTTAAAAAGTGATACTCCATCAATATTAATTTGTAAATTAATTATTTCATTGTTGATGTGTAATTCTGTATTAATGATGTTTATTAGATTTTTTTTGTATTCCCAGATAAACAAATTCCCCGACTGATCCATCGGCATCCTGCATTTCTTCGATTTTGTATTTAGCTGATGTTGTTCCAATGAATGTTTTCGTACATTTCGGTAAATTTGGCATCAATCTTGGTCTTAAAATATCGGGTAACATATCTGCGTGTGCGTGTAGAACTTGAAAATTAATAATCCAATCGCGTAACTTTACCACCTCAGCTTCGGGTTCATTCTCATTGCCTCCAATTTCTTCGTCTTCTGTTTCATTTTCATTAACTTCATTGTCATCTGAAGCATTTTCTTCGGCTTCAACATCTTCATCATTTGTAATTTCATCGGCTTCAACTTCTTCGTCAATTGTATTTTTATCGGCTTCGACTTCATTTTCTCTTTCATTTTCATAACCGCTAATTTCATCATTTTGTACCATGTGTAAATCACCTTCGGACTCAGAATTTTCATGTGCTTCGGCTTCTTCGTATGCACAGTCATTACTGGTAATATGATAACAATTATCGATGGTTATATTATTGCCTTGCACATCATTGTTAACCTCATTATCATTGTTAACCTCACTATCGGTTTTTATTATTAGACACATTTTTCTTTCTAATTTTTTTTTCGCGTAATATTTTCGTTTTCTCAACAATCGTGAGGACATCCATGTATCTTCGATGTCACTCATTATCTCAAGTGTCTCAAAACTACAATTATGACTACTAATTAAGAAGACAATTCAGGAAAACTGACACAATTATTTAAATACTACGTAAATTTTATCTTGGGGAAAACTAGGTAAATTTCAGGATTATATTCTGGACCTATTAGAGTATTTAAAGTTAGATTATACAATCCAGGCCCCATAGTTTGATATCTAATTTGGGAAAAATATATTAGTGGCAATCTAGGACCCATGTAGATTTTCCCGATTATTTTTTCTCGCGGTAAAATCAAGGTAAATTTCTAGGGTGTATTCTGGACCTAGACGGATATTTCAAACTGGATTTTTCTACCCAGGCCCTGTATTTAATCTTGGCAAATCGAGGCAGATTTCTACCTGGAAACAAGAATATTACATTAAGAAATGTGTTATGCAAGATGATAGTCGTATTCAATCATATTATAAACTATTTTGTCATGGTTCTAATAATGATAATGTCAGTGCGATGCAGAAGATAAGAAACATCTACAAAATTTGTTTGAATGTATAAATGTACAATATCATTATTAAGTTTATTTGTTTAATTTATGAATATATAAAGTCAGTGTGTACACAATATAATCTCAAGATTTATTACAATTAAGAAAGACTTATAGAGAAGTATTATTTTCATACAATTAACTTATTTTTAGATCTATCCAGTAAAATGGGAATTTTTCTAATAAGCAAACCATCCACACATTATAAACTTTTTAAAATTTTTATTTAATAACTAGCTGGTTACGCGGGCTTCGCCCGGGCGTCGTTTTTCTTCAAGCGACTTCATTTGTGTTTCAATATCCTTATTGTAGACAAACCTAAGGAGTGTGTCGGGTGGTTGATTTAAAGGCGGTGGATGATTTAAAGTTTAACTTTTCCGATTGAACAACACATTCCAGGTGCTTAAGTTTTAAACTTTTTTGCTTGACAATGATCCCATATTACATCCATTTTCCCAATTATTACTCTCGAATGAAATTGATATTCGTAATTTGAATCATAACTAAATGCTTCTAATTTCAAATCGGACCGCATAAATGTTTTCCTTGATTGAACATGTCGTAACCGGTCTTTTTCTACTCGAGTTTTACACTATTGAGTCATTTCCGCTTCTCCGATATTTCACTTACCGATCAGCGACTTCATTCCTTGGTTTTCCCGGGCGTTTTTTCGGTAATTTCGAGATTGCTTGATCGCGATGTACACAGAACCTTGATATTTTACTTAAAAAACGCCCTAGAAAACCAAGGGATAAAATCGGTAATCGGTAAGTGGCAATCCCCGAAAAATTAGAAAAATTTTAACACCGGTTTCAAGAGAATCGGTCAATTAATGAATGAGTAGTTTGCGGTCAGAACCGATTTTCTTGAAACCGGTGCTAAAATTTTTCACGAAAACAAAGCTTTTCTTTAAAAAAAATTTAAACCCATCATCGCAATCTCCGAAAAATTAGAAAAATTTAGGCCCCGGTTTCAAGAAAATTGGTTTAGAAAAAAACCCATCGTTGCCATTCCCGAGTATGTTTGTATGTGTGTACCTATGTATTCCACCCGCTGAGGATGATCCAAAAGGACGCATTGAATGACCGATTTTTTTGAAACCGCTGCCAAAATTTTTCTAATTTTTCGGGGATTGCGACGGTAGATTCAATTTTTTTAAAGAGAAAGCTTTGTTTTCATGATAAATTTTGGCACTGGTATCAAAAAAATCGGTCCTTTAATGCTTCCTCTTCGATCATCCTCAGCGGGTGGAATACATAGGTACACACATACAAACATTTTATCAAAAATTATGATTTTTCGACGTTTTAGAACATTGAAAATCGGTCCATTAATGAATGAGTGATTTGCAAACCGATTTTCTTGAGACCGGTGTTAAAGTTTTTCACAAAAACAAAGCTTTCTCTTAAATATTTAAACCCATCGTCGCAATCCCCCAAAAATTAGAAAAATTTTGGCCCCGGTGTCAAAAAAATCGGTAAAACAAAAATCGAACCCCATCGCCGCCATTCCCGAGAAATTAGAAAAATTTTGACACCTTTTGCAAGAGAATCGGTCCATTAATGAATGAGTAGTTCGCAGTCAGACAGACAGACACACATTCGACACATATATATAGATGAGTGGTATTTAATTTGGAAACGATCAGTTTTAAAAATAAAAAAAGAACAACCAAAATAAATTGCAAGTGCATTTAGCTTACATTAAGAAATTTAAAAAACACTATAATTAAGTACTCTTTCCTTTAAAACTTTTCGAGATATAAAAGCAAACATACATACACACCAATCTATAAAAATGCTATAAATTGAAAAATATCACTTTAAAAAAAAAACCGCCAAATTAAATTGCCTTATAACACTCCTGAGATTTCAAGGAACATGTTGGTATAAGTTTTTTCAAAATTGGTCCAATAGTTTTTAAGTTAATAACGTTCAAACACACACCACCCGTAAGAATTTTATAGATTAGTATAGAAGTATAGATGTCTATAACGTTCAAACCTTGTATTTCTCATGAACCAAGTGTAATTTAATTAAAAAACAGTAATATTATGTCAAATAATAATTTATGTTATTAAATTGTATAAGTATAATTATTTAATTGTATAAGTATGCATTCAAAATTCTCTTCTTATAGAAATAAAATTTAAAGACATTATAGAAAATTATTTGTTTATATGGCTATTTATTACACATAAAATACTTTATACTTATGGCATAATGATGAACTTAAGTGCGGATGACTATTTTGTTGTTAAAATTGTAGGCAATACGGGCACGCCAAGTATGCTGCTGCTGGAAATTATGTCCATCTTCGATTATTGTCTCTCACATAATTTGGTGCTTGTTATCGATGCAATTAAACCTTTTTCAATTCCTCTTTTCAATTGTACCTCTCATTACGCTATCCATATGTATATTGTATTTTATATTTTTATTTTATTTTGCCACTGTATTTCATACATTTTGAATGTCTTCTGCATCCTATATTAAGTTCACTGCAACTTTGAGAGATATTTCTTTAAATTCAATTTTGCATAAAATATATATTCGCACAAAATATATATTTTTCGGGATATATTACTTACTTTAATAAATATACTTTCAATAATACTTTGATTTCACTTCTTTTTTGTGCCATTAAATTTAATTTTTTTGTGTTGTTAATAAATATTTTATTTTTTTAGTATTTTTTAAAAATACATTTTCCAGCTCATCGCTGCTCCTTGTATGACACAGCATATGATGCTCAATACTTGCTGCAAATATGCCATAATTTCCACTAGAAAGAAACATGAGACGCTATCAACTTGTTACTATGTTGCTGCGTTTGCGACCGATGACAATTTCTGACCACAGCATAAGTTATTGCTGACAAGTTGCTATTCAAAATTGTTGTATCGTGAAGGCATCAACTTGCCGACAAATGCTGACTCTGCAGTTGCCACAGTTCTGGTAGCAACGCATGCTATAATTTACCGGCATCATGCCAGCAACAATGCAGACACGTTGCTATCTGGGTATCTATCATATTATTAATAGAAAACGGGTTCAATGAAATACGCAACACATCGGGTGTTTGTGAAAGGGTGAGGAGATTGCTAAGAAGACGACGGGACAGTGTATTTTGGCTGGGGGTGGTCACTTTAAACATTTGCTTTAAGAATTGTTTTATTTCACTTTTATTTTCTACTGTTTTGTATTGTTAGAAATAAAAATAATACGCTTTGTAATTATCTTAAGTTTTAACTTAAATATAGGTATGACTGTAATGTGAGAACGATTTATCTCTGGACATGCGTTTACATGAACGTTTTTGCTTATTTTGACGAGTCAAATACACACTAAAGTAGCGGTCCACATTTATGTTACACCCTGTATATACATGAAAATTATTGAAATTTTGAAGCTTAAATTAGGTCGCGCATATCAGCATCAGCTGTTTCCGTTACTTTGCGGTATTTAACACCTGCCATGCTTTTAACCTCTGCGCCATGTCATGTCAAAATATATTAATTAAACAAACGTGTCTCGAAAGGTGGACGAGTGTATCGATATCGTTAGGTCTGTTCGTTTTCGCTGCACTTCTGAACTAGTGCAATAAGTTAGAATGAGACAAATATATTTTCTTTCATTCTAACTTATTGCACTAGTTCAGAGTGCAGCGAAAACGAACAGACCTGTTGTGACTTCACGTTACACATAAAGAAAATTAACCTTTTTGCTCCAAAAGGTTACTATATAGTAAGGCCTAAATCTATTTCTGTATATAAATGGCTTACTAGTAAACCTAAACATACATGAACAATCAGCCCATTCCGAAGCGATAATTAAAAAACAAATAATCCATTGTGGCGTTGTTTTATATTTAAGAAATAATGAAAGACATGGATCACAATATTGGCAAGTAATATCTATACATGATGACGTCGGCTTACGTATAACATCTTGTTTTAAAATTTATTACATACAATTGTATTATTAAATTAAATCTTAAATTATTTAATTATTTTTAATTTATTTATTTTTTATTATTAAATTTTATTATTAAATTTAATTTTATTTTATTATTTTATTTTATTATTAAATTTAATTTAAACAGAAAAAGTTTATTTTTTTATTTATTATAATGTTATAGGTTTATTATAAAGTTATAATTTTATTTATTATAGAAATTTTTCATTTTTGATTTAAAGTGCTTATAAATAAGTTTTAATAAGAAATAGTTATGACGAATTATGAATTGAATTCTTAATTCAATTTTAGATAATTAATTTTTTAATGCAACTGATTTCTTTTTTGCCAATTTAAATTACTTGTACAAAGATAATAAATTCGATGCAATAAAATAAGATGCAAAATGCATCCCCGGCAAAATGCACATTCGCGGTTTTCTCGTGCTAAGCGCTTTTCAACCAATTAGATTAATAATTCGATTAGATATAAAGATAATATTAAATATTTACGCGTTTTACTGTGTTTCTTAAGTAAATATGCTCGCTATCCGTTTTAATTCAGTTCGTTTTGTTTTAATGAAGAATTATATCATTAATAGATGCTTTCAAAAGATGTTGACGCTAATAAAAAAGTTTTGAGAAAGCATTTCATTATTTAAACACATATATTTAAAGACATTTAAACACATATCTATTTACGTCGTCTTTCATTTCAGAAACGTTTCGGCTAAGCCAACTAGGAATTTGCATTTTATTGCGCGCATCTCCAGTGCAAATTTTACAAATTATGATGATTTCACGTAGTTAGCAACACGACATTTTCGAGGTAATTAACTCACTGGATAAATTAACTCATGGTTAAACGCGTTTTATTTATGTAGTTTGTTTAAGTTTCGGATAGTGGTGGGCTAGATAGTTTAGTTCAGACGTGCGGATGATGATGGTCGTTGATGAGGCACGCGAGCGTTGTCAATGTAAATTACGTACACAAACAAACTAAATCGCATAATTTCGCGTTAAACCCGGCGAGATTGCAATCGGCTCGCACCTCGGAATTTCGAGAACAAGCTCCATTCAAAACTTCACTTCGCTAATTACAATCGCGATTCGATTGTCTTGACCAAAATCTGCAGCAAAGGAAAAGCGTGAACTTTTATATAAACCATTTATTATATAAAACTGTTAGCGTTTTCTACTTGGAAAACTAGTGCAACACTGGCGCACACTGAGTGCAATTTTATTGTTAATATAAAAATAAGTTCACATATTTTCAGTGTTTAATGTTCTACTGGCAAAAATTTGTCAAATTAAACACAGTAGAACATTAAACACTGAAAATATGTGCTGACTTTTATATTATAACAATAAAATTGCACTCAGTGTGCACCAGTGTTGCACTAGTTTTCTCAGTAGAAAACGCTATATGATACCAAATAATGGTACACGTATAGTGATTACAACAAAATCACAATTATAAACGATTCCATCGTCACTATTGATAACAGCTTGGCATACTTTCTATCGGGGTCTGCATAATCTTAAGATTATAATAATAATCCAGTGGCACTACAGCTCGGGGAAAGCCTTGGCCTGCATTACTGCAGTAATGCGTTCATGACAGGTTTGTTTCGCTAGGTGGGTTGTCAGCCCTACACTAACTAGATTCTATATTTATGGGGGGATACACATAGCAGTTGCCAGTTGTTATGTGCGGACCAACAGCTTAACGTCTCTTCCGAAAGACGGAGCCCAGTTTCTCCGCACGAGAATCCCCTTTTTATTTCTTATACGGGGGGGGGGGGGGGTGCAGTTTGAAATTTAAATTTAAATACAATTTCTGTGAACAAGTGGACTCGAATCCGGTTCCTCCTGGTTTAATTACGAGTCTGGCGCTCTACCACTAGACCACACTGCCACTCCCCATAATTTTAAGATTAAGATTGTTAAATTAACCTTAATATTGCCTACACTCAAATATTATGAATTTAGGGCTTTTGATTTAATTCCATTTAATTCTCTTGTGTGTGTGTGTGTGTGATTCCGATAAAGTAAATTATAATATAAATATACTAGAGTTGATATCTTTTGGAACAGATGCTTTTAATAAATCAGCAAAATATTTAAAAAAACTATAGAAAATGCGCACACTGCCACTGTATCGCTATATTTTTTATATAAAAAAAACAATCTACCATATATATAATAGATAAAGGAGATACTAGAAGGCTCAAAGTGTCATTAACCCTAGAACTGCACCGTGGGGTCTTATGGACCCCAGCCCAAATTAAACGTGTTTTTTGTCTAAAAGTTATAAGCGATCAGAGATGCATGGGGTCCACAATACAGCAGTTAGCGCAATCAGTTATTACGGTGCGGTTCTAGGGTTAAACCTTTTTTTTCTATAGACAAATTGCCTTCTTAACAAGAACTTTTAGCTTTATGATGATAAATCAAACATTTTCCGTGGAATTAACTTTATACAAAGAAGAATAATAAATACGTGTATATATATATATATAAATAACTAAAGACTTTCAATAATAAATTTAACAAGTAAAGTAAAAGGTGGGCTTTGAGAGGACAACGCGGAAAACAGTACAAGTTAACGTTATAATAATCTTTAATTATTAAAATAAGGTACATAATTATAAATCGGACGTTTCGGTTCTGCTTTGAGTCACCAAAAATTAACCGGAATACATATAGATAATAATTTTGTCCTAATTTTTCTTGATGTTGTTTCGCTCCTTCACTAACATTCCCATATTGATCTGGCACTTGAAAGTGTTTCTACTAGAAACCAATAGATGGTTCCACATTTCGAACATTTCGAAATTTTTAGATTTTCCTATAAAGGACGAATTGTTAAAAGCTTTACAATTTGGTATTGAATTCTACTCACTTTACCTTTGTCAATAGTATATGTGAACCAAAATTTAGGAATTCCATGGCCTTTTTTTCCGATGTCCCTTAGTTTTGCCGATATCATTCTATAAGATTTGGAGAAGAGGACGTTAGAGACGTTATTGAAGTTATTTTACCGTTTAACTTTAGATACAGGGAGTTTGTTTGAAAAGTTTCTATATCTTCTAAAAAATGCATTGTATGAAAAAATGTTGAATGCAAAAGTTGTAGGGTTTTGAGTGGGATATATGATGGATATTGACCTTAAAAATTACGTGGCGGTTTTCAAGGTTATTTTAAGGTTAACATTTTTTTTTCTTAAATAGAAAGTGGTATTTTTTATAGCAAGATTCGAACAAGCAGATCATTTTAATTGCGTCTAAAACCCTTTGGAACTTACTTAACTTTTTGAAATGTTTAGGCCAGTCATATTAGACATCGAACCTTCCAATTACTCTTTTCAGGTTGCAACCACCATGAATCGCTTTGATTTAAGGTGCTGTAAGTGGGATTAATTTTGCTTTGCATAATTAATGCGCATTAAAAAGTTATTAACAATATTATCAACAAAAAACGCGATTTTTTTAATTTTTTCTCAAATATCTCGAAAACTAAGCAAGATAGGGTAACTAACTATACGTACCTTTTTTGTAGAGCGTAAAATTATCTACAATAATGATCTGAACAACATTTATCGTCAAGTCAGTCGTTTAGCTTGCACGCGCCGTCAAAGTCCGAGACTCGAATCTCGAAAACCGTCGATTTCATCGTTTTTTTGATGTTGCGTCGGTGATTTTTTTCAGTCATTTAAAATGGAATTAAAAATTCCCAAAAAATCACACATCATTTGAGAACTACAAAGAATATTTTTCAGGGTGTAACCAATTTTTTAGACCCTTTTTCTTTAGTTTGTAGCTATGTAAGCAAAAAATTTTGATTTTTTGGACTACTCTTAGTTTTTCGCTGTTTTCAGACCTTAGAATTTATTTCAGACGAATTTTATCGTATGCATCTTGTTGTGGACGAAATCTGCAACAAAAAAGGACCCTTGTATTTTTTTCGTACGACGAACGCTGATTTTTTTATTGACGCGCAAAGTTATCTAATATTGCGCATAGGTCGGATAACGCTTGTTTTACACTAAAATAATTATTTTTTATTAAAATTTACGTAATTTTTCGCATTATTATTGAACCATATTGAACCAGAATGTGTTGAAAACGGCTTTGCAATATGGTTCAATAATAATGCGAAAAATTACGTAAATTTTAATAAAAAATAATTATTTTAGTGTAAAACAAGCGTTATCCGACCTGTACGAAATATTGGATAACTTTGCGCGTCAATAAAAAAATCAGCGTTTGTCGTACGAAAAAAATGCAAGGGTCCTTTTTTGTTGCAAATTTCGTCCACAACAAGATGCATACAATAAAATTCGTCTCAAATAAATTCTAAGGCATGAAAACAGCGAAAAACTAAGAGTAGTCCAAAAAATCAAAATTTTTTGCTTACATAGCTACAAACTAAAGAAAAAAAGTCTAAAAAATCGGTTACACCCTGAAAAGTATTCTTTGTAGTTCTCAGATAATGTGTAATTTTTTGGGAATTTTTAATTCCATTTTAAATGACTGAAAAAAATCACCGACGCAACATCAAAAAAACGATGAAATCGAGGGTTTTCGAGATTCGAGTCTCGGACTTTGACGGCGCGTGCAAGCTAAACGACTGACTTGACGATAAATGTTGTTCAGATCATTATTGTAGATAATTTTACGCTCTACAAGAAAGGTACGTATAGTTAGTTACCCTATCTTGCTTAGTTTTCGAGATATTTGAGAAAAAATAAAAAAAATCGCGTTTTTTGTTGATAATATTGTTAATAACTTTTTAATGCGCATTAATTATGCGAAGCAAAATTAATCCCACTTACAGCACCTTAAATCAAAGCGATTCATGGTGGTTGCAACCTGAAAAGAGTAATTGGAAGGTTAACCCCCTAAATTAGTCTAATATGACTGGCCTAGTTTGTTTTACTGACAACACATGGCCACGCGCAACGCAATAAAAGCTAATTTGTTTGGTACGATTCGCGATTCGCTGCAGTTTCACTCAGCTGTCGAGTTAGGTAAGATTAAACCGGTGAATTTGATGCTTCTGGATATGTATTACCTATGGAACTTTTCAGAATGTATTCCAGTAGGAATTATTCCGTACAAAAGACGATAGATGGCCCTAATATCTAATTCGGACAAGTGTGGAATTGTGGATTAAATACGACTTCGTCAATTCTTAGATCTCTTTTGGTGTAAACGATGACTAGTCCTACTTTGGGTCACGGTGTACGTCAGACCGTGATCAGGTCGCTGGGTGTAAACGTGGCTATTGCCTCAAATATAACAATTGCCTTTGCTTTTATAAATTGTATTACTTTTCGATGTTTTTTACCACGGCTTTCAATTTTCAATGTTCAGTCTCACGTTCTTTGAGCTGGCTGAGTGACTTAACTTGTCTTTGTCGTTCTGTCATTTCCGTTTCGATTATATTACAAACTATAATTATTTGCCAAATTTCACTTAGATTTTCTTATGGGAAATTATACTATTTTTAGATTATCCAACTTGGAAGTACTCTCTTGTTACTCGCTGGATAACGTGAGACTATTTTAATTTAACGTACTATAATCGTATTGCTGATGATAGCTTAAAGCAAAGCCAAAACGTCCGATTTATAATTATGTCATGCCTTATTAATAAATAATTAAAGCTTGTTAATTTAAGCACTGCAGTCAACTGCGTTGTATTCTCAAAGTCCACCTCTTACTTTACTTAGACTAATAAATGTCTTTTTCTCGCGAGTGCATATATTCTTTATAAATTAAAGTTGTTCTCTTAAAAAGTATTAAAAAAATAAGTCTTGCTATATAATGCGTTGTATCGAAATTTCCTCTACTTGATGGACGAAAAACTTGGCTGACAAAAATATGAAAATTACATCGATCACGCTTTTGCTTGACATATTGCAAATAATTGAAAAAATGAATAAATAAAATTTTAGTAAGATGAATGCATTTCCATTCTTTGAGTATTGTAAGCATTTATAAATAAATAAATTCGTTCAGCACACATTTTTTAATTTTTCCAAGTTATTTGCGAAATAATTATTGTAAGAAAGTTTGAAGACAATGCAAGTATTTTAGTAAAAATCAAGTCATTATATGTAATCACTCGGTACCTTCAGCTGGATACGAAAAAAAAAACTTTCCCGCATTTAATTGTTACCGCTCTCGCTGAATTTCTAAGACAGCTAATACCTAGTTTTGTGTTTCAGTTCACGCTATTCCGTATTCAAGAGATTAATAGAGCAACGTTTTTAACACTTTCACGACTGTATTGTATACCCCCTCCCTCACCCGACATCGCATCTATTCAATACTATTCTTCCTCTGAAAGCTCGCTTATTTAACCGTTTAACTGTGGATTACACGGATCACGCGACGAATAATTGGAAAGAATCGATCGTGCGGTTAATGAAATGCTGTACAATTAATTCTATTATAGTCGATTATTTGCATAGTGCTTACAGCAGTGCGATGATGCAACGGTGCAAGTATCGCACTGAAACGTCGGCTTTAAAAGAACCAAATGTACTCAGAACAACCTCCGTTCCGGGTACTCTTTTACTTGGACAAAGGGGTTTTTAAATGAAATATACGTTTGGCTTAATTCTTTCAGTTACAGACCTTATATATTGAAAAGAACATATAGGTACAGCATTTTCTAATATTGTTTTCTGTAATACTGTTTATTAATTTTAAGATCATCAATTTGCGTGTCTACTTCGTGAGAGAAAGTTCTACTATGAGAAGAATATAACGAGCGGATTGTCGTTTTTACCAACGCTGACGTGTACATCATTGTCGTTTCGTTTTACTGTTTTTTTAGACACAATCCCGGAAACTAATAAATCTCTTAAACATTAAGTGAAATGAGCAATTATTATGCAATTTACGTAATGCTTAAACGATTTCTTATGTGAACTTTTTTCGATTATGCAGAAAAGAATGTAATAGGGTAATTCCGGGATGGACGCCCCCTCTGGGTAAGACGCCCCACCGTTGTCATTTTAACCAATATCAACGACATCCAGTGTTTAGTGTTAAAATGACAACGGTGGGGCGTCTTACCCAAAGGGGGCGTCTATCCCGGACTTAGCCTAGATATTAATTTTATAGAATATTAACATTATTTATACAGCAATTAAAATTAGAAAAAATTAAAAGAAATTTTATTTAGATGCAATTATTTTTATTTGCTGAAAACAGTTTTGTGAACGCATCTTTTTGTTCGTCAAAGAAAAGAATTCTTCGATAATTTCTCTCGTTTTTCGAATCAAATTAACTAACTATTGTGTGATTGATAATCTATTTGCGAAAAGCAAGATGTCCTTGATCGGTTCCTCTCACTAACAAATACTTCTGTAAAAAAAAATGAGACAAAATCAATAGCTAAAAAAAAACAAAAGTAGCTTTTCTTATTAACTTCGTAATAACTACTAATTTTCGACTATATTTAGTCTAGTTGGAAGACATTATCAATATCTTACTTTTGTTTATGTTTTTCAGCAAACACGTCTAAGGGAATAATAAAATGTCGCGGTTAAAGATATTGATTCAAAGTGTAGATATGTGTAAAGTGAAAAATATATAAAAACAGAAACATATACATATACAGCTAAAGATGAAATATAAAAATATACAGAAAAATATTTTTTTCATTTTTCCACATTTATACATGCCACTATTTTTTATTAAATTGTTTATAATTATTCCAAAATTAGGAAGAACAGATAATAATCGTAGATTACTTCGTAAACATAGTTAAATTGTAAATATTGGTATTATTCCGTGAGCAATTTGCACTTGTTTTGATGACACTTGAATTGAAATAATATATTAGACATATATAAATGCAGTATGTTATCAAAGATGCGCATTTGCCATTATTATTTTATATAGTAACGATTCGAGCTTGCAATTATTCTTTTACGCTATATTAACGCACGATAACATTGACTTACATACGTCAGTTGGACTTTCACAACAATGAGTGGCACAATGGGACATACACGCATGTGGCCGAAAACCAAAGTTATCGTTGGTTCGTGGTACTGGATTGCCCAACCAATTTCAATCCCAGATGATGGGGACGCCAGGCCGGCTCACGCCGGCCGATACGTCGAATACGATAGTCCGAGAGTTTCATCCAGCTCAGTCCGGCAGCTGCCCTATCCCGGAGATTAATCGTTTTAGCTGTCATGTTAAATTTAGCGCTAACACAAATTGCCTCGCTCGTTGTAATGTCACCGTGTAGACAGATGTATTAAACCGAAAATTATAAAACGCATTGATCCGACTTCGCGACGATTAAGAAGCGATAAGGTAATATGTATGTCGTAAAACACCGTGATCTCTGCGATCAGTACTTACAATTAGTACTTACGATATTCTGCGTATAGAAATGTTCCGTGAAAGGAAAATTATATTTTAATTGTAACGAAAATGTAATCTTTTCGTTTTTGTTACAATAAAAAAAACGTGTTATAAGCAGATGAATAAATGTATACTTGGTAGTTTTTCGATGATCAATAACGCTCAGCCACAATATCGAATCGAATATCATATCGAATTGGTATCGATGTATTCGATTTCGTATTTAAAAAAGTCAATAAATGTTATAAATAAATATAGTTATTACATATATATTAGAAAATATTTCGCGTTATCGTAGCCGTAAATCATTAATGAAATTTTTGTTTAATACAAATCATCTGCATAAGGTTGAAATGAGGTCAAAAGACTTGTTTTTGAAGATGTACGCAATTAGCACGCAGTTAGCATGCGTCGTAGAAGATCGAATTATCGAACGGATATCTACTTGGCCTATAATGATCAGATCGTGTAATCCTCTTACAATATTCAGGTATTGTACATGTAATAAATAAAAATTTTCAGCTTCGGGCTTTGCATCGTAATATCTCCGCTCGTAGGGCACGTAGCGGAAAAATAAAAACACTTTTATTATATAAATTTGATCCAAGCAATCCACTAAACCTAGTTAAAACTCAATCCGTTTACTGGTTATCGAGATCCCAAAATCTCGCGTACTCGCCACTCGTCGCGTCGCGTAAAAGTCACGGGGCGGTCTCGCTCCGCGCGTAGGTACTTGGCGCGAGACACTACCGCGTCTCTTAATCCTCTTGTATATTTCAGCTTTTAACGTTCTTATTTATATTTATTGATGAAACGAGTTAGAGAAGTGTGACATCTAGTAAATCTCATTTTTAAAAAATTTTACATCAAACTTTACGCGTAGGTAATCGGATTGACTATGAATGATAGGCTTTGCAAGGACTCTTAAAAAGTGTTCAAAAGGCAGTTGTCATAATCAAGACATCCGGAAACTTTATATGAAAGAATACAGAGCAGAAAGCAGACTCGAGAGGATTTTTTTATGGTTCAAATGCATTTACATAATAAAACGTGAAAAACGATACAGTATGCAGATTGTGCAGATATATTGTACATATATACACGTGAGGTACATGCGTCGGGAAGCAAACATAAAGCCAGTAAATGCGACGGGTGGCCGATGCATTACGTCACGAATGAAATATTTGCGCGAGTGGGAACGATGTTCTCTCGACGCGGTTAATACGCTTCATCGCGCAAAATCTACTTTGACTCCATAAAAGTCACTATACGCGGAATTATCGGAAAATCACTATGCTAGCATTGCTAGCTCGGTTCGGTAGCTCATTAGGCGAGATGCACTTTCCATCAAGTTATATCATTATTTTTACCATCGGCTTTTAACGTTTTAATTTATATCTTTGTCTTTTAAGTAATTTAAACCAGTTTGATAAAATGCTAAAAAAAAATTCAAAAAAATGGCAATTTTACATACATTACAAGATTTTTTATCTCAAACCTTCTAAAAAAATTTTGAATTATCTGTTTATAAATATAAGTTATGAAAAGTTTAGGTTTTTTTCTTAATAAATAAAAAAACGAAAGTGGCATTTTTCTATTACCTACAACCATCATGGATACAAAACTTGTATCCATCTATTTTACATGATGATAATTTAAAGCGTATTATATAATACGGCTTATTTTAACTGTGCAAAATCGATGTGTTCACACATTGACATGGCTTTTTTGAATGGTCGACGGATCGATAAGTTCGAAGCACGGATTCGTCCAAAATGGCAAATCCGCAAAAATAAGCTTCTCGCGAAAGTTGTATTTATTGTAGCAGGCCGCATGCGTCTATTTCGGAAAAATGTAATCATGATTGAATTTAGTTTGGACGAGTAAATAATACAATCACACCGCCGCTAAGGAAAGAATATTCTATTCCGATCTCCATTTAGAACAGACTCGCGCGATAGACTATCAATAACTGGTAAAAACTTTTAAAATATATTTGGAACAAGAATTACATTTGGGACGTGCACACATTGAAAGGACGCGACGTTACGGTTCAATACGTTGCAGATCGATATAAACAATGAATTCTAATTGTTGCCGATTTTCTTGAAAATCAAAGCTTATTTTAATTTGTAGATATTTTATTTTGATAATAGCGCTAGTATTCCAATTGTTTCTTTTAGATGAAAATCAGGAATAAGAATCTTAATAGATAAATGTGATTAACAAGTGTGACTAGTTTGTCGCAAAAGTTATATATTTTAAACTTATTTTATGTCTTCGCTTTTATACATACCTAATACTTTTTATTCAAGAACTTTCTTCTTAATATAAAAAAGAAATCAAAAATTGAAAAAAATATACCACAATTGCAATACCGCTTACAGTTAAGTTACTCTATCATAAAGTTTACCATTATAGCTCCATTAGTTATTAATTTACGCTATCTATTCTATTTATTATTGATGCTGGTGCCGACAAACCCTTTTAGCTATATCGGTTCTCTCAATATTCTACGACGCAGCTTCTGAAAGGCTAATGATGGTAACGGTGCTTTTTAGACGAACTAAATAATCACTTAGATTCTCTAGTGAAAAGCTTCTTGCTAAAAGCATCACGCCAAATAATAAAATCCTATATAATAATAATGATTCGTTAATTTTATGTCTATTAAAGAGTTGATTAAAATAAGTAAATTATTAAAACAATCGATTATAATCCCGCTAATCTGGATTAATTATTCTAAAATCATCTGTTTTACTAAATATAAATATATTTATTTCGAAAAAAAGTGCATTTGTCTTCCCTGAAAAATGCATGATAAACTTATTGATTGACTTTTCTCGCTGATTTTTAAATTGATAATTCTATTATAATATTTTTCAACGCGCTTATATTAAAGGGATGAGAGATTGAAAGTGGTTTTTCGCAGTGTGATCGTACGTTGTAGAGGAATCTGTCGATAGATATCAGCCGGTCGGTTTCGTCTATTCGTAGGAATATCGCTGCGTGGATTTGACGGCCATGTCGAAAGGCTCGAATTTCAGGGATCAATTTTGCGTCCAACGAGAACACCAAAACGCACTACATCCTCTCTGATTTAGAACATTGCACGATCGTCCAGATATTCCCTTGTAAAGTAAAATCTTGATGGACACTTACGAAACGTGATATTAATTCCGCATTTCGAATATCTCCGAAAACAAACTTTAAGTGTCCGATTGTAATTAAAATGTGAAACGCGGAGACGTGATGTAATTTCATGAAAAGACCTTTAAATTACATACCTTACCCATTTCTCCGCGTGAATCTCCTTCTTCACCTCTCCCACGTATATTTGTCAAACATTTAATTTAATTTTGGAAGAACTTATGTACACCAACATACATACGCTTCCTAGCAGATTATTAACCGTACTAAGATTTAGTTATAAGACATAGGTAGTATTCTGTAGGTAATAGGTTTCTGTAATAGGTATATATCTTAGTACATTTAGTACACTCTATATATATTTTTTTTTTTTTTCAAGGAAAGAGAATAATGTACTTTGTATATTGTTGCGATTGTTGTGAGAAAGTCAGGTCTTTTGGGATTAAACAGTTTATAACATATTTTTTATTTAAATTTTCTAATCTAAAAATATATAAAAATTTTTGGAAAAGACTGTTTTTGCACAGTTTAATAAAATTAATTAAAATGTTTTAATCAATAAGATACCGCCGATAATATACTTCGACACTATATAGAGTGAAAGTTCTTTAGTCTTTCGATCGATGTTCCTCCATTTGCAAATTTCTTGGTCTATATAAACGCGAGTTCGAGTAATTTAACTAATGCTTAAGCGGGCAAGTAGATACATAATTCCGTTATACACGTACGCTGCTCGCGGCCGAAACTACCTTAGATTCCGAGTAGAGGGCAAAGTCACCGTGAGATTCATGGCAAACCCAAGCACGTAAACTTCATAATTCCATTCAGTCGTTATCGATTGCCACACTTTAACGGGTAGAAGACTCCAAAATGGCACAACCACGTCAGACACGCGTAGGCAGAGAATAATAGTAGCTCCCGCTTTTACGACTTTCGTATTTGCTTCGACGCTGACAGTCGCTTTCTACATTATGCGCGCAGTGGAAATCAATATCTCTTTATCTCTCAATCTTGAGAGAATGTGGAAATATGTAGACAGGAGACCATTTGTCGAAGAAAGACAGAAAAACAGTGTGAAAAAAGAAATATTATTGCAAAATATATTATGGAATGAGCACTCGTTAAAATGGGTTCAACAAGAAAATCTTCTCGATTGCAAAGTCGCTTTCTAACATAAGTACTTATTATTAAATATTTTTCTTATTTTTGTAATTAATAAACAGCATATAAATAAGTGTCATGTGTGAATAAAATAAAAAGTGAAAATTTAAAGAGATAATTAATGATTTACTATAGAATATACCTGTACAATACTATACGATTGTTACACAATTAATTGTTACTTTATTTAAAACTCATCATTAAACTATTATTTTACATGCCAAAATAAAAAATGTTATTATTTTTACTCATTACATTTATCATACGTTAATTATACAATATGTATAATCGATTATTTTTTACGAAAAAAAATTGCCGTTCGTCATATAGATGCCCATAAGAAACCAAAGTTATCAATACAATGCATGGATGGAATCTTCTCGGCTAGCAAACTTACTTATTTTTGGTGTTATTATTTAATTATATTATTAATTTTGGTTATTGTTCTGTTCCTTGGTCGTACATTTTTCTTTTAGTCGATTAGTTATTTTACAAAGTAAGAGAGATAAGTACCTATCCTTTTAATTAAAGTTTAGTTATGTATTTTAATAATCTACTTGTAGCAAGTAATTTACGAGGATTATTTATTTCTGTGCTGCAATTTTTTTATCTTCTTTTATTCTCAAATTAAAATATGCATCTATAATTAAATGGCTATAGAAAGAAGTAAAAAGATGTTATACTATAGCGTTTCAGATACTCTGGATTTAATAAGAATTTTTATGTGCATGCTATATAAAATCAAAGCTCAATAAAATTTCGGGAAGCATTATTTTATTCTCGCTGCGTTTACCTACCTACTACCCTACTACCCTATCTTTCCGCCATTGAGGTTGGTTTATCGATCGAAAGGTTTAAAGAGCCTCTTACCTTTGGAAATGCGAATTATTGCGAATATATCGCAATCATGTTTGATTGACTTCAATTTTTTTGTTTGCTGTAATTAAATATCCTGAAAAAGGTAATTCCTAAAAAATTTCTCAAAACTCTTAAAATTAGCGCTTCTATAAACGCGCAAAGCTCATGTTGCGCGTTTTGCTTAAATTAGATATAGGTATCTTCCGTCTTCCTTCTCATTTTGCTCTTGATAAAATAAAAGTCAGACTTATAATAATTAAAACTTTAATGTTTTTATTATACCTCTAAGTACCTATGCGTAGGTACAGCAAAAATCATGCAGATTATAGATTATATTACAACGACAATTTTTAATGAACAATACAGTAGAAAATATGAAATATTCTAAACTTAATTATTGGGTCTAAAACGAAAAATTTAGAAATAAAGGTATTAGGTGACTTTATTGTGAAGCGACGGAACTTGAAGCATTTAAGAAAAAACAGAAATAATTTGTTGTGAGAACAGAAAACTTTAGGATCAATTTTTTTAACGAATTGACGAATTAATATATCACTCTGGAATGATTAATTAATTAAAAATTTGGAAAAAAAATTTTATAAAATAATTGTACCTCTAAAATTTTGAACGAATTTTTTTCGAAACTGTTTTTTATATATGTGTTTAAAATTAAAGTTTAAAACTAATAACCAGTGTTTATTAATAACAAAATTAATAGATTTTTTGAAAATTATTGGATTGTTTGACTAGAAATCTCTTTTTTATAATAAATATATGTATAATTATCTAATTGTAAGACGTATCTATATTTTGGTTTGCCCAAGATGTTGGTTTTGTAAATAAATATCTTTTTCCCTACAAAAAACAATATTTTACAAGAAAACGCAATTTTTCCTCGAAATCGATCTTACTTTGAAATTGATAAATTTTTAACTTTTTATAAAATTCTAGATATATGCTACCTATACTTAATTAACAAACACTAAATAAAATTTTATTTAGATATTTGTTCCAGATTATCCTAAGCTGAGCAAAACAAATTTTTTAAAGAAGTATCTCCGTGTGTAGCTTATACCTACATACATTTTGAAAAATAATTATTCTCTTGGAGCAACCTATATATATGTAGAATAAATGCAATACATTCCAATCGCATTTGTAATCAATTTGCCACGTAATTTAACACCTTCACTGTCGTATGCATCATCGGAGCATATTGAATTTTTGTGTGCTACGTGCGTTACTCATAGTCTCAATAAATTATTCTTTGAATATATAGATATTGTGCCATATGTATTCTGTACGGTATCTGAAAATGAATTATAATGTTTTTATAATATCAGTAAATAATAGTTGAAAAAATAATTATTATGAAAGTAGTCCTCTTTGATAGTTTTAAGATGAAATAACCTTTAAAGATCTTTGTCGCCACCGTCACGACCATTGGCAGTATGTACCGTTGCCGTTACCACTGCCACTATAGTGTGTTCAATACAAAAGACTATGTAATTTAAATTATCCTTATACTTGAAATATTGAATCCCAAGAAATAGAACACAATAATCAAAATTACCTAAGTGAGTCTGATTAACGCTAGTCGAGAAGATTCCATCGATGCTTTGCGTTGATAACTTCGTTTCTTCTATCATCTATACGACAAACGGCAATTCTTCTTTTGTGAAAAATAATTGATTATATCATTGTATATATGATAAATGCAACATCGACATACACACTATTTCTGCATGAGATAAATATACTGTTTATAAAATATATTGAATCCACAATATATTTTAATCCACAATTTTGGATATTTTATCCACAATTTATTTTATGTACAAATCCACAAAAACAAATTATTTTTTTTTATATTTTACCAAATAGATATTGTAAAAAAGAAAATGCCTGTGTTCTTTAAAGCATGATAAAATATTTACATAGAAAACAATTTGCGTATATATGAATTCCTGCCGTTAATTTTAGCAGATTTTCATCGCTCTAGTACGACTATATGTATCACAATAAAATAGCAATATACCTACTATCTTTTATTCTTTTGTATTGTGGCGCGAGCAAGTGAGTCCGTGAGACGTTTCTCATCGGTATTCAGTATTATTCGCTCGCTAATGGCGCCTTACACGATCGAGATAAGAATCACTTCAACTTCTAAATGCGATTATATATCGTACAACACATGGTGGATCTCTGTTGCACAATGATAACAAGAGCACAATACAATGAGTATTTAGAAGTGAGAAATTACGAATGATATGAATAATTCGTTGCGTGCTACCACACTTTCAACACTTTTGAAAGTCGCTGCAAATGCGAATGTCGGACTAATATCAAAAAAATCCCTGGCCAAGTATAACATGCATATGCGGCGCGTATTAACGGATGAGAAGAAAATTTAAGTATTATCTAGCTATTCTTAACTCTCGAGAAGAGATTTTAAATAATCGATATTATAGAGTAGAGATTTTTTTGAATAATTTTTTAATGCAATATTAATACTCATTTGATTTGAGATAATGTAATGATATATAATGATAAAGTATATATGTACATAATAAAGTATGTAATGTAGAATAATTGTGAATTAGGATTAAGTTAGTTTCCGCAACATTCTTGGACTCCATCAATGAATGATGGATAGTCTCTGATAATTGAGATTTTCGATCTTTGCCACATATATACATATAAATATATGAAGGGTGATGCAGAAAGAAATCTGAGGCCGTTTCAGGAGGCTTCAGAACAAGTTGTTCATCAATGGTTTTATGTGAGAGGATGAGAAAGCTTATTTTCGGTTTTTTGTCAAAGAATCGATCGACGAATAATGCTTTACGCTTTATGAATCGAGAAACGACTATTTACTTCTTTAACACGTTGATTGCCACGCTGAATTTATTCAAAAGTCTTGTCAGAAAGAAAAAGACCGCGCTTAGGTATGTAGCAGTCGTGGCATACTGTTTAAAACTCGAAACTCAAAGATATGCACTCTTGTTTCTATTTTGTTCTGTCTAATTGTTTTATCTATTTCAAAATACACCCTACAAATAAGTGTTAGAACTGCAGTGAAATACATGTCACTCATATAGGTATTGATGACGTGGCAGTCAATGTGTTTTAAAGCCACGAGGGATTCAAGAGGTAATTTTTAACAGGTTTACTTGACCAGCATCCGTCGCTTTCTTTCGTTCGGATAATCGAAAGTCTCTTAGCAGAGTAATCTGTCATAATTTTCCAAGTAAAGTATTCTCACAGAGTATTTTATCTCATTTTACCATGCCGCTGCGAGAAACAACGCGTTGAAGATCAGGCAAGATTTTTATTTTAAAAGCTTAATTCGACTCGATGTGCCAGCTTTCTTGCTCGTTTCTTTACTATGCGAAACCGTAGAGATTGTTTCGAATTACTTTGGAATTATTTGCTCCTGTATCTGAGGCCGCTCGTTTAACTCTGAGAGAGGACTACGTGAAAGCCCTAGAAACGCGACAACGGACAGCTCCTGCAAGTGCTACGCCAAAGTTTGAATTACTTACCTTCCATGAATCAATTGCCACTATCCCGTTTACAGAAGCTTCTCGCTTTTGTGAAAGTGGCATTAATATACATCCAAACTTTTACACAGTCATGAGATCGCAAGAAACTAAAAAGAAAGAACTGTCTCTTGATAGTTAAATAATTTCGTGCGTGACATGGGTGATCCTCTTTCCATTAAGAAATTAATATTTCTACCTCAAATATATTTATCTTGCCCCTCCGCCTTCACACTCATGTCACAACATTAATATAATATTAATACAATTATTTAATACTAATGGTAAAAAATTAAATTTCACACTTTCAAGTGTAAAAGTTATCTACATATATGTATATTAAAAAGAGAGAAGTTATTTTTCCTGGGTTATTAAAAATATATCATTAAATATATATCTAACAAGGTATTCCAAAGAAGTGTCTTCTTCCGATTTTGAGCTTTTAGTATATTTTATTCTAAAAATAAGGGACAAATATTTTTTTATATACGTACCCAATCGCCCAAAAAATTTTTGCATTTTATTTTTCAACATACTCCCACCACTTAACATTTCTTTTCGAAATAACTTTATTATATACATATAGTTACACACACATTTGTTAAAATAACTTTTGATTTTGTGATAAAAAATTTCAAAATCTTGAACAAAAATGTTAGTAATGTAAGTAGTGGGAGTATTTAATAAAATAAAAAAATACAATAATTTTTTTTACTAATTTAAAGTAGGTATTCCAAAAATTATTCAACTTTTATTTTTAAAAAATTCTTCTACCTTTCGTAGTTTTGACAATATTCTTGTTAAAAGAAAAAACCAATTTTTTCGAGGAATATTTTATCCCTTAAACATGCGATTGGGCACGTATAATAAAATACGTCCTTCATTTTAAACTAGAATACAACATATTAAAAGCTCATCAAAATCGGAGGGAGACATTTCCGTGGGATTCCTTATAAAACGAAGAACTTCTGATAAGTTCCTGCCAAATCGCACTTTTCTTTTTTTCCATTCCTTTTTCAGCTTTCAGGAAATTTAAACGGGCGATTTATTCTCGGGTTCTTGTACATTAAAAATGTATCCTATGCATATTAGGCGCAAGTGCGAATGTAAAAGCGAATTTTCCACATAGGGCGTTACCATAAGTCTGTCCTTTTCGCACAGGACAGCGCAGTTTGACGGCACGGTGCAGCGCTTGCGCCGCGCGAGGTGGATTCAACTCGGCAGAAAAGTCCCCTTCCCTATTTAGTCACACGGCGAACGTTCGGTTGATCTCATTGCGTTGCGCCTCGTGTCATATTCAGTGTGTGCAAATCGCGAGTGCTTGTGTTTCTCTTTTTCTTTTGTAAACATCCTCCTCTTCTTTCTTCCGCTCCACTCTTCCTCATGCTATTTCTCCCTTTCTATTATTCTGGTTAGTCATTACTACTAATCACAGCAATTTGCCCTTCCATTTTTAATGTAAATTTACCCCGTTGGTGTAACAAGTGAAGCAACAGGATGCGATTGCGTCAGAGAAGTGAAATTTACTCTGAAAACTTCGTTCGAAAAAAAGTGACAAATCTTCAAGAATCTGGAAGTAGTCTGACTCTGATCGCTCTTCACTTCTTTAAGATGCCGAAATTGATACAAGCGGTTAGATAAGAGCAGACGAACAAGCGGCTAACGAAACAAGAGTTGTGGATCGAAGAGCATTGCTGCGAAACTGTCCGGAGCGATCAACTAAACGAAGGCTGCTATTCCTGCTAGTACTACCTGCCATTTCTCGCGGCAGTCCCACGAGTGAGCTGGTACAAAGATTGTCGATCGATTTCAACGACGACAGCGCGAATCCTGCGTTCTTCGGTTTATCGGAGTATCCATATATACAACTGGACCAATAGGTACGTGGAAAATTTCTTTATTTTTATTTCTGTCTCCTTTTTTCTCGTCTCGGCATCTGTCTAATTTGCACGCCTTTATGGAAAGAGAAAAGCGGAAACTCCGGCTGCAACGATAAAGGGGAAATAAAATTAATGTTTAGATTTGTGTCGATTTCAAAGATTTCAGTTTCCCGAACTGCACGGCCAAAGACGTATATCGAAGGTAGACGTCTTTGGTTGCCAGCGTCATCATTATTTTTTAAAATAAATTTCTTATTCGTTTGAAGCTTTATACCAATACAATATCGCTCAATGGTTATAGATTTCGTACTCTCGAAGCGTGCCGCGACGATAAATCTGAATATAAATTCTTTATGAAGATTCTATTTGAGCTTGGTCGAGGATGCGCATAATCGCGTCGTATCACATTGTAATATTTATATTCGAGCAAGTACAGCGACCGAGGTCAGAGGCTGCTTGTTCGTCGTAATCTTCATTAAAGAACGCAGAAATAATTGATTACAGCCCTTTTAAGTGAGTTACTCCAACGTAAAGCTAAAAGTCAGAGAATCGATAGAATCGCGTTGTGTATGCGTATGTCATGAATGCCCACAGATAATGACAATGTTTTATTTTAACATATTTTAGAATAGTGTTCCTTATGAGCAACTAGAAACACATAAAAGTGGAAACCTAAGTAAACCTATATAATCGCATGAAAATAGTTATAATAAATTATAAGAAATACATATAAAATCACAATACAAAATACAAAAGATTTAGATAAAATACGATAAAATATTTGTAATTTAGGATTTTATTAAGCTCACAATATTCCATATTTCATATACGTGTGCCTAAATATTGTATATCATACGAGTTGAATGTGTAAATAATATAAAAATTGCGATTGTATTCGCGAACCGTAGTCACAAGTGTAATATTATTTCTGTAAACTTTTTTTTAATCCACGAGAGGATACGTAGCAGCTTTGCAATCTCATTTACTGTATATGTTACATTGAGTGTAATGGTAGTTTGCGAGCATAGAAAATGTGATTTTTTAAAAACTTATTAAATTGTTAAGTTAATTACAGCAGAGATATCATCTATGAATTAATAGAAACACGAAAAGGATAAATAGAGATAGATTTATATAATGGCGAACATTATTAAGAAAAGTATTTGGAGGTGATTCGCGAAATGGGAATAACAGCATGATTATACATATGTAGGTATACCGTTATTAAACATACGCCGCATACACATTTAGGAGAATAATTTATTTCGAGCAAGGAATAGCAATTAGTTATTTTTCAATGACAATCTCTACGATAATCTCGTCATTGCATGAGAGCTTCAAAGCTGGAATGGAAATATCATAGTAATATCATGGCAATACTAATTATGTTTACGTTTGGCAGTACATGCGTAGGGTATGTTCCATGTCGCTCATTACTAATTTATATTGCAGCGGTACTAATGCAACTGCGATTTTTTCTAATGTACAAATTCTCGTACAGTTCTACTAGACCGATGATTATTACAATGTTGAATTCCCGTAGTCTCGAAAATGAGATTATTCGAAAACAGCTGTAATTTAGAGCAAATAATTTTTGTTTTGGAATTTCTTTTTCTTTGTGTATGCGTAGTAAGCGTAATAAGGAACACCATTCATTCTTTGGAATTCATTAAGAATTTCTTTTTCAAAATGTTTCTTTTTCAACACTAGTAACTGATAAATAATATATCTTAGCTTATTGTAAACAAGCGTGACAGTCAAACTTTAACTTCGATAAAAATAGCACGCTCGTATTTATTGCATTTGCGTATAAATCAGACGAGCAATTTCTGATTGGATACACCGCCGAAGTTGCTGCATGAATTATTCAGGTGCTTTCCGGAAGGAAGTGCGGCGGATAAAGCGGCGATTACGGCAGAATGGGAAAAAAGAAAAAGAGCGATTATGAAAAAATGAGAGGAACAGAAAAGAAAGATCTTTTAAATTAGCAGGATTTTATAATTTAGAATTTAGAATAAGAATAGATACCAAATAGATTTAGAATAGGAACAATAAAGGAAAAACCAATCAAAAACCAAGCAAAATAGCGCGACGTGATGCAGTTTAGCTTCCAAAGATTGCACAGCAATATATCGGAAAAACTTTTATTTTGTTGAAAGCGCGGATAGATTATCGAGCTTTCTAATAAGCCAAATAAACCTTTTTAAACATGATTTATTTCTTTTATAAATCTCTGACATTTCACACGATTAATATCAACTGATTCTGTCGTTATGTGTGATAGTACAAAACTTCAAAAAATTTACGAAAAAACTTTCCGAGAAAGTAAAGTTTCCCAGCTATACACACACACACACACATTTGCCGCATCAAAAATTTTCCCGATATATTTTTACATTCAAGAATACGACTAGTATATGTGGCAAGAATTGAAACAGTGTTGTAGAACTGCAAAAAATAAAAAAAGAATAAATTTAATTGTTGATACAAATAAATACAAGGAGCCAAATTTTGTGATAAAAGATTCAACATTTTTTCACAATAGCTCGCGAGCAACAGTCATTTTGCAAAAGAAAACGCTGGACACACACACACACATGCGCGCGCGCGCATACTTACGTGTACGCATAATTATATACAAGGTGGCCCACCGAAAACGAAACAAACGTGTCTTTTAGCATATAATAACCTTAGTATGGCATTTAACCTAAGCTTGTTTCGTTTTCGGTGCGCCATCCTGTGTAATTATTTATACATATATGATTTATACACAATGATTCGTATATGAAGTGACCGATTTAGTTATTAGCGGAAGACAAAAAAGAGGTTATACCGACATGTTCAAAGGGGGACATTGTATAGAGGGAAATAATTACTTTATGAATGGAGGCGTTGAGGACATTTCAAGGTCAACATAATTTTTTTAATAGACTGCTGTATTTTTTATTTTATAACATGATAGCCCTTAATATGATAGACAAATTTAATGCTTATTATATGAGAGGTCATTCAAGATAAAAAATATATAATGAAATAAATTTCAGAAATGTATGCCTTGTATTTCCGTTCTTTACAATAAATGTTCAAAATTTTGATCTTGGACTCGACGACACAGATGAATCCTGTGTGTTAATGATTTACTGCTCTTCTTATAATTAGTACCACCAATGAAATGTTTTCAAGTGTTGCAGTGATTCGAGCAATTATCACGAGTTGTTGGAGGTTCAAAGTACACAATATCTTTAACATATCTCCATAAAATATAATCTAAAGACGTAAGGTCTGGTAAACGAGGTGGCCATGCTACAGGCCCTTCACGTCCGACCTATCGGTGGGGGTATATATTTTTGACTCAAAAAAATATATAACGCCCTGGTAGAATAAGCTGGTGTTCCGTTCTGTTGAAACCACATTTGTCCTCGAGTGTGTAAATTCACATCTTCTAACAATGTTGGCAAATGGTTCTTAAGGAAATTGTGGTACATTACACTATTTAGTGTTCCTTCGAAAAAATAAGGTCCAATTATACAACTATTCAAAATACCGCACCAAACGTTTATACTCCAAACACGTTGATTTTCAATTTGCCTCATTCAATGTAAATTCTCTCTTGACCTGTAATGCATATTATGTCAATTTACACAACCATTACTCTTAAAAGTTGCCCCTGTAATAATTACTGAACTGGTCTTAAAAAGGGCTATCAATCATAAAATAAAAAATATAGCATATTATTTAAAAAAATAATGTTGACCTTGAAATGTCCTCAACACCTTCACCCATAAAATAATTGTTTTCGTTATATGATGCCCCTTTTGTACTGAACATGTTGGTATAAAATATTTCTTTATACGTCTAAATTTCGATAATAATTAAATCTGTTACTTTATATGAACCACCTTGTATTTTAAATACATGTATTACATAAAATACTATATATATATATATTATATATATATTATATATATATACATATGGAGCATTCCATACCAAATCGACCAGTGTCTGACCCTCAACCTCTCGGATTTGGTCGGCGATTTTTTATGTTATTATTCCAACTCTAAAATGCACTCAGATTTTTTATAGACTTTTTAAGATAAATTTTATTTAGTTATAATTTTTTAAACAGATATATTGTTGGCCAAAATTTAAAAATCTGAAAAAATTCTCAAAAATCCTGTCAGATATCAAAATTTTCAAGCCTTGACCCAGAGCGGGCCGGCGTTCGCTTCTATTTTTTTCCGAGCTTTTTTAAAAAAAAACCATGAAAAAAAATTAGAAGCAGAAGTCAGTCTACTGTAGGCTGTGCTTGAACATTTTTATATATAACAGAATTTTTGAGAATTTTTTCAAATTTTTTCGACGTTTTGTTTATTCTTCAAAATAAAAAGAATCGCGTCCAAAATATCTAAAAAAATTCTCAAAAATCCTGTGTTATACAGGGTGTACCAGACCTAACGTATCACTCGTTAATGGCAGATTCCTGAGATCATTTGGAGACAAAAATCTTAATGCCAAAATGTCGAGGCTGCCAAATTGTCATCCCGATATTCGTCGGTCTTGCGAACAGTGTGCAAAGAAAGAAAGTGAATAATAATTTCAAATATTTCTATCGAGTTGAGTAAAGTGTGGAAAAGCTGTTTTGACATGCGACGTCCCTGAATGCGTAAAATTTTGACAAGCACACTAGTAAACTTTGAACCTTTCCCGTTTAAACACTGTAGCAGCCTCGACATTTTGGCATAAAGTTTTTTGTCTCCAAATAATCTCAGCAATCTACCATTAACGGGTGATACATTAGGTCTGGTACACAGTGTATATAAAAATGTTCAAGCAATAAACTACAGTGGACTGACTTCTGCTTGTAATTATTTTAAACGTTTTTTTCGTATATATACATATATACATATATATATATAAACTTGGGCTTCGAATTTTACGAAAATTGGTACATATCCTTAATTCGAAGCTCAAGTTTAGACAATATACAGAAAATTCGAGTTTTTTCGGCAAACTTTGGGAGGGTGTAGCTCAGAGGGGGTGCGTTTCCGGACATATGTTTATGACATTTTTTTCTTGTTTTTATGTGAAGAACTCATCCTCCAAGTTTGTCGGTGTATTTCTGAATCACCTTGTATATATACATTAGTCGTTAAAAAATAGATTTTTGTTGCCGCCCCTCTAAAACGGTGGTAATTGATGAAAAAATAAGATCTGTGCAACCCTAAGGCTGTCGAGTTACGAGAAAGAGTGCCTCTCGAAGAAAGAAGTCTTAAAATTCGCGTTTCTCATTGTTTATTTTTTATAGAATTATATTTTATAAATAATGGTACTGGTCAAATTTTCTTTAATTAGTCTGCTATTTTTTCCACTTTTTAAACTAATATTTCTTGTATTTTAAATAAATTGACATAGTGTACTTTTATACAACTAAAAAATAATTTTTTTAAATCGTTTATACAGCTATAATTGGACCTTGCTTTGCATTGATGTGTTCACCGAATAGGAAAATTTATTAAGATAAATTGATGTAAATCAGGGTCTAATTTATAGAGCAAAAATTAAATGGAAAAACGCGAATTCTAAAAATTCTTTTTTCGAGAGGCACCCTTTCCCGTGACTTGACAGCCTTAGGGTTACACAGATCTTATTTTTTCATCAATTACTACCATTTTAAGGGGCGGCAACAAAAATCTATTTTTTTACGACCACCCTAATATACATATTGTATAATATAAAAAATATATACTGTTTATATTTAAAAAAAGTTATTCTTTGATATATAAAAGAGATATGACATCGGTAGATATGAAGTTGGTATGGACGTAACGTCCGATTCGCGTTAGACGTGGTATGCGTTTGCATATTTTCTTTATGTCTGCATGCATTTTCATTGTCTGTTTCCTGTATTCCGACACTTGCTTCTGGACGATGATAACTCCCATTAGACTGGATGTAGACATCGCTTCTATGTTTGTCTAACTACCAACCACACGTCTGTAAAGTTGGCCACTTATTTTTAAAATTTGAAAAAGATCATTGGAGTTCTGGATGCCCCAGCAAGAGCTCTAGAGTTCTCTATCGATTTTAGAAAAAGTTCCGTCGATTAAAGTGACGAAAACACCATTTTAAAAATGGGGGGCCAACTTCACGGCCCCCATCATATTTGAATAAAATCAATTTTTTATGCTGGGTTCGGAAGTGTTTCAAAGAGTTCTAGAGTTTCCTATAGGTTTTAGAAAGTGTTCCGTTAAAATAACACCAAAAATCAAAAATAAAAAAAAATCATATTTTTAAAAAATTATTTTTATGGTGGATTCGGAAGTATTTCGAAGAGTTCTAGAGTTCTCTATAGGTTTTAGTAAGATTTCCGTTCAAATAACCCCAAAAATCGATAATAAAGTGGATAAATGTTGATCGTAGCGGCTTTCTCGGGGTTTAAAAAATTAATCAATAATGCTGACCGCCGGAACTCCTTGGATATCGTTAAAGGACATTCAGAACTACACGAAAAATTTTATAGAACTCCTAGAACTGTCGAAATGACTGGACGGCTTATCCTATTATTTTTAAAAATATGATTTTTTTTTTATTTTTGATTTTTGGTGTTATTTTAACGGAACACTTTCTAAAACCTATAGGAAACTCTAGAACTCTTTGAAACACTTCCGAACCCACCATAAAAAATTGATTTTTTCAAAAATGATGGGCGCCGTGAAGTTAGCCCCCCCATTTTTAAAATGGTGTTTTCGTTACTTTAATCGACGGAACTCTTTCTAAAATCGATAGAGAACTCTAGAACTCTTGCTGGTGCATCCAGAACTCCAATGATTTTTTTCAAATTTTGAAAAAAAGTGGCCAACTTCACAGACGTACCAACCACATCGAATTTTACGCATTTATGCCTTCTTGCAGCATCAACGGACATATGTTTGTGTGCGTAAAATTGTCTTCTACTGTATCATGGATACTCTATGTGTACTGTAAATTATTAATTACATATATTTTAACGTTGCAACGTAATACAAACTCACTCATATACAGAGTGCCCTAGACAAGACTACAATATTTGTTAATAAATTCCTGAAATTCGTTTGGAGATGAAAATGTTAGATAATATCATAACATATGTTTTCTAATAATAGTTTATTAAGTAATAAGCGTCTAAAGACTTTAAAGTTATAGCTAGTCAGGTAATACATATATCGTATCTTTAGATAGCGCAGTAGATCTGGAACACTCTGTACATTGTACGTGTAAAGATAATGGAAAATGTAATATCCTGAAGAATGGAGATACAGTCCTGGTAAGATATGCGGTGCACTATGAACGAATAACATACAAGCTACGTAGCTTTTGAACGGACGCACGCAATATCTGAAACAGCGGATTTATACAACATCACAGACGGATACATCGCGATATCACAAGTAATACGTCTGTGGGGCAAATAGGGAATTTCCTGTGAATAATTTATTTCGCATCAGACAGGCTTAATACTCTGGATTGGGACGATAGTGCAGACGCATCTCTCTGACAAAATCGCAGCGTCAATCACGCATTTAAAATAACGTAGGTAATCGTATCGATTTACGTGTTATTGACAAGTACATACCTAGCTGATGGCAGTGGACAACAGGCAGGCACGAATCATCATTGCAGCTGACAACTTTTTTATCGACAAGAGCATATATATAAATTGCGGTTAAAGCAAAAAAATTGACAAGTCGTTAAAACAATTATATGCAATGCGAGAGCGAATTAAGAAAATGATCCGTCGCATATACATACTCGTATAGTAAAGAAGACCTATTATTCTTATCTTTGATTATCTTTGGCCAATTGCTATTGCGCGTCTCGATTGCGCTCAGAACGAATTGAAACCTAAGAAAATTAGAGCAGTCCCATCGTGAGGTTGCAGTTATACTATCACGGATTCCTTGCTACGATCGTTCTCTGAAGACCTTAAAATATATATCCCATCCATCATCTCTTCGGTACACGGCTTACATAAATTGAATATTAATATTAATATTTCGTTTTCCCTGAAGAAGAAAGGTATAAGAGACGAGAAAAGCGAAAGAAGCAGAGAAATCGTAAAGAGTTTTATTTTTTTTAAATGACGCACGAGGATATCTCCCGAAGAATATCCATGTATGTACTCGAACAATCAAGAGAAAAAATAACTACTAGAGATAACTCGTGCATGCATAACCCTTTTATGAAAACTGTAAAATTTTGCATAAGTGTATTTCTGTGTATTTCTCTTTATCATTCAAAATATAGATAGTATATTTTGATGTATCAATGTGTACGTGTGTTATATTTACACTCTAATACAATAGTTAAATTGAAAATACTTATTTTAAAAACTTGTTAAGAAAAACGTATACAATTAATTGCAAAATTTGTTTAACAAATAAACTGGAAAATGCAATTACTTTTTCATTATTATTAGGCATACAATATGCAAGAGCGCTGACGTAAATAAACTTCTTCATGATAATCTATTGATTTATTAACTATGAAAAATGCGCATAATTGTGAAACGCGCGTTAATTAAAAAATATTTTTATATGTGTCTTTATTGAAAAGCAGTTTTTAATTATTACGTAACTTAATAATTACATACACATAATGGAATTATCTGACAATAATAACAATAAAAAATGCAATAATATATTAATATACTTCAGCATATTAAACAGATCTCTTTTAACGTGTTTCTCAAAATAATGAAAATTAAACTAATAAAATTTTGGTTTAATATTTTACAATAAAAATTCTTTTAAGCGGAAAAGTGATCTATTTCAATAGCATTCTTTTCCTTTGCTTAAATTCTCATAATGCACTAATATGCACTAATGCACAATGTATTTTCAGGCACGCGAAAGTATTCGGCGCATTCCACTCAGCTACGCTACGCGCATTTTCTGTTCCGTCTATATACAGGGTGATTCAAAATAAGTATATTGTCCCAAAAATGTCACATTCTTGAAACGATTTTAAGACAATTTTTCCTCTACAAAAAATTTTTCCGAAGCTCAGTTTTTGAGTTAATTTTTAAAATTTTTTAAAAATAAAGCCAGTAAAATTTATAGGCAGTATACCCGGAACTACGAGTTATTAAAGTAAATATTTACCTTATCACATGTACAGGAAGGAGGTAGGCCTAGGCAAGGGCGGCGCGACTCATTGTCGCGAGCGCTTGTGTGAGGCCAGGTGAGGCACCTGCTGCGATCAGCTGATTGTTGCACACTTCTTTTTCTCTCTCATTCACTTAATTCGTCACTTACTCACTTACGTTCACTGACTCGAAGAAAGAACCGTAACACACGCAGCAGCGCAACACACAACAAACGCGTTATCACGACACGTATCAAGAGACACAGTAACGGCCGGTAGTGTCTCGCGCCAAGTATACGCGGAGCGAGACCACCCCGTCACTCTTTTACTCGACGCGGCGAGTTGCGATTTACTTGGCAAGCAGTCGACCGATTTTTGGTTATGTTATTGTTGTGTTGCGTTCGGTGTCCTTGTTGTGCGCTCCGGTGTACTCCCTCCAGCTCTCCGCACGCTGGCAGCGAGCAGCGTCACGAAACTTGATACAGAGAGGAATCTCTGCTTGACATGACCGAATTGTATACCAGCGCTGTCGAACGTGTGATTGGTTGAAGACTGACAGTTCAGAATGCGGAAATTTGATAAATATGAAACGTATAATATCGTACAATACTTTTTTTGGGATTAATTAGAATAAGTGAAAGAGTGTCTTTAAAATATTTAATACTTTATTATTGAACGAAACTTGATCGATACGAGCAACTCTCCGGCTCGTGTAAAAGATACACGGGGCGGTCTCGCGCTCGTGCCAAGTACACGCGTGGCTTGTATCTTTACGTGAGCCGGAGAGTTGCGAGTACCCGAGATTGGAACTCAATAACGGTTGAAACGATCAAGTTTCGTTCAATAATAAAGTATTAAATATTTTAAAGACACTCTTTCACTTATTTTAATTAATCCCAAAAAGAGTATCGTACGATATTATACGTTTCATATTTATCAAATTGCCGCATTCTGAACTGTCAGTCTTCAACCAATCACACGTTCGACAGCGTTAGTCGAACAATTCGGTCATGTCAAGCAGAGATTTCTCTCTGTGTCAAGTTTCGTGACGCTGCTCGCTGCCAGCGTGCGGTGAGCTGGAGGGAGTACACCGGTGTGCACACCGAGGACACCGAGTGCAACACAACAATAACATAACCAAAAATCGGTCGACTGCTTGCCAAGTAAATCGCAACTTGTCGCGTCGCGTAGAAGAGTTACGGGGTGGTCTCGCTTCGCGTGTACTTGGCGCAAGACACTACCGGCCGTTACCGTGTCTCTTCATACGTGTCATGATAACGCGTTTGTTGTGTGTTGCGCTGCTGCGTGTGTTACGGTTCTTTCTTCAAGTCAGTGAACGTGAGTGAGTAAGTGACGAATTAAGTGAATGAGAGAGAAAAAGAAGTGTGCAACAATCAGCTGATCGCAGCAGATGCCTCATCTGGCCTCACATAAGCGCTCGCGACAGTGAGTTGCGCCGCCTTTGCCTAGGCCTACCTTCTTCCTGTAAATGTGATAAGGTAATTATTTACCATAATAACCCGTAGTTCCGGGTATACTGTCTATAAATTTTACTAGCTTTATTTTAAAAAATTTTTTAAAATTTAAAAATTTTTAAAATTAAAAAATAACAAAAACTAAGCTTCGGAAAAATTTTTTGTAGAGGAAAAATCGTCTTGGAATCGCGTCAAGAATGTGACATTTTTGGGACAATATACTTATTTTGAATCACCCTGTACAATATTTCGCCTTCGGGACATATCTTGGCTCACCGCTCGGCCCCATCAAATATTAATGCTTCGATTTCACTTACGTGAAAATCGATTTTGCGAAAAAGAACAGGTACGCACGATTTGCCCTCTTTACTTTATCTTATTATACGACGCGAGATAATTAATGCTATTATAACTTGGGTGATCTGTAATTTTATCGGTGCGAGGATGAATATATTGCTCGTCGCAAATGAAAATACCTACTTTTGCCAACTAGAAATGTTGAAATATTTGCATAACGACACAATGATGCGATGTTATCTTTTAATTCTTTTTCGGTATAGGTAATGCAATAACGCGTGATCCTGCGGCACATGTGCATTTTCTATATCTTGGTTGTGCAATAAAGATTAAAAATCGACGCTGCCGAAGTGAAAACTTTCAAAGAGTAAAAAATTTTCTTCTCTATGAGCTAGCCGAATGTGACACGAACCGAGCTGCAGTTTTGCTGGATAGAGATGGAATTCGAGGATGGTGCATGAATACGTTATTGAGCGCGCACCCACACCCGTATGAACTCGAGAGGAAATCGCATCGCTTTACAGAAATTCAAGAAAAATGCGTAACACGATGGTCGATGATGACTTCACCTGACTTCTGTGAAGCTAGCATTCTCACCATAAAAAATCGAAATTGCTCTTATATCAGAATTAAATGTTTCTTATGCTAATTTTGTACTTTATTCTCGATTTTTATGCTTGAGCAGTTTAGCAGGACATTGCGACTGAAAATGTCAAGTTAGTATCTACATTTATTGTAATTTTATATAAAATTATTTTTTAAATACTGTCAAATATTTCAGGAGTTGACTTATAAGGTTTTTATTTTATGAAAAAAATTATATGAATATATAGTATTAAAGATTTTGTTTCAAAGATACACTGTTAAAAATTTTTTTAAATTTTTGTTTTTTCTTAACAGGTCCTAAACAAAAAAATGCTTCTTTTTCAAACTTGGTTCAGTAAATGAGTGTTGCCTTTACTTTTTATTAATAGTTGCTGTTTTGTAAAAAGTCAGTAGCATAGAAATGAGGTTTAGGTAATACATTACTATCTTGAATTTGTAAGCCAATGGACGGAATCAAGTTTTTTGGCACGTAAAAAATGAAAATAATACCTTGCCTATTTATAATTATTAGCCCCAATTTTAAAAATAACTTTTTTTGTTTAGGAGATAATAAAAAAACGATAATTTCATAGAATTTTTAACATTTTATATCTCTAAAACTAGATTTTTTTATTTTGTATATAATTTCAATGAATATAGATGCTAACTTGACGTTAAGTCAGCATCTCTATTTTTAATCGCGATTTCCTACTAAATCACTCGAACACAAATATCAAAAATAGAGCACCAAATTAACACATAGAAACACTTAATTCTGACATAGTTGCCATTTAGTTTTTCTTTATGTTGAGCGTGCTAGTTTATACAAATTTTCATTTTCGTAAACGCTCATAAAAAATTTGCTTCTTCATGTAAAATTTTTATAGAGAAAAGTCCCCGATTATGAGATACCACATCTATTTTGTGTGATTGCCGGAAGTGTATGGGCACAATTGAAAAATATAGTGTCATTTTGAAGGAAATTTTATAAGTTTTAAGATGCTGAAATGTAAAATTTAATTTAAATATTAATTTTTCTGAAAATTAGAAAAATGTAAAAAATGAGCTTTCGGCAAAATCGAAAAAGTGAGCTCCTAATATGAGAAACCCCGGGAACTCACTAATAAAGTGCAAAATACATCATATTGCAATTAGAAAACTTTATTTAAAGTTTTTGAAAGACAAATGTAATGGAGAAGCATATTTGCAACAATCGTAAACCCACTTATACCCAATATTGTACCTAATCTTCCCCCTTTACCCTTCCCCCTCAAATCAAGGTTAGCACACACTTGTAATTTCGTATAAACCTTTTCTTAACGCTAATATAGTATTTTCTCGAATTTTATTACTGTACAATAACTTTCATACTCCAGCAACCCAGGAGTATCCTGAGTATCTCATGTTACGAGCTCCACGCCTTGCGGTTTCGCGATCACCGAATCTAATCTCTACAATTGAGCAACTCAACATATCCCGTATTTTCCTATTAATACGACCTTACTCTATCGCTGCATGCAGAACTCATTGCCAAATATTAATTATATAATAAACAAGGTTTAAAGACTCATATCCATAGCACTTGACAACATCCAATTTCACAATTTCTTTTTCTACAACGACTACACGCACGATCAAATAATGAATTTTCCACTAAATAGGTTTTACCCCAAGGGCAATAAGTTCATGGTGGAACCAACAGTTTGGTCCTATTAGTTTAGCAGAAACTTCGCTATCGCATATTAGGAGCCTATCTCATATTAGGGGACTTTCCTCTACTATTAAACTAAATAAAAGTCAAGTATCTCGTATTTTTGCGAAGCAATATAGAAAGAGGTCTTGGGCCAATAAACTAGATTAAGGTGTTATTATAAAATATAATATAATTTATACAAAAGTTAAAGGCTCTCTTAATAAATAATGAACAATAGGCAATTGGAGCCAGGCGCCGTACACAATGCGCAATATATTTAAACAAATTAAGAAAAAAAGTCACGAACGTTTCGACCCTTTCTTGGGGTCATCTTCAGCGTGAATATAAAATAATGAGTCAAGTATATCAAAACTACATAATAACGTCAAACGCAATGACTCGATGTCCCTAACGTAGTCAACAATAATCGTGGTCAACAATAAATCTTAGCTGCGTAAACGTCGTCTCTCGAATGCTGGAAAAGCGAGTGTATGCTCCGAAGCAAACCCAGGCATCCTCCGAGTGGTCTTCTCCTCGGTTAGTAGGCCAAGAGGATAGGAAAAATCGCCATGTCATTTCATGTATCCAAACGGAACTGACAAATTCGAAAGATACCTGAACAAGTATTCGGAGCAACACAAGATGCAATAACACGATAACGCAGAATAACATCAAGATTAATTAATAGCTACTTACAGAACAAGGCGAATATAAATCGTACATTTCTTATCGGTTAAATTACGTGGCATCCCGACAACGTTCAGAGAGCGAATGACAGTTAAGTTTTTAAACGTTGTCAGGATGACAAAACAAAGTCATAAAGAGATGGGTACACATACATTTGACGTTCGACCACATCTATGAAATAAACAAAGATGTGTGCCCTCGTGTACCGGAGCGAAATTTAAAGTTTAGAAAGTTTCGCTATTACATCTAAATATGACTCCGGCAAATTTTCCGTGTCCGTCTGCAAATTCAAACCGTTTTTTTGTCTCTTAATGTAGAGCATCTCAGATGTTAGGCGTTTGCTTAAATAGAGTTCATTATCCAGAATCTCCACACCATCCCAATCAAAATCATGCCCGGAATCAAAATTATGTTCCATTAACACAGAGCGATTAGGCTTCGTTTTTAGTATGTGATTGCGATGTTCATTAACTCTGGTTTGCAATTGTCTGCCAGTCTGCCCAACATAGGAGGCATTACAACTATTGCAATTTATTTTGTAAACTACATTGTTAAGAGCCGTTCTCGGCAGCGTGTCTTTATGTGCTTTAATAAAAGTTCTCATTTTGTTGAGGCTGAAATAAGACAATCTGACATTAAGATTCCTTGTTAAATTCTTAAACTGGTCAGAATATATTTAGATGTAATAGCGAAACTTTCTAAACTTTAAATTTCGCTCCGGTACACGAGGGCACACATCTTTGTTTATTTCATAGATGTGGTCGAACGTCAAATGTATGTGTACCCATCTCTTTATGACTTTGTTTTGTCATCCTGACAACGTTTAAAAACTTAACTGTCATTCGCTCTCTGAACGTTGTCGGGATGCCACGTAATTTATCCGATGAGAAATGTACGATTCATATTCGCCTTGTTCTGTAAGTAGCTAATTAATCTTGATGTTATTCTGCGTTATCGTGTTATTGCATCTTGTGTTGCTCCGAATACTTATTCAAGTATCTTTCGAATTTGTGAGTTCCGTTTGGATACATGAAGTGACATGGCGATTTTTCCTATCCTCTTGGCCTACTAACCGAGGAGAAGACCACTCGGAGGATGCCTGGGTTTGCTTCGGAGCATACACTCGCTTTTCCAGCATTCGAGAGACGACGTTTACGCAGCTAAGATTTATTGTTGACCACGATTATTGTTGACTACGTTAGGGACATCGAGTCATTGCGTTTGACGTTATTATGTAGTTTTGATATACTTGACTCATTATTTTATATTCACGCTGAAGATGACCCCAAGAAAGGGTCGAAACGTTCGTGACTTCTTTTGTTAATTTGTTTAAATATATTGTGCATTGTGTACGGCGCCTGGCTCCAATTGCCTATTGTTCATTATTAAATATAATTTATTTTTTTCTTATAAAAATTGACTAGAAAATTTACTGTTTCTAACTGCACAGAGCTGTTTATCAGCTACAAAATAAATAAATAAATAATAATAGCGGCAAAAAAGTTAAAACAAGTGAGATAAATAAACAAATAAATACATAAACAAACTAACATGTTATAACTAAATAAAAGATAAAAAGTAAGCAAACTACACAAATTAAAACGAGTTTAACAAAAGGGGCCATATCTCAAAGTTAAAATTATTATAACTGCTCGGCGTGGTAATGTCTACGCCCCGGATTCGCGAAAGTTCTATCGAGATTTAGCAACTGGAAGGACCAGAGGGGGGTATGATGTTCCCTCGCGACGAAATTAACGAACAAAACGAACGGGTTAAATGTGCACGATGCACGCAAAACGAAAGGCGAAGCGACAAACCGTGTCGTTGCCTCGGCGCCCTCTTGGGGGGTGCTTGTTCTGCCGGTCTCGTTCTTTCCTCTCGTCAGCGAGCCCTCCGTGATAGCGGGAGGAGCAGGCAGGCAGGCAAAGAATTAAGCAAGCAGCAGATAAAGCGTGCAATACGGCAGGCAGGCAAGCAGGCACGACACTCGAATAATGACTTGAGGTGCACTCGTCGACAACAACGTGTTAGATGTTGACTCGATACGCGTGCACTTGACGAATACTGGTTAATGAGTCGGTGTGTCTCGTTGTAAGCGAAGACGACTTAACTTGACGACGTCCGAACGATGAGTGCGTAGCGGCACTTTCCGCTCGTGGTCCTGCGAAGAGCGGCGCGAGCGAGTATCAATTTTTCCCAATAATTGGGGATGCCATCCGCGGACGGGCAGCACCGATAGGTGAGTCGCACGAAAAATCTATTTTTCACCGATCGCGATCTACCGACGTTTCTCGCGAGCCACCGAGAAGGGAACGACGTTACCGACCTGCGTAACGTAAAAGTTATACTAAATACTATAATTAATAGGGGACGCGATATTAACAACTACTCTAATTAACTAATGACACGACTACAAATTACGCTATTTACATGGTGAGTGCCAAACATACCGCCCACCAAAATACAATATGTTGTATTTTATTACGCCTGGGCCTCTGGTGAAATGCCCATCGGCAGGGGCAGTTTCACCAGAGGACGCAAGACCGAGTCATCCGCCACTCGCACCGTGGCGACGCGCGGGACGCCATCGCTACCCGGATGTAACCTTTCCACTCGTCCACGCCTCCACCGTAGAGGGGATGCGTTCTCATCCTTGATGAGGACTAGCGATCTCTTGCTTAGCGGATTGGCTTGGGTCCACCACTTGGGACGCTGCTGTAGAGTATGAAGGTACTCATGGTGCCGGCGTTTCCAGAAATCTTTATGGATGTCTTGTACCAGCTACCATCGACTCAAACGATTTGTTGGAATTGGCGTTACGTCGGGGACGGATACGAGCGGTTCCATTGTGAGGAAATGGCCCGGGGATAGGACTTCGAGATCCGAAGGATCGGTACTCATAGGGCAGAGGGTCCTGGAGTTCAGGACAGCCTCTATCTGCGCTAGAACCGTGGTGAATTCCTTTATTGATAGGGTTTGATCTCCCACTACCCGCCGGAGGTGGGTTTTAACTGACTTGACTCCCGACTCCCACAGGCCCCCGAAATGGGGCACGGAGGGAGGATTGAACGACCATTTTGTTTTTTCGATGCTCGAGTTCCCGCGCGGCTCCCATAAAATTGGTGCCACAGTCGCTATACAATAGCGAGCAGCGTCCGCGTCGGGCTGCAAAACGACGTAATGCAGCTAGGAAGGAGTCGGTTGACAATGAAAAGGCGATCTCCAAATGGATCGTCTTAACGGCGAAACAAACGAAGAAGCATAGGTATACCTTGTAAGAGAAGGCTCCCCGAGCTCGACGAGTAGTCATGCCAAATGGTCCCGCAAAATCCACACCGGTGACCGAGAAGGGCTTGACTTGACTGACCCTTTCCGCCGGTAGAATTGACATGAGGGGCTGGGTCGTATGCGGGTTAGCTCAAAAACATCTATAGCAACCCGAGAGTACTCGTTTGATCGCGCGGTGTACTCCAAGGATCCAAAAACGTTGAGCGAGTAGATATTGCATCGTGCGTCTACCTGGGTGTAGATGAGCACGGTGCACATGTTCTATAACGAGCTCAGTGAGCCTGTGTTTATTAGGCAAGACAGGGTGTTTGGTCTCGAAAGGTAGTACCGAATGTACAAGCCTACCGCCCACCCTGAGAACGCCCGTAGGATCGAGAAAAGGAGCGAGTTTGAGATGTTTGGGGATCCTTTTCTGGCTTCTAAGTCGATCTATCTCATCGCAAAAAACTTTTAACTGTACAAGTTTCACTAAGACTTGCAACTCGAGTTGGTCCACGGCCAAGGTCGCGGAAACCGGCTTGGCACTTAAACTATTCGCAAACCTTAAACTATACGCGATTATTCTACATATTTATCTAACGACGAAAATCGATCTAGTAGGAAATATATTGAATTAGGTGGATCGAACGTGACGAGTGAAACGATCCTTTCTTCCTGGCTTGGAAGAGATTCCTCAGTAAGAGTAGGTTTAGCTCGGGGTTCGAAATTTACAAGCCACTCGGGGCCTTTACACCACATCAAATTAGCCACGAGCTCACGGGGAAAGAGTCCACGGGAGCAATGATCCGCCGGATTAGACTCCGTAACAACGTGGCCCCAAGCCGAGACCGGTACTTTCCCTTGTATTCGGGCAACGCGGTTGCAAACAAACGTCTTCCATCGGTGCGGGGAAGAACGGATCCAATAGAGAGCAACTATGGAATCGGACTAGACATACTCGTTATCAAAATTTATGTGTCTTTGTAGGACTTGACGAACGTAGGCGATTAAATTTGCAAGGAGCAGCGCAGCGCAAAGTTCTAAGCGGGGCAGGGAAATGGAGCGTAGCGGAGCCACCTTAGACTTGGCGCAAAGTATTATTATTTTCACCTCCGTAGGAGTAATAATACGCAAATAAACTGCGGCCCCATAACCCTGCTCCCTCGCGTCACAAAAGCCGTGCAACTCTCGACGAACGGCGTCACACGCGGCGAGTATACGAAGGGAAGTCAACGCGTCGAACTCCGATTGATAACGCTCCCATTGGCGAAAAATGTCGGACGGAGGTTCGTCGTCCCACTCGAGCTTCAAGGTCCACAAGCGTTGTATTAAGTGCTTCGCGATAAATGTAAGCGGGGCCAAGAATCCCAAGGGGTCGAAAATACGCGCCACCTCCGACAAGATAGTGCACTTGGTGCACTTTTGATTTAAAGATTTAACTTGAAACCCGAAACTATCCAATTACGAGTGCCAACGAAGGCCCAGAACTTTAAGCGCTTAATCCTCGGTCGATTCAAAAGAAAGCATAGTTTGACTACATACCTCTGGGTCGAGACTATCCAACGCGACAGGATGACTGCTTGCCCATTTCCGCAGTTCGAAGCCTACGCTTCGGAACAACGCTAATAACTGATCGCAAAGCGCTATAACCTGCTCGACTGTGCGGTAGGGATGGGCGATACAAGAGTAAATATCGATATTTCGTATCGATACGTATCATAAATAAGAATATCGATACACTAAAAGTATCGGACAAAATATATCGATATTTAATAGTATCGATACCTACTGTCGATACTTCTATTATTAGTTATATTTTAATTAATTTTGAGAACAAAGAAGCCCGCTTTGTCGTCGTCGTTAAGTTTGTTTTCTTCAATTATCTATTTACGTATGTGTATATAATAATAAGAAGCAAGTTACAGAAATACATTATTAATATACACTAATTATCTTAAGTATAAAGTCAAAGTATGGGACTATTGCAAATTGTTCGGAGATAAAATTACTGCTCGGAAAGGAGAAATTAGTGCCTTTTCCAGCAAGCAACACAAGTTGGCACAATAAACGTCGTTCTATCTTTCTTAGCATTAAGTGAGTACAAAGACAGAACAACACTTAAGTGTCGACTTGTGTCGCTTGCTAGAAAACGCACAATTATGACAGATACATATGCGACAAGTAGTTCTTTATGCTGATTTTATAATAATAAATCAATAGATACAAAAATCACGCTAACGGAGAACAAAAGAAAAGTATATGTTCCTGTAAAGCGGGGAGTCTACAATGAGAATTTAAGGCGTAAAGCTTTAAGCTTTAAGTTATAAGAAATTGACATTTAACAAATCACAGTCGAATGTGAAAAGAATATTTGACTGTGATTTGTCAATTTCCTGTGGCTTAAGATTTAAAGCTTAAATTTTACGCCTTAAATTCTCATTGTAGACTCCGTTTAAATGGTTAAATAGAAAGTTTACAATTTGACATTGCACCATATTTATATACATAAGTATATGTATATGACTATATTTGCACATGCGAATTACATTATAATATTCACTAACTTAAGGGTCCATATCCCTCAGTAGGTCCAAAAAATAGGTGATGTTTTGTGAATTTTTTGTGGAGAAAGTAAACAAAATAAATTAATCAATATTTATGGATTATATTCATGATACTTTTAAGTAGTTATACAAATTTTTTCAGCCCATTTAAATAATTAGGCGAAGCGGGATACTGGGCAACGGCGCGGAGTAGGTTGCTCCATGGCGGAAGTCCTCGAGGTCGTAAAATGTATCTGAAACATCGAATCAATCGATTTAAATTTTTTCCTTTTAACTGCCGCCATTTTATGAATTTTTATTCAAAATAATTTTTTTTAGTCTACTCTATAGGGACACTTGTACTGAACAGGAAAATCGATTGATTCGATGTTTCAGACACATTTTACGACCTCGAGGACTTCCGCCATGGAGCAACCTACTCTGCGCCGTTGCCCAGTATCCCGCTTCGCCTAATTATTTAAATGGGCTGAAAAAATTTGTATAACTACTTAAAAGTATCATGAATATAATCCATAAATATTGATTAATTTATTTTGTTTACTTTCTTCACAAAAAATTCACAAAACATCACCTATTTTTTGGACCTACTGAGGGATATGGACCGTTAAGTTAGTGAATATTATAAGGTAATTAAGGGTCCATATCCCTCAATAGGTCCAAAAAATAGGTGATGTTTTGTGAATTTTTTGTGGAGAAAGTGAACAAAATAAATTAATCAATATTTATGGATTATATTTATGATACTTTTAAGTAGTTATACAAATTTTTTCAGCCCATTTAAATAATTAGGCGAAGCGGGATACTGGGCAACGGCGCGGAGTAGGTTGCTCCATGGCGGAAGTCCTCGAGGTCGTAAAATGTGTCTGAAACATCGAATCAATCGATTTTCCTGTTCAGTACAAGTGTCCCTATAGAGTAGACTAAAAAAAATTATTTTGAATAAAAATTCATAAAATGGCGGCAGTTAAAAGGAAAAAATTTAATTTTTACTATTAATTTTTTTCTTTTAACTGCCGCCATTTTATGAATTTTTATTCAAAATAATTTTTTTTAGTCTACTCTATAGGGACACTTGTACTGAACAGGAAAATCGATTGATTCGATGTTTCAGACACATTTTACGACCTCGAGGACTTCCGCCATGAAGCAACCTACTCCGCGCCGTTGCCCAGTATCCCGTTTCGCCTAATTATTTAAATAGGCTGAAAAAATTTGTATAACTACTTAAAAGTATCATGAATATAATCCATAAATATTGATTAATTTATTTTGTTTACTTTCTCCACAAAAAATTCACAAAACATCACCTATTTTTTGGACCTACTGAGGGATATGGACCCTTAAGCATCGATTATCAAATTATCACTCTCTCTTACAGAACTGACGCAAAACTAATATTCTGTAACTTTTTTCTTATCATTATATACACATATGTAAATAGCTAATTCGAAGAAAACGAACTTAACGACGGTGACGGATTAGCGGGCTGCTTTGTCCTCAAAATAATAAAAGTAACTTATGGCTAATCGCGATCGGGCGAGGAAATATCCGTCGAATTACGGACTCTGTATCGAAAGTTCGATATTCCTGTTTGAATATCGATACAATCTAATATCGAAATATAAAATATCGATACAAAATATCGATATTAGAGCCCAAAAGTATCGATATTTAAAATATCGATACAGTATCGCCCATCCCTACTGTGCGGACACTAGCTACGACATCGTCCACGTAATACGCCTTGAATATTATGGCATAAACTAAGGGATATTTATCGCGATTTTCATATGCTAAACAAAGTAAACAAATTAAACAGTAGATAGCGAGAAAGGGGGAAGAAGTGACACCAAAGGTAAACGTTTTGAGAACGTAATCGAGAATGGTATCCGACTCCGAAAAGCGCCAGACGATGCGCTGATAGTTACGCTGTTCCGGATTTATCTATATCTGGCGGAACATCTGTTTCACGTCCGCGGTAATGGCCACGGGTTCGGCGCGAAAGAGGAGCAAGACCGCGACTATGTCAGGCTGCAATTTCGGACCACTAAGCAGCAAGTTATTTAGTGACAGTCCGTTCGGGCATTTCGACGAGGCATCAAATACTACCCGAAGTTTCGTGGTAGTACTATCGAGTTTGTACACGCTATGATGGGGCAAATAATAGACGCAACCGTCCGCGGGGAAGGGTTCGCTAGCTAACTCCATATGGCCGCTATCAAGATAATCTTGCATAAAATTATGATAATTGTTTCTAAATTCTTTGTTAGATTTGAAACGGCGCTCGAGCGCGCGAAGACGATTGATTGCTATCGGCCGCGAATCGACAAAGGAAGGAGAGTCCGACGCAAAGGGATACGAAACAACGAAACGGCCCGAATGGTCGCGATAGGTAGTTTTGTCGAATATCTCCTTACAACGTCGATCTTCTTCCGAGCACAAAGTATGCTCTGGAACTTCTTCTAATTTCCAGAACTGTTCCACTGCAGCATCAATCGATTCAAGAGTGGTGGCGAAAGAGTGTAGGGGTTCTATTTGTAACGACGGGGAAACCGTGCCCATTAAAACCCTACCGAATGCAGTGTTAAAGGCGTCCGGTTCCCCATTTTTCCCGGTACGACGGCCGTCGCACATGACGGACACAAAGGATTCAGCCCCCAGTAGGATATCGATCGAGCCAGGCAAGTAGTATTCCGGATCCGCGAGCGGCAATCCCCGCAGTTGACCACGATTTAGAGTCGACTCGGTTATTGGGCAACGGCGAGGTTATGCGAGGAAGCACCGTGGCATTGATCGGGAAGCGAATATTGTCGCGATCTCGCGCTCGGATCACGAACGAAGTAAGGTCCCTCGTGGTGGCGGCCTTAGTCTCGTTGACGCCTAAGACTGTCGCACGGTACTTAGTCCAAGCGAAACCGCTTCTTCGAAGACGGTAACAAAGTTGGCCTGACTCGCACTGTCTAATAATATACGGACTGAAAACGTGTTGCCATGCACGTCGAGGACGTCCGCGAAAACGGTCGACAATAAGACTACGCTATTCGAAACGCTAGCCATCGAGACGATCGGTTTATTTTCCGAGTTTGCTATGGTCGCGGGTGTCCTTGACGGCAGGAGTGACCGCTGGGGCGTAGGGGACGGGGCACTGCTCTGCTCAAAATGCAGAAGCGAGTGATGCTTCGAATGACAGAACCTACATGTCCACGAGGTAGGGCAATTCTTCAGATTGTCCCACGCGGAGGCAATTCAGACACAATCCCTGTTCGCGAGCGAAGTTGTGTCTTTCCCTGGCCGAGAGCTTCAGGAAACCGAGACATTTAGCTATATGATGCTGCTCCTTGCATTTTTAACACGCGGTGTTTTGAGTGATGAGCGAAGTGGTCGAAGCGGCTTTCTTCGACGGCTGATTTTGCGACCTTGCTTTATTCGGTTTCGGCGACAAATCTGATACGGACGCGAGAACCGTGCAGTACCCAGTTATAAATTTTATTAACTGCTCATATCGGGGCGATTTCACCGACATGTGTTTCGCCTCAAACTTTTCCCTCAGGGTAGGGGTAAGTTTCTCTAATAAATGATTAAAAAGCATGAAATTCCATGATTCTACAGGGTACTGCATTATCTGCAACGCTCACGTGTTTTCGTTAAACACGTCTAATAATGCGCGGAGGAATTCGGCTGAGTCCGTTTGCAAAGGCTTGGCGTGTACGAACGAACGCCAGTATTGCGTAGCTAATTTCCGCTTGTTTTGGTATCGCGATAGTAGCGCATCATACGCTATTAAGTAGTACTTCGCGGTCAACGGCAAGTTTTTAACGACGCCGAGAGCCTCCCCCGATAGTGAGGCCAATAAATACTGGTATTTCTCCATATTGGAGATACTTTGATTCTCGTGAATCGAACTATTATATAGCGAAAGGAAGGACGGCCGTAGGGCGAGATCACCCGAAAACTGAGGGAGCTCGATTTTCGGTAGTCTAATCGAGTGATGCGAAACTTGCGAGACTTGCGAGACTTGCGAGGACGAAACGCCCGCCTGCTCAGCGCCCACTAATTTTTGTATCGCCCCGTTACGTCAAAGCGTATCTTGTCGAATTCGAGACAAACCGCGTTTTCGGCGGCGAATTCGTCATCCGTGGCGTTCTGTATAATTTTGAGGGGCTACTGAGCCCCCTCAAAATCTTCGATTAATTTGGGTACCGGCGGACAACGAACAAGAAAGTTTGATCATTGAGCCACGTTGTCTAGGGTGAATGCACCGATTGTGGCCACCTTAACTATTTTTGCAACTTTTAAAATCTTTTCTTTTTTTTTTATAATATATCACAAGAAGAAACTATTCACTTAAATACATTATTTAATATCTTAATTTTTAATTTTACAAATAAATTTTAGAAAAGAAAGCGAATGAATGATGGAAAAGTTAAATAATTACAAAAATTCTATTTTACACTATTTTTGGCCACCTGTATACCTGTTGTGGCCATGTAGGGTGCCAATTTTGGCCATCTGAAAAATTTAGTATAACAACAAGCTTTTGTTAAAAATAAAAAGGATAGTGAATAACAAAAATGTAAAATCTCATATAATTTAATGTTTATTAAACAAAAAAGTTGTACTTTAATGTATTATTTTACATATATTTATATATTTCTTTAATCTTTGCGAATCACATTTGTGGGTACTAATCACAAAATATTTAATAAGTCTTATTATTAGATAAACTAAACACATTAATTTTATATGTTGTATGGTATAATTTATTTTATCAATAAGTACATTAATAAATAAACTTTTATTTTAATAATTTGTACTTTTTAGTATTAAATATTAAATTAAATTTAGCTTTCTTTGGCTCAGTTTTCATCACTTTTTCATAATTAAGGGGATGCTGGAGCCGTCTGTATAACCGACGGAGTGACAGCGACACTGACATAATCGGTCTAAGTAATATCTTTGAATTGGCTGAACAGAATGGAAAATCCTTTTACACGATTAAAGTACGCACAAAAATGTAGAGGGCTGTATATGATTTTTTCTGATAAACTAAAAAAAATTTTATATTGTCTTCACCTGACGACAGTATTTGCTTTATACAAAAATTCTGCAGTTTTTCTATAGAAAATAGTGATACAGCCCTCTACAAAAAACTGTCAGGAATAATATCGTGCAATTAGAAGTAAGATTTGGAGCCTAAAAAAAAAGATATTACTTAGACCAGTGGAAGATGCAAATATAGGTGCTATCCTTGTCTATTACAAGGACAAATATAGAGTTTGTCGGTAATTTTGTCGGTAAAACAGCGACATCGTCGGAGTTCGGCCGTCGCTCCAGGATCCCCTTAAACGTTGAAAATATATTAGTAATTAAAGAAAATAATTAGTAATATTGGTAATGAAAGAAAATAATTAGTAATATTAGTAAATCAGTTTTAACATGTCAACACTCTAATATAAATCATTTTTATTGCAGTAAACTTAATAAAGCTTTGAACAAACAATTCTTAGAATAATATTTTCTCTTCAGTTATTACACTTTGCTTTCTTTCTTGATTTTGCTTCATCTCTTTTTTCTAATTTTATTCTTTTTGCTGCTAATTTAATTTGTTTTGCTTCTTCTCTTTTCTGCAATCTAATCTTCTTTTCTTCTTCTTTCTTTTCTAATCGGTTTTGTTTCTCTTCTTCTTTAGCTTTTATGACTTCTAACCATTTGTCAGAGGTAAGCACAGAAGGTAAACATTCTGTTTGTACTCTTTTTTTCTTAGTATTTTTGGGTTGAGGCCATACGAGAATGTCTTTTAAAGCATTTTCCAGAGATTTATTAAGTACTATTCCACAGTCAGGATCTGTGTAGTTTACATCACTGCTACCATTACGTGGCTGACTACTAATTACTTGATGGTTACCAGTATTGTCTGTTACACTTGTGTCATATGTAGTTATTGAAGAATTAGTTTCTTCATTAATTTCATCTTGATGGTTACTAGTATTGTCTGCTACACTTGTGTCATATGTAGTTATTGAAGAATTAGTTTCTTCACTGATTTCCAAAGCGACTGATGCAGATTCTGTAATATCCTTACTTTTATCTTGTTTGAGACTAGACTTACCTAATTAAAAATAGTTACTTATAAATTAAAATATATAATAGTTGTTTTATACCACATTAGAATGTCATTTTTATATAGTCTGTATAAATTCGTTTAATAGTACTATTAAAATCTGTAAAGCCTTAATAAATATAATGAATAAAATAATAATAGACAACTGTGTGAATACTTGTATTTTCTGTCATAGATAATCTAGTTGTAGTCTCTGGTAAATCAGAATTCGTATTGATTATTTCAATAACAACTGACTTAAGTTCTGTGCCACATTGTTCTTGACCAAAAGTAGTTGTACCTAATAATATTATTTATTTATAATTATGAATAAGATATATATATATATATATATATATATAGTTATTTTTAAGTAAATTTAATAAATTCTTTAATATACTTACGATTCGAAATCTCTTCCGATTTTTCAATGTATATCTCCAAACTATTTACATCAATAGTTTGATTCAGAGTAATATTTTTATCGTAAACATCATCGTAAATTTTGCTTCAAGTATCGAAGTAAAGCTGAATATTCAGTTTCTCCATTCCAATTCAATTTGTTACTCTTCAATTCCTTGAAACGTTGCAAAATATTTACATTGATGTTTTTTCTCTAGTTCTTGTAATAGTTCTGCGTTTGTTGAAGTTAAAACAGAATGTTGATTCGCACTCTCAACTACATCAGATGCAATTTGTGTTTGCGTTACACATTTATCGTACTTGACAGCGTTTGGATCAAAGGGATAAAGTCCGCAGCACTTGAAACCAGCTTGAATAGTTTTTAAAAAGTTTCTTTTTCTTTAATAATTTCTGATAATGCACTGGGCATATCAAATTTTTGTATATCCATCCCATCATGACTAGGACGCCAAATTTTCACAAACTTTTACCAGTGCTTTTTTAACGGAGCGAACACTGCTACATCAAAAGGTTGCAAAATATGTGTGGCATTTGGAGGGAGACAGCATAATATAATTTGTTGCTCTTTACAAAAAGCACTTAAGCAGTATGACATATGTGATATGTATCCATCTAGGAAAACAATAACTGGTTTTTTTTATGTTCTCATCTTGTAGATATTTATTAAAAACATTTGCAAAATACTCGTAGAAGGCTGTATATGTCATCCATCTATTTTCACTTTTACCGATGCCCCAACCAGGTGGAGCTTTGGCTAAACAAGCTTGAGGCAAGCGTTCGTACTTAAAAACTGTTAGAGGTGGCGCTATTTCTCCTGCAGCATTCACAGTAAAGAGCGTAGTAATATTTTCTTTATCACTGCTAGTAAAAACATCATACGTTGGTTTTCCCTTCTCTGCAATAACTAATCCTCCTTTAGGAGCTAAATACACTGCTGTCTCATCATGTTGAATACTCTTTGCGGGTCTTCAAGAACATCTAAATTATCCTTTAGTAAAATCTGTACTTTAGAAAACCAATTACGAATATATTGTTCAGTAACAGCTGCTCTTGTCTTACTTAAGTATTCAGCTTTCTTCATAGATAAAGCAGGGTGTCGTTTCATAAAGTTCTCAAACCATTTACGTCCTGGCGCGTTATTTGTAAATGGAGTTTCTAAATGTTCGGTTTCAACAAATTTTTTGATTGAATTCAACAAAACATTTTTTGTGATAGGGAATCCCATTCGACATGTTTCCAACAGCCAATCCACCAAAATAGCTTCTACACAAGAACCTAATACTGATTCACGACCTACATGTCCAGTGGTCACTGGTGCTTTATCTCGAATTTTATGTCGCAAAGTTGTTTTTGGTACTTGATAAATTTTACTTGCTGTCGAGACTGGTGTACCATTCTGAATAGCAACTAAAGCTTCTCGTACCTTTGTTGGTGAATACAAAAATAATTTTCTTTTTTGCTGTTGATTTTCCCTGGTTGTGGAAAACTTCTTTTTTTTCTTAACAGATTTATCACACTTTCTTTTTGGCATTTTAATCAAAAGTATAATAATAAAATAATAGTATTCAAAAAAACTTCATAAAGCTTAGTATCTCAAATATTAGTCAGTATTTTTAAAGTTATCTTTCTTTTTATACTAAATGGCCAAAATTAGTTCAGACGTTATCCCAGTTCTGGCAACCATATGGCCACAAGTGAAAAATGCGAAAGAACATGCTCGATTTTTGGCCAGCTTGTTTATTTATAAAAAGCAAATTAATTTTACAAGATCGCATTAGCAGATTATATTTTAAAAGAAACTTAACCTATATGCGTCTCATTTCTAGTGTACACAAATATATACTGTCACGTTTTCATTAAAAAATACACTAAATTCTATTTACCGAGTTTCGGGGATTCTATCGTTTGTTATAAGAAGATTGTGTCTTTAGTATACACTGTAACAAATAATTTTTTTGCAATGTAAAAGAGAAACGTAATGTTGATTGTAGCACTCACATGACCGAGAAAAATAGTTGCAAAGTGAATATGTCGCGATTGCTGCGCACTGCAGCCAACCTTAAACTAGAAAATCTTATTAAATGACGAAGGTGGCCAAAACGAGCGCAGTGACCACAAACGGTGCATTCACCCTACAGCGAGCATCGAAAGCTCGTGTATTTCTCTCATACGACGAACGCATAGTTTGCGTCGTGTTTTGTACCCCCTAGACATGTTGATCCGAATGAAGTTCAACAAGGCGAAGGTCGATACGGAAGTGGAAATCAGGAGAGCAGAGTGCGACGCAAATATTATTATGTTTCGAGTCGATGCCAGCTAGCCGTTAGCGAAATAAGCGACGCGAATAATATACTGTTGTAAAGCGTAGTAATTACTACTTGTAAAGCGCGCCACTAACCTATAGGTTAGTGACGCGCTTTACAAGTATGTGCTTTGTAAGTTGAAGCACATACTCTCTATTCTCTGCTTTAAATAACTTTTCTTTATATACCAACAATTCGCTACTTTAACTAAATTTCCTTCGTTTATACATGTACTATTTCCACATAAATATCAGTCATTTATGTCTATTAGTACTCAAAATAACTGCTATATTTGTCAAACTTTTTTTGTTAATAACTTTTTAACAAACAACGAGCATATAAATGTACTTGCACCTTGCATGGTGCGCCCGTTTTTACAAAGTATACGGGGTAATTTTGTTCACATATAAATTTTCTACCGTTTCGTTTACAGTCGTTTACAGTTTGTTTACAGTCGTTTACAGTTCGCGTTCGTTTAACGTAATGTAATTGTGATTTTCTTTATCTATCGCTAAGAGAGCGTGTGTGGTTTTCAGATATGTAAATATATTCGCGTTTTGATAAATGGGTAACTGTGTCGTCCGTATGATCTCGTACACGGGGTAAGCTACTAGTGGCAATTTAATTATCGTGTACACGTTTAGTTTATTATAATAGGCGTTAATTTCCACGAAATTCTGTATATTGTTCCAGATTTCTAAGCTAATTTTGAATGGAAAATGTGGTCTCGTTAATTGTGACGTTGCTTCTTTTAATTCTGTTATTATTTTTTCTAACGGTAATAGACGTGTGAGAATTATTCCGTCTCTCGAGTATGTGAGGTAGTTTATCGTGTCCTTGATATCCTCGATTAGATCTGTTGTGATCATGGTTATTATTAAAAGATGCTCGTTTACTTCTTCTCGTCGTATGAATTCTGAAGCTTGCAGTTGCATTCTTCTAGTGATGTTTGTCAGCATATTTTCGTTTTGGAATAATGATTTTTCTAAAGCCTCCATATGGCCAATCGTGGCATTTATTACCTTTAATTGATTTTTCGCTGTATGTCTTAGCGTCTGCTGTTGATTATTTATTAATTCTAGCTACTCATGTATGAGGCGTTTGTCGTCGGCATCCATAGTACCGAACAACGTTTTGCTGATCGTTCCAATCGCGTTTATAAATCCTCGTTTATTATCAGTTGCTTTATACAGGGTGATTCAAAACTATCGTTTTTCCTTAAAATGCCGTATTCCTGACTTAATTTTGAGACCATTTTTCTTTTACCGAAACTTTGTCCGAAGCTTAGTTTTTGAGTTATTACAAGAAATAGTCAGCGAATCACGGAACGAGTACGGAAGGTAGACAGGGGCGGCGCGACTCACCGTCCAACGCGGGTGATTATGTGGGGTGCTCGCTGCGATCAGCTGCTTGCTACAAGCGATGGATGTACGCGTACACACACACACAATCACTCACTCATTTATTCTTACCTTGCAAAGTTTCGATGTCTTCATACTGCTGATGAATAATTGCTTCATGACCGTTCATATCAATGAGACGTTCCCATGTGCGAGAGACACACCGAGTAATAAGCGAGAAGTTTTTTCTTTGACAGATTGTATCACGTATTGACACGTTCACGGATTTACTCACGCACTTGACCGATAAGATTAATAAACAAATGTACCGGTTTATCACTGTTAATTAATACCGATTAATCGTTCGACGACTGAGAATTACTCAAAGAAAGAAGCACATTACGCACAATCACATCACAGTAAAAGGAAAACTTCTACTTGATTACATCACAGTAATTAAGTAGAAGTTTTTCTTTTTTTATTAATTGTATCACGTAATCAACACTTTTACGAATTTACTCGCGCACTCGATCAATAACAATTATAACGGGTAATGCAATTAATTACTACCGATTAATTAATTATTAAAATCACTTTATGAAAGAAACGCGTTAAATACTTAACTGCACAGCGCACGTTAAGCCTATTACACAATGCTCGATGCGGAGACTTCTCGACGACAACAAGCAGTCAACAGGTTATGTTGGTACTAGCGCTGCCGAACGTAAACATGTGACATTATGGAGGATTCACACTGCGTTCGATTGCGTCTCCATTACGCGTGATTGGCGCGAGACACATGTCTTGTGATTGGCTGAAATCTCCGCGGTACTTACGAAAACGTGTAGTATTACTGCGAATACAAGATGTTCCACGTAGAAATGTGTTGGTCGCTCTGAAAAGAGCGGATTATCTTTGGTCGCTCTGAGAAGAGCGGATTGGTTTGAAGTCGGAAATATTTTATGACAGGTGCTCAAAATGACCACCATCCATTCTAACGCAAGCTCTCATGCGTTTTAATAAATTTTTTTCGACGTTCTCCATCATTTTTTCGTCGATGGCCCAAATAGCATGTCGCAATCTTGTATCTAAATCGTCGACATCCTGGGGAAACATTTTATAAACTTTTTCTTTACAATATCCCCATAAAAAAAATCTAAAGGATTGAGATTCGGAGATCTTGCGGGCCAACGTATCGGACCGTACCGACCCATCGAGCGTCCAGGAAAGTGCTCATTCAAGTAATTTGTAACAATTTTGGCGTTGTGTGGCCCAGCACCGTCTTGTTGAAATACAATCTTGTTTCTCTCCAATAATGGAAATTTTTCTAAGAAATCTGGTAGATTATCTCTTAAAAGTTCCACGTATGTTTGGCCAGTTAAAATATCCGGAAGAACAACCGGACCAAGTATTTGAGTTCCCATTATTCCAGCCCACAGATTTATCTTCCAGCGAGTTTGGAAGCTTCTGGGTCGCGTAACTGTGGGATTTTCATCGTTCCAAAAATGCATATTATGCGAATTAAAAATCCCTTCTCGTGTGAATAATGTTTCATCGCTGAATATCACACGAGAAGAGAATCTGTAGATCTCTGTAGTAGATCTTGATCTATTTTTCTCAGAAAATCTTCGCAGAACGTTCTTCTTGCATGATGATCTTCTGGTTGCAAATGTTGCACGCGTGTGTAATGAAATGCGTGCAACTTTTCTTCTTTGAGTACTCTTTGTACAGTTCCATAGGATAGATTGTGTTCGCGAGCAACCACCTGAATACTCGTTTCAGGATTATGCTCAAAAGCACGTACAACTTGCTCCATGCCCCTCAAATTTCTCGCCTCGCGATCTCTCCCAGTGTCGTGCATGTTCGGAAGGATATTGCCAGTCTCGTATAATCTTTGAGTTGCTCGAAGTATGACGGGAGCCGATGGATGTCTGGCTCGATTAGGATACAATTCGGCGTACCGTCTTGCAGCTACGTGATACTGCCCGTGACACTCGCCAAGTGCCATCAGCATGTCGTAATATTCTTCGTTTGTGTATCGTACTGCCATATCGTCCTCTTAACGCTTCTAATAATCGAGGGATTATTGATTCCATCCTATTTATGCGATCTTCGCGGGGGTCGGAATCTCCTCTCCGCGACCCCGCGACGAATAGCGAGTTTCGCTCGTCGCGTGAGTCCACGCGGCGCCCACGCAACGCGCATCGCGCGACGCGCGAAACTCGCGACGCTATTCGTCGCGGGGTCGCGGAGAGGAGATTCCGACCCCCGCGAAGATCGCATAAATAGGATGGAATCAATAATCCCTCGATTATTAGAAGCGTTAAGAGGACGATATGGCAGTACGATACACAAACGAAGAATATTACGACATGCTGATGGCACTTGGCGAGTGTCACGGGCAGTATCACGTAGCTGCAAGACGGTACGCCGAATTGTATCCTAATCGAGCCAGACATCCATCGGCTCCCGTCATACTTCGAGCAACTCAAAGATTATACGAGACTGGCAATATCCTTCCGAACATGCACGACACTGGGAGAGATCGCGAGGCGAGAAATTTGAGGGGCATGGAGCAAGTTGTACGTGCTTTTGAGCATAATCCTGAAACGAGTATTCGGGTGGTTGCTCGCGAACACAATCTATCCTATGGAACTGTACAAAGAGTACTCAAAGAAGAAAAGTTGCACGCATTTCACTACACACGCGTGCAACATTTGCAACAAGAAGATCATCATGCAAGAAAAACGTTCTGCGAAGATTTTCTGAGAAAAGTAGATCAAGATCTACTACAGAGATCTACAGATTCTCTTCTCGTGTGATATTCAGCGATGAAACATTATTCACACGAGAAGGGATTTTTAATTCGCATAATATGCATTTTTGGAACGATGAAAATCCCACAGTTACGCGACCCAGAAGCTTCCAAACTCGCTGGAAGATAAATCTGTGGGCTGGAATAATGGGAACTCAAATACTTGGTCCGGTTGTTCTTCCGGATATTTTAACTGGCCAAACATACGTGGAACTTTTAAGAGATAATCTACCAGATTTCTTAGAAAAAGTTCCATTATTGGAGAGAAACAAGATTGTATTTCAACAAGACGGTGCTGGGCCACACAACGCCAGAATTGTTACAAATTACTTGAATGAGCACTTTCCTGGACGCTCGATGGGTCGGTACGGTCCGAAACGTTGGCCCGCAAGATCTCCGAATCTCAATCCTTTAGATTTTTTTTATGGGGATATTGTAAAGAAAAAGTTTATAAAATGCTTCCCCAGGATGTCGACGATTTAGATACAAGATTGCGACATGCTATTTGGGCCATCGACGAAAAAATGATGGAGAACGTCGAAAGAAATTTATTAAAACGCATGAGAGCTTGCGTTAGAATGGATGGTGGTTATTTTGAGCACCTGTCATAAAATATTTCCGACTTCAAACCAATCCGCTCTTCTCAGAGCGACCAAAGATAATCCGCTCTTTTCAGAGCGACCAACACATTTCTACGTGGAACATCTTGTATTCGCAGTAATACTACACGTTTTCGTAAGTACCGCGGAGATTTCAGCCAATCACAAGACATGTGTCTCGCGCCAATCACGCGTAATGAAGACGCAATCGAACGCAGTGTGAATCCTCCATAATGTCACATGTTTACGTTCGGCAGCGCTAGTACCAACATAACCTGTTGACTGCTTGTTGTCGTCGAGAAGTCTCCGCATCGAGCATTGTGTAATAGGCTTAACGTGCGCTGTGCAGTTAAGTATTTAACGCGTTTCTTTCATAAAGTGATTTTAATAATTAATTAATCGGTAGTAATTAATTGCATTAACCGTTATAATTGTTATTGATCGAGTGCGCGAGTAAATTCGTAAAAGTGTTGATTACGTGATACAATTAATAAAAAAAGGAAAACTTCTACTTAATTACTGTGATGTAATCAAGTAGAAGTTTTCCTTTTACTGTGATGTGATTGTGCGTAATGTGCTTCTTTCTTTGAGTAATTCTCAGTCGTCGAACGATTAATCGGTATTAATTAACAGTGATAAACCGGTACATTTGTTTATTAATCTTATCGGTCAAGTGCGTGAGTAAATCCGTGAACGTGTCAATACGTGATACAATCTGTCAAAGAAAAAACTTCTCGCTTATTACTCGGTGTGTCTCTCGCACATGGGAACGTCTCATTGATATGAACGGTCATGAAGCAATTATTCATCAGCAGTATGAAGACATCGAAACTTTGCAAGGTAAGAATAAATGAGTGAGTGATTGTGTGTGTGTGTACGCGTACATCCATCGCTTGTAGCAAGCAGCTGATCGCAGCGAGCACCCCACATAATCACCCGCGTTGGACGGTGAGTCGCGCCGCCCCTGCCTACCTTCCCTACTCGTTCCGTGATTCGCTGACTATTTCTTGTAATAACTCAAAAACTAAGCTTCGGACAAAGTTTCGGTAAAAGAAAAATGGTCTCAAAATTAAGTCAGGAATACGGCATTTTAAGGATAAACGATAATTTTGAATCCCCCTGTATATAGTTTGTAATCGCGTTAATAGTTGCCTTAGTTTTTCGTTCTCTTTCTCTATCGTACTTAGAATATTTTTGCACATCTGTTGTGTGTCGATCGCGAGTATGTTTTTACATAATTCGTCGGTTTGCTGCATAAATTCTTGTAGTTGATGATGTCGATTACCGAGCGCTGCTACGTCGATTTTAATTGCCAGTTTCGGAGTTGCTTCTACCTGTTGCAATTGTCCGATTTTCTCAAAGTATATTCCCGGTTCATTGTAGAATGGTAGTATCCCGTACAAAGGTGCAAGGTCAGGTTTCGCCACTTTCGCGAAGTGCTGAACGAAGGCTAATGTCCTGCAAGAATAGGACTCGAGTTACTTTTCTCTGAATTTTATTTATCGCTCGGTTATACCTTCCCCTTAGTTTTTTCTTTCGCTCGTTTAGTTAGTCTTGAGCTAGCGTTGTATTAAGATTACGTAAAAATTCCTTGTAACGAGTTACAACATGAGATGCCTAAATTGCAACTTATATTTCGTGCCGGCAAGTTGTGATGCGTGCTTACGCACGTATTGGTTGCGCGCAGCGCGCCGCGGTGCGAACAGTGCTGTGGGTGGGCCGCGATCATCACCGCCGCGGTATGAGGAGACTAGCGGGCAAACACCCCCACCCCGTTACGAGGAGCCTCAGGTGTTACCCTTGAGGATTCTACGGGTGACCCTGGACGTCACCAACGGCCAGAGGGTCGTAAGCTTAATTTGATAAGTAGGGGAGACCGGGGTGAGATCGTCAAGACGGTGAAATCGTCAAATCAAATATCTCGGAACCTGTATATTGTGCGAACTCGCTATTAACATTGTAAACGCGTCTTATGGTACCCATGTGACCAACGGAGTTTTGGCAGGTTACCTGCCGTGTTATGATTTTTACTAGGGCAAACGTGTTTTCGGAAGGTGAAAGTGAAATTTTCTGCGCGTGGAAATTTTGTAATATCTGCAATAATATTTGCTCTCCAAATCTCCAGGTATGTGATTATAAAGAGTAATGCATGCTGAACACGAATCCAGTGTAGTTCTTTCATTATCGTTCATGTCTAATATTTCGTGGGCGATCAAACCTGAAACTTGTGTTTGGGGCTAATTCGTCAGTAAGCACTGAGGGCGGGTCCGGCAGTCTCGTCACTGTGGCGCGCCGGGCGCACGACTTCAGCTCACGGCGATTTTAGGTTAGGTTTTCCTCGAGCGTGATTCTGTCTTCCCTTGCACGTGCGTTACTTTGTATACATAGGGAAATGGCACGCACGTATCGTCGCAAAACGACTCCCGTCGACAAGGAGAAACTCAAGAAGGCAGTTCTTGCGGTGAAAAAAGATAAAATGAGCGCTTACGCAGCTGCAAAACAATTCGATGTCCGGAGAACCACGTTAAACAACTGGTTGAAGAAGAACAACGATTAACAATTATTAACAATTATTAACAATTATTAACAATTATTAACAATTATTAACAATTATTAACAATTGTTAACAATTATTATTAACAATTATTATTAACAATTATTATTAACAATTATTATTATTTATTATTAACAATTATTAACAATTATTATTATTTATTATTAACAATTATTTTTTAATGTTTTGCATAAAAATTTTAAAAAATAAATTTTCACATTTCTCTCTTAAAAAACAATTATTAAAATGTATCCTATCATTTTTCAGGATTAGATGTACGTATTTCTATTAAAAATGCAGTGTGACGGATCCGCCCTGAGGGGGTGACGATTCCACCAAGCCATTTTTGAGATCTCAATTTTTCCACCGTTGTCGTTTTTGCTCTATACCCTACTTATTAAACAAAGCGACGTAGACAAAAATTTTCCATATAAATTTTGTAGCTAAAGGTTCACTCTTAACAATCGTATACCACATTTAACTAAAATTATTTATTTTGTTGTTAAAAATCGGCACCGAAAAAAAGCTGCCGGTCTCGCCCCGGTCTCCCCTACCTATTATTTATTTATTTTTAGCTTATTTTTATTTGCATGTTGTATTTATCTATCTATGCCTTACTTTATAATAGTTCAATCTTTGCTGCTTTGGTTTTCGGCTTAGTGTTCTATAAAGGCTTTTATTTTATTTACATGCATTTTTATACTTTTTCGTCCCATTTTGAGGGTGTAATTGACCTCAGAATTTTTTCGATTATTGTGTATGGCCTTATCCATTTTGGTTCCAACTTCTTTGATTTTCCTCGACGTACGGTGTCATCGTGCAATAGCACCTTTTCTCCCACTTTAAAAGTGGTTTCTTTGGTTTTCCTATCGTAGATTACCTTAGCTTTTTTTTTCTCAGTTCGCAAATGTTCTTTTGCGACCCGTTGCGTTGCACGTAATTTTTCTTTTAGTTCTTGCACGTAATCGTCATACGTGTTAGTCGGCTTCGGCGGTTGCGACAGTGCCGTAGGTAATGTCGCTTGGTGCCCGTAAATAATTTCGAACTGGGTGAAGCCTGTAGCCGTATGCGGAGTCGTTTTATACGCGAACATCGCATAGGGTGTCCATTCATCCCAATCTGTCTGATCGGCATTAATGTAATGTCGCAAATATTCCGCTAACGTTCTATGAGAACGTTCTAACGTTCCATTACTTTCGGGATGGTAAGCCGTAGATTAAATTTTCTCAATTTTCAGTTTACACGTGCTCTTAAAAATTTTGCTCAGAAAATTTGTTCCTTGATTGGTTAAAAATTTTTCTGGGATGCCGTATTCAAAAATTAATAATTATTTTTGTTACGAACTCTTTCGCAATAGTATTCGCTTCTTGATTAGGTATCGGCATTGCCTTGCTAAATTTTGTTAAGTTATCCTGAAATGTGAGGATATATTTATTTCCGTTTTCGGTCATTGTTAAAGGTCCTACTATGTCTAAAGCACATTTTTCAAACGGTTTATTCGCTGTGTCAATAATTATTAAAGGTGCTTTAATTTTTCGCGATAATTTATTTTTTTGACATAATTCGCATTTTGATATGTAGTTCTCGACATCTTTCGTTAATCCTCTCCAATTATACGTCAATCGGATTCTGTTTATAGTGCGCTCTATTCCTTGATTCCCTCCTATTGGTGCATTATGATATTCGTAGATTATTCGTCGTTTCTTTTCCTCAGTGTATTGTCTTTCGACGTTCATGTTATCTCTGTTGTCCTTCTCCATTCCATTGATGTCGGCAGGTACGTACCGACTTAACGCGTTAGCGTTTCTGTTTACTTGACCGGCCTTATGCACGATTGTGTAGTCATATTCTTCTAATTTTAGCTTCCATCGGATCAATCGTGATCTTGGGTTATTGACATTGAATAGAGCCATACTAAAGACTTGTAATCCGTCACTATTGTGAATTTTGTCCCATGTAGGTATGGTCGGAAATGTTTCACCGCCCATACTATAGCTAGTAACTCTTTTTCTGTCATGCTATAATTCATCTCCGCTTTGTTTAGTATTCGGCTAGCATAAGCCACGGGTTGATCTTCACCTATCTTCCTCTGTAATAGTATCGCTCCGATTGCGTAATTTAACGCATCGGTCGTCACTATAAATTCTTGCTCAAAATCCGGGTATTTTAATACCGGTGCTGTAATTAGCTTTTCTTTTAATATATTGAAAGGGTTTTGCTGCTCTTTTATCCATACGAATTTTACATCCTTTTTTGTTAGTTTTGTTAGTGGTTTAGCAATCGCTGAGAAATCTTTTATAAATCTTCGATAATGTCCGGCTAAGCCTATAAATGATAGAATATATTGTACTTTAACGGGTGTTTCAAATCTCTTTACGGCCTCTAGTTTCGTCGGGTCCGGCGAGATTCCGTTCTCGGTTATTACATGTCCGAGATATGTGACCTCTTTGCGAAGGAATTCACACTTGTCGGGCTGTAATTTCAGATTATATTTCCGCAATCTTTCCAAAACTTCTGTGAGTCTCTTATTATGCTCTTGTAGGCTTGCTCCATATACTATGATGTTATCTAAATACCCAAGACATTTTAATTCTAATAAACCGGCTAATACTGCGGTTATCGTTCGTTGAAACGTTGAAGGGGAATTTTTTAATCCGAAAGGCATTCTATTGTACTCATAGTGCCCATATGGTGTAAAAAATGCCGTTTTCTCTTTATCGCTTTCGTCCATCGGAATTTGGTGATATCCCGAGGCAAGATCTAATGTTGTAAAATATTTTGCATTTCCCAATTGATCTAAAATATCTGTTATAATTGGTATCGGGAAGGAGTCTCCGTTTGTTAAATCGTTTAATTTGCGAAATTCTTTTACAATTCTCAATTTTTGTTTTCCGGATGCGACTGTTTTTTTCGGCACTACCAGCAACGGCGCATTTCATTGGCTCGTTCTGGGTCGGATAGTTCCGTTCTTTAGCATTTCTCCTACTTGCCGATTAACTTCGTCTTTGTGTTTCTCGGGCAGGCGGTACGGTCGAACGTTGACCGGTGCGCTATCAGACTTCGTTGTAATCTGATGCGCGACGATGTCATTGCACGTCAGAGGTTCTCCTTCTACGTGCAGTACGTCGGTGAAATCTCTGCAAATTTCTATTATTGCCTTCTTTTCTTCTTCATTTAGATGTTGCGTGCGTAGTAATTTCTCTACTCTCGCTACGCGGAATCGATTCTTTCTTCTTTTCTATCTGAGCGATATTTATTTCTGTTGGTTTGGCTGAGTTCTTCTATTTCCATCTGAGGCAATTCTACCGTTTTTTCGGTAGTGTTTAATATGCTTACTGGGCATAGAAAATCTTTCGGCTGTACTAGGCAGTTGCCTATAAAGACTCCGGGTACAGTTTCCTCTGCATGTATTACACCCATGCCGTTTTTATCCGTAGCGACTTGTATGATAGTTTCGCTACGAGGTTTTAGAGTCAGCCGTCTGTAAGAATATAATCTCAGGATATTTTGACCTTTTGGTTTGTTTTGTAGCTGTAAGAAGCTTGATGTTTTTTAATGAAATCTACTTTTAATATCCCGTCATATTCGATCGGCAAATCACCCTTGACCACATACATAGTATGCTTGATTTGTCGGTCTTTTAAATTAATTGTGGCGTTAATTTTTCCAAGCGTATGCGCTTCATGGCCTGTTACGCCTGTAATTGTTATCTTATCGTCTTCTATTAATGTTTCTTTTTTCAAATGCTTCACTTTTATTATTGACATCTGCGCTCCTGTATCAAACAGTAAGCTCGCTTTTTCTCGCTTTGCCTTTTTCATTGGCACAGTGACTAAATCTAGTCCCGCGTGTTCTCGCGGCTTGTTTGCCATGTGAGAGATCTGAAGTTCTATTGCAAGTCGACGCTGCTTCGTCTCCTCTTTATCTTTATCATCGTTACTCGGCGGGGATTTATTACTAATTTTCTTTTTAAATGTGTTCGCGCCGTAATGATTACTTTTCCCTCGCACTCTACCCTATCTTTCGAGATTAATTCGTTCCCTTTCGGCTTACCATTTAACAGTCAACACTCCTCGCGTAAGTGACCGGTTCTTTTGCAATAATTACTGTGTTTTTCTACGGTATTTACGCGGGATGTTTTATCGGGTTTTGGTAAGAAGCGATTGGTGTAACGGCAGATACGGCATTCGCGTCCGTGATGTCCGTACTTGCCGCATTTGTGATATTGAATCACGCGGCGGATTTCCGCTCGGTCCGTTTATTTTCTCTTCCGCGCTTGCTCCTGCTATTGCTTTTTGCAAGGTAGCGAAATGCTGCGCTCGAACGATTAGTTTGATCTCGTCACGTAATTCCAATTGAAAATTCTGTAGCGCTTGCTGCTGTATGGTTTCTAATATTGTACGCTTGCTTCCGACCGTATGAGTTTTTCCTTTGATCATCGAATCATAAAGCTCCATTGCCAGATTATCGGCTCTTAGACCGAACGCTCTCGCGCTTTCTCCAGGCTTCTGTTTTAATGCGTTAAAATCTAACTGTAGATGTGTTGTACACTTTCGGCTTAGATAACTGACTTCTAACTCCTTTTTTAATTGTGCGAAGTCTCTAATTTTTTGTGTTTGAAAATCTATCATCGCTCTACCTTTTAATTTAGTGCATAGCACGGCTTCGAGTAATGTTCCTTTCTTGATCGGATTTATATTTCTCATCGCGTATGTCGCGGCGCTCAAAAATTCTTGTAATTTGTTAGAGGCTCCGTCGAACTGGGGTATCATATCCCGGGCCTCTTTTAAACGTAGATATTCGACTGCGCGTTCCGCTTGATTCGGATATCGACGTTCGTTCGTATGTGACGTCGAACGGAATATTGTTTTGATCGCGTTGTTCGCGGCGATCGAGATTTGCCGTTTTTAAATTGTTCACACGAGCTTGTAATGTACGAATTCCACGTAATATTTTATTTAGTACAGTATTTGTTTTGTCTTGATGTGACGGTGTTCTCTTTTGATATAATTCTCCTTCGTTGCTTTCGCGATGATTCTCGGATTTTGCTTCCGCCATTTTTATTTTATTCACGTCTTTTGACGCGGAGTAGTATTCTTCGAGGTTAAATTCGCTACTATCGTAAGATGTTAACAAGTATTCCCGTCGGTGCGAGAGTCTACTATTCGTGCGGGTTGGATTTTCGAAGAAAGGAAACTCGTATGTGGGATTTAATAGATTATCCTCGGGGCAGTGACCTTGTACGACAGTCGTGTCTAATTCGTCAAAGTCAAATGCGCGTCCTACGTAATATTCGGGTTCGGAATTGCTATCGCTTGAGAAATACGCGTCTAGTTTTCGGCGCACGCTATCTCGCGTATCGTGTTCGCCTACTGTTTCGGTACGGACGGGTCCATTTCTACGCATACGTCGTGACTCATCGCTGTGGAGCCACGATTCGTTTCGCTCGACTGGACGATTGTTTTTGCCCTCCGACATTTACCGATTTACAGATGTTTCTGCTACGCTTTACAATAATGCTTATTTTTGACTTACATTAGATGTGTCGTTAGTCGCATGCCGCTTTTGTTGTGCTTCTGGCCTGTCGGTGAGTCACGTCCCGTAGGTCGGCGCCTTCTCGGGTTTCAATTCTCCGTTGATGTCCCACGTCGGCCGCTACCGGTGTTTCTCTCTCTGCTTATCGCTCTGCTGTGCTTCCTCTTGGGGTTTCCGCACTGTCTGACGACTTTGTCACTTTACAGAAATCTTGACTTCCTGGACTCCGGTGCCGCTGGATCCCACCGCTGCCACCAGTTTGTTGTGCCGCTCCGGACACGGAATGGGGATCGTCGTTCCGCAGAGGAGTTTACTGGATAAAATCAGACTCGAACTTATATTTGGAATATTTTAATAAATGAATTTTTCCTTTTAATTTACAAGGTCTTATATTTAATACGCGTAACAACCCGTCTCTGACTTTGACTCTGAACTGTCCACTCGATGCCTGCTCTCCTCTGTATTTATCTTCTTTCGGTTGTCAAGCCGAATCGGTTTATCGGTTCCTCCTTACTCAGGGTTCCTCGTATGTTTTCTATGTCGTGTCGGTTCTCGGTACTAGCCGCGCAGTCAGCTGTTATGCTGACTCGCGGTTTCACATCTTTCGCTCGCGATAGCTTAATATAATAACTAAGTACTTATTGCTAAATATCGGGTCGCAACAATACGCGGCGCAAATATGCGAGCGAACAATGAAAATCTATATATCGCTTCGAGGCTTGGAAACAAACAACTAAAAAAACGAAATACCGCGCCGCTCGCCAAGGTCGAGAGCGACGGATGGCTCTGGCTCGATTGCTTGTACGCGATTGCGATGGAATACTCAAATGAATATTCCGTTCAACTATTATTATTTGTTTCAATAAATCGACAAACTAATTGACGTAATTAACGACGAAAGCGATCGACGAACAGCGCGAGCGGTGAACGAGTGTACGGATATCTTCGTCGATTGCAAGAGATACCGCGCAGCAGATCGCGAGCACGCCTATGTGTCGCAGATGCGTCCGTTAATCGACCGAAAAGGGAGAAATTATTAACGAAACGAGTAGCGAACGAGCAAAAGGTCGGCGGTATAATCCATAGGTCGCTGGTTCAAATCCGACTCGAAGGACCAATGCTCGGGGGGGGGGGGGGGGGGGGGGGGGGGGGGGGTGATAGCTACGCCCCGGATTCGCGAAAGTTCTATCGAGATTTAGCAACTCGAAGGACCAGATGGGGATATGATGTCCCATTGCGACGAAATTAACGAACAAAACGAACGGTTGAATGTGCACGATGCACGCAAAACGAAAGGCGAAGCGACTCACCGTGTCGTTGCCCCGGCGCCCTCCTGGGGAGTGCTCGTTCTTCCGGTCCCGTCCTTCTCTCTCGTCAGCGGGCCCTCCGTGATAGCGGGAGGAGCAGGCAGGCAGGCAAAGGATTAAGCAAGCAGCAGATAAAGCGTGCAATACGGCAGGCAGGCAAGCAGGCACGACACTCGAATAATGACTTGAGGTGCACTCGTCGACGACAACGTGTCAGATGTTGACTCGATACGCGTGCACTTGACGAATACTGGTTGATGAGTCGGTGTGTCTTGTGGTAAGCGGAGACGACTTATCTTGACGACATCCGAACGATGAGTTCGTAGCGGCACTTTCCGCTCGCGGTCCTGCGAAGAGTGGCGCGAGCATTAATTTTTCCCAATAATTGGGGATGCCATCCGCGGGCAGGCAGCACCGATAGGTGAGTCGCGCAAAAAATCTATTTTCCACCAATCGCGATTCACCGACGTTTCGCGCGAGCCACCGAGAAAGGAACGACGTTACCGACTTGCGTAACGTGAAAGTAATACTAAATACTATAATTAGTAGGGGACGCGATATTAACCCGTTCCGGTCACACTTCGCTAGAATCCCGTACCGGTCACACTGGGTGGAATCCACCCAAGCGTGTTTGCAAGTGTATAAAAAATTGTAGGTGACCTTTAAAAAAAAAAAAAAAATATCCTGTTGTAGTTTAAGTCTTCCTTAAAAAGACTGTATAGGTTTGATTTGCAAAAAATTAATTTAACATATGTACAAAAATTGTTGAAAAAAAAGAGTCGGAAAAGTGACATTTTTCACAAAAACTAATGTAACTTTTTCAATTTTAAAGATATTTTAATTTTTCAAACGGTTTTTTCATCCTCAGATGATGCACTTTTCACTGATTATTGCAGTTTATGCGGCCGTTCCAAAAAGTATATTTATTTTGAGGTATGAAGGTGCGATTTTTTGCTGAAAAATGAAAAGGACGATTCTTGGAAAAAATAGCAATATATTTATGAAAAATGGTTTAAAAAATATGAAAAAAATATATTTACGTTGCAAATTACATACTTTAAGTAAATAAAAAGGTTACAATTTTTTATTCGATGCCATAGGCACATTCAACGCATACATATGCGCGATGCATGTCGCACATCGGTCGAAGGCAAGTGGGACACATGCAGACCGTCTTTTTATCAGTTCCTGTCGGGCAAATTTGACATCTTTTTTGCCTATTCAATTTTGGGCGGTTCTTTCCAAATGCAGGCCTGTCCTGGAGGTGCAGGATATTCGCAATACCGCATTTGATGTCCTTGCGAATTGTTGCTATTGTGTATCGTTCTTGCAGGTGTGCCTTGACCAAATGTAAATATATATATATATATATTTACATTTGGTCAAGACACACCTGCAAGAACGATACACAATATATATATAATAATATATAATAATATAATAATATATATATATATATATATATTATTATATTATATTACATATATATTATATATATAATATATATATTGCTCAGACACGTGGTCTTCGGCTCCATCAGTGTCATCGCCGCCAAGAATTGGCTGTTCTTCGGACTCCTCAAGCAATTCCTCGCGAATTGTACGGGAGCGCAAGTTATAAGCCATCTACTTTTCATGAATAATTACACAGTAAAATTTTTTTAAAAATTCTAAACAACGAAAAACACAACTGTGTACTTGCCTCTTCACTTTGGAACAACGAGAAACGAAAAAAAAAAATATTCCAAAAACTCAAATTATTACGTATTGGTCACACTTGGGTGGAATCCACCCGACAATTCCGAGACGCTCACTTTGAACGGCTGCCGACAAAGAACTAACGGGCCGAAAAATATACCACCGACGGGGATCGATACTTGAAGGTCCCGACTACCTGTAGATAGCGGCACAAGGCCCATTTCTATTGGTTTACTGGGTCGTTTTCGAAGTCAAAAAAAACGCTTGGGTGGATTCCACCCAGTGTGACCGGAACGGGTTAACAACTACACTAATTAACTAATGACACGACTACAAATTACGCTATTTACATGGTGAGCGCCAAACAGTAACAATGAAAGATTTAAAGTATAATAAATAAATAAAGTCATTAAAACATTTATGTGAAATCAAAACCGTATTAAGAAATAGAGTAGGTACTTAAATAATATAAATGTAATCGGTAGAGTTAAAAAGATGTCCATAATATTGATTCTTCATTCCGTCATAAGTTGAATTAGAAGTGATAAAAAATAGAGTGTAGTTGGCAAAATAGTGTTTTTGGTGTTTCACTTAATCATTATGTAATGTCCATTCTTTAGAAAGAGATGGTTCTACAATGAATTTGATATCTATGTAGATAATAATTGTTAAAAGATGCTATCACAATAAGGTATAGACTAAATACTAAAGCATACAAAAACACGTAATGAAATGAAAAACTGAGGTGAGATATTTGCCTTCAACAATTTTATATTAGTCTTCTGTTTGTGTCAAATCTTGTAGGTGACTGATCGAAATATACATATGGGTGAATTGATAAATATATTATCTACGTTTTATATATTACGATGAAGTAAATATTGGTGAATGTGTTGGTAGGAAGACGATCTATTAATAATTTTTTATTAGCCAGTTCGTCAAGTGCGTCAAGAATGTAAAGTAAGATCTATCAAGCAATTCGTATTGTTATTGGAATTAATGTCATTATTTTATTCTTTGATGTGTATTATCTCGGAAATAAACTTGTGGAAAGGTTTCGAATCAAGGACTTTCATATTCTTCTAATATCTAATCAACAGTATGGTTTAAATTTAAGATATGTTTAGAAATGACAGAATGCTTAGAAGGATTTAACCTAATGTTGTTTTCATGCTTGTTTAAGTTGCTTTCAGCTGTCTTTTTGTCTGTTCTACATAGGAAGCATTGCAATCATCGCAATTATAAAGAGTCGAAACATTGCAACAAATTTGACAAAGAACATTGTTGAGGAGAGTGGGTTAATGTTTCTATGTAACTTGACAAACACACGCTGCCAAGTTTTTTTAATCATCTTATAGTGAATGTAGTTTTATTAATCATCCATGCGCTATTTCTGAGATAATTTTAGTATACGAGATAACTAAGTAATTCCTCTTGGGTAAATATTGACAAAAGGGGACCCAGCTCCTATGACCTTGACCTTGACATATGTTGTCAAGGTCATGACCCTGAACAACATTTGAAAGGTTTTAGCCGTCGCTTGTTTTTTATTAAGAAATTATTAACAAAAGTTTGAAAAATATAGAAGTTATTTTGAATATTGAAAAGCATAAGCGACTAATATGTATGTGAAATAGTACATGTATAAACGAAGGAAAGTCATTTAAAGCAGTGAATCGTTGATATATTGAACAGTCTTTTTGTTAAAGCAGAGAATAGTCGGTATACAGGGTGATTCAGAATAAGTATATTGTCTCGAAAATCTCACATTCTTGACGCGATTCTAAGACGATTTTTCCTCTACAAAAAATTTCCTCGAAGCTTAGGTTTTGAGTTACTATTTTTTTAAATTTTTCAAATTTAAAAATTTTTTTAATTTTTTAAAAATAAAACCAGTAAAATTTATAAGCAGTACACCCGGAACTACGAGTTATTAAAGTAAATAATTACCTTATCACATGTACAGGAGGTAGGCCTAGGCAAGGGCGGCGCGACTCACTGACATTCGCTGTCGCGAGCGCTTATGTAAGGCCAAGTGAGGCACCTGCTGCGATCAGCTGATTGTTGCACACTTCTTTTTCTCTCTCATTTACTCAATCACTCGTCACTCACTCACTCACGTTTCACTTCGTTCATCTCAAAAGAAGAACCGTAACACACGCTGCAGCGCAACTCACAACAAACGCGTTATCACGCCATGTATCAAGAGACACGGTAACGGCCGATAGTGTCTCGCGCCAAGTACACGCGGAGCGAGACCACCCCGTAACTCTTTTACGCGACGTGACGAGTTGCGATTTACTTGGCAAGCAGTCGACCGATTTTTGGTTATGTTATTGTTGTGTTGCACTCGGTGACCTCGGTGTGCACTCCGGTGTACTCCCTCCAGCTCTCCGCACGCAGGGCGAGTGCACACCGAGGTCACCGAGTGCAACACAACAATAACATAACCAAAAATCGGTCGACTGCTTGCCAAGTAAATCGCAACTCGTCACGTCGCGTAAAAAAGTTACGGGGTGGTCTCGCTCCGCGTGTACTTGGCGCGAGACACTATCGGCCGTTACCGTGTCTCTTGACACATGGCGTGATAACGCGTTTGTTGTGTGTTGCGCTGCCGCGTGTGTTACGGTTCTTCCTTCGAGATGAACAAAGTGAAACGTGAGTGAGTAAGTGACGAGTGATTGAGTAAATTAGAGACAGAAAGAAGTGTGCAACAATCAGGTGATCGCAGCAGGTGCCTCACTTGGCCTCACATAAGCGCTCGCGACAGTAAATTTCAGTGAGTCGCGCCGCCTTTGCCTAGGCCTACCTCCTGTACATGTGATAAGGTAATGATTTACTTTAATAACTCGGAGTTCCGGGTATACTGCTTATAAATTTTACTGGTTTTATTTTTAAAAAATTAAAAAAATTTTTAAATTTTAAAAATTTAAAAAAATGCTAACTCAAAACCTAAGCTTCGGGGAAATTATTTGTAGAGAAAAAATCGTCTTAGAATCGCGTCAAGAATGTAAGATTTTCGGGACAATATACTTATTCTGAATCACCCTGTAGAAAAGTATATACATATAAAATTTTATGTGTTAAAAATATAAATATAAAGTATTCTCTGCTGTCTGCTTTAACCATAATTGTATGATTATAATTGTACAATTAAAGATAGTGACTGTGGCCCACCCACACAACAATTGGTTTGAGTTAGGGGCAGTTAGTTGGGCTGTTGTATGGGTGGGCCACAGTGTTACTATCTTTAATTGTACAATTATAATCATAAAATTATGGTTAAAGCAGAGAATACTATATATTTATGTACTAACACCTAAAATTGTATAATATATATTATTTTTCTATACAAACCATTCTCTGCTTTAAAAAATTTTTTTTGTATTGGTTACAAAGATATGGCTTTAAAAGAAAAAATACAGTTATTTTGAGTATTGAAAGGCATAAACGACTAAATGTATGTGGAAATAGTACATGTATGAACGAAGGAAAATTATTTAAAGCAGTGAATCGTTAATATGTATATTGAACGGTCTTTTTGATAAAGCAGAGAATAGTTAGTATAAGAAAGTATTGTATATGTATATAAATTTTATGTGTTAGAAAGCATAAATATAAAGTATTTTCTGCTTTAACCATAATTGTATGACTATAATTGTACAATTAAAAATAGTTTATACAATTATAATCAAAACATGAGAGAATACTTTATATTTATGCTTTCTAACATATAAAATTGTATACAATACTATTCTATACCAACTATTCTCTGCTTTAACAAAGTCTGTTCAATATAGTATCGATTCGCTGCTTTAAATGACTATTCTTTGTTTATACATGTACCTACTATTTTCACATACATATTAGTCGTTTATGCCTTTCAATACTCAAAATAACTAATATATTTTTCAAACTTCTTTTGTTAATAACTTTTTAATAAAAAACGACCGACGGCTAAAATCTTATGAAGATCACGCAGGGGAGTGTCCTTGACAATATATGTCAAGGTCAAGGTCATAGGAGTCCCCTTTGTCAATATTTACCTTCTTTTGTTTAAGCCATCGGCTACTTCATTATAGACTTCGGGCATTTCGTCGAGTGTATATATGTTTTTATTTATCACTGAAAAGATGTTTAATCTTATATTTATCTTTTTAAATATCAATTTAAGGGGATAACCGTCCAGTAAGTTATATATATATATACATACACACAATATATTAGTACATAATTCAAGATTTTTTTGGTAAAACTTAGGGTGGGAAAATAAAATTGCTCTATTGATTAGGCTATAGAGGAAGTGCAAGTAATGAGGAATTTTGGGGTAATATGACATACTACTAATGATTTCTATAGCCTATTAAGTGTTACAACCTAGCGGACAGTAGTGGAATTACTAGTTGATGGACCCCTACAACGTACAAAGTGGCAGTGTATATATAGTACGATGTGTTATGTAGTTATTACATGCAATTTAAGATTTTGTGTGTGCCGGTACTTGCGTAAGGTTAGTTTGTAAACTAATTTAGAGTCAATCAACTTCACAGATTCTTAGTCGCTCTTCGTTACGTGTAAAACTAAAGTGGAGCTTTAGTGTAGTCTATTTAGCACATTTAGATGTCTATACTTAACTATATAGATCGCTAACTTCGTCAAATAAGGTGTGTAGAGTAGGATGTCCGGTTCGACCATTATAAACCATAAAAATGGCCGCTCACGCAACAGCTGTTGCGTGAGATCACCGATTTCTATACCACTATGAAAGTATTTTCACGACCCCGCCTAACCTAAATTCGAATATATTACGTCGGGGCCGCAGAGAGGATTGATCCGTGCAACTCTTTTGGGCGTAACCAGCCCTCTGACACTCTCCTATACCACCTCTACTGAACGTGGCAAAATAATGTCGCCGCGCCGGCCACTGCGTGGCGCTAGTAGCATACTGTGGCCGGTTTGGCCGGCTTCAACTCCCTAATGATTTGTATGATGTTAGCCAACTGACACTTTCTTTAAAAAATTAGGTGTAAAATTAATTGTATTTTGTTTGTAGATTATTGTAGTGCACTTATTTTTGTTTGTTAGTTTATAATTAATTTTTAATAATTATTTAATTGTAGACCATAAAACTAGCCGACATATATTACAAAATAAAAAATAGGTCTAAAATTGATTGTATTTCGTTTTTAGGTTATTGTAGTGCATTTATTTTTGTTTGTGAGTCCATAATTAATTTTTATTAAATGTTTATAGTGTCAGTTGTCGGCTATCATCATATAGTACATCAAACATATTATAAAATAAAAAAACACTTTTGCAGTTAATTGTATTTTGTGTAATTATTTAGAAAAACTTACACAGTTCAGATAACTTTGACCTTGGCACATGTTGTCAAACACATGATTCTGAGTAACTTTTCCTTATAACTTAATTGGCGGTCATTGTTTATTAAAAAGTTATAAACAAAAAAGTTTGAGAAATTTGCCAGTTTGTATCATTGCCAAAGGAAGTAATTTTAACCCAAATTAATTGTTGTGTGGGTGGAAAAGTATATAAGTGGTTGCAGTGGGTTTCGCTCCACTGCGGGGGGCTCCATCTAAAAAAGAACTAATCTAACCCAAACCAATTGTTGTGCGGGTGGAAAAGTGCGTGCGTGGATGCAGTAGGTTCCGCACCCCTGCGGGGGGCTCTACCTAAAAAAAAAATAACAACTCAAACCAATTGTTGTGTGGGTGAAAAAGTACGTGCGTGGATGCAGTTTGTTCCGCCCCCTGCGGGGAACTTTATCTTAAAAAAACTAACCTAACCCAAACCAATTGGAAAAATGCGTGCGTGAATGCAATAGGTTCGGCCCCTCTGCGGGGGGGGGGGGGGCTCCACATCCAAAAAAACTAACCTAATCCGAACCAATTGTTGTATATGTGACTCACTCATACAACAATTGGTTTGGGTTAGGTTAGTTTTTTTGGAGGTGGAGCCCCCCGCAAGAGGGGAAAAACCCGCTGTATTCATGCATACACCTTTCCACCCACATAACAATTGGTTTTGGTTAGATTAGTTCGTTTTAAAGGTAGAGGCCCCCGCAGGGGGGCGGAACCCCCTGCAACCACCCATATACTTTTCTACCTACACAACAATTGGTTTGGGTTAGGTTAGTTTTTTTCATGTGGAGCTCCCCGCAGGGGAGCGGAAGCCACTGCAACCACACATATACTTTTCCATCCACACAACTGGTTTGGGTTAGGTTAGTTTTTTTGGTGGTGCAGCTTCTCATAGGGAGGCGGAACCCACTGTATCCACGCATGTACTTTGCAATATATATATTTTAGATTAGCGATTGACTTTGAAACACAATATATGCATTATAAGTAGATACACATACGTTTCTGATATTTATATAGGTATGTCTTAAAAACTATACGAGACCGCCGATTAAGTTATAAGGAAAAGTTACTCAGAATCATGTCCTTGACAACATATGTCAAGGTCAAGGTCATCCGAGCTGTGTAAGTTTTTTTAAATAATTACCGTATTTTGTTTGTAGAGTTCTGTAGTAAAGTTAAGAAGTTTTGTAGTTTCTTCAAATTGTTTATAATTAATAAATACATTTGTGGAACTATATGTAGCTACCCGACAATCAATCTGTAGGTATCAGGCATTGCAGTCAACTCTCGAACACGAAAGATCTCCGGAATGCCAGCGTCATTTCTAGATATCTGATTGTCGGGTAGCTACATAGTTCCCAAATGTATTTATTAATTATAAACAATTTTAAGAGACTACAAAACTTTTTAACTTTACTATACAAAACTCTTCAAACAAAGTACAATTAACTACAAAAGAGTTTTTTTATTTTATAATATGTTTGATGTATCATATAATGTTAGCCGACGACTGACACTTTAAACATTTAATTAAAAATTAATTATGGTCTAACAAACGAAAATAAATGCACTATAATAACCTACAAACAAAATACAATCAATTTTAGACTTATTTTTTCATTTTGTAATACATGACTATTTTTATGGTCTACAATTAAATAATTATTAAAGATTAATTATAAACTATCAAACGAAAATAAATGCACTACAATAATTTACAAACGAAATAAATCGGTTTCACACCTAATTTTTTAAAGAAAGTGTCAGTCGTCGGCTAACAAATATCATACGAATATATTTGTACAATTGTTCCACAACAAGTTTTAACTGTATTTATTTCACAAACACACAAACCAACTTGTTCACAAAAATATTTCACTCTCAAATAATCTCAATTAATCAAACGCGATTTCTGAAGCGGACAAGGTATCCTACTAGCGCCACGTAGTGGCCGGCGACATTATGTAGTCAGCTATAAGTTTTATGTGCCCTGTTCTTATATATAAGTCGGTGGGGGTAACATACCGGATCCCGAGTTTACACACCGCGGACGTTCACACACAGAGTTACACTACATACACACACAAGTACCCACACGCACACGGCACACGGACACGGCGATAATAGCCGATATCACGTGATCTGACCACGCGTGACCACTACATGTGTCCGCCGGGTATCACGTACGCACTAACGCACACACCGCCGCCATTTTGTTGGTTTAACCCTTAACTAGCACACGTCCGCGATCGAACGTTATCTGCACACGGGGTGTTGTACACCCCACACATTTGAACGTTGGGTACGGCGAAATGGAGGCTCCAATAGGCTTGAAAAAATCAAGTACATACATTAAGCACTGGAAAATGATACCCATTAGCCTAAAGTATAAAATTTTTAGTTTTAAGGCTTCAAAAAAATTCTTGAAATAAATGCACTTGGGGTATTCAATGACCCCAGCAATTCTATACGTCTGATTCGAATTGTGTTTGGAAGGGCACTGACGATTTCTGCCAGGTGGAACGTATTGGAATGTGTCATTGGTGACTCGAACTAACGACAGATGCACTGCGATCGCACTGCAATGCGAAATTCATAGATTAACCGACCGAGAAAATGCCTAAACTTGACGAAATTCGTTTTGGGGTGTTTGACACCCCAAGTGCTAGTTAAGGGTTAATATGGCTTCCGGCTGATCACAGTTTTTTCATAGCAAAAGCCCAAAGTTAGCGATCTAGTTAAGTATAGACATGTTTGATTTAGCACGTGTGTCATATACAGGGTTTACCAAAAGTATGGAAACCCCTAAATATTTCGAAAACTACGCATTTTAGAAAAAAATGTTTTAGACAAAAGTTGTAGGGTTTCAAGTAACGCATTAAATAGTAATATTAGTGTGACTGCAAATAACTTTGTTAATGCCAGGTAAAAATAACTTTAAAATTTTTAAATGGAAACCCCTATTTTTAATTGCATATTCTTATAGCTTACCTCGAGAGCTTTTCAAAACACTATAATAAAGTATTTTTTTATTAACTATTTTTCAAGTTATGGAGCTTGAAAGCTACGATACTGCCGGCATCAGCGTTACCCAAGATGTACCGCGTGGAGGTTGCACGGTCGGATTTACACTAGCAGAGTTGTAAATAACAATACTTTTGTGATTGAAATTTTTAATTACTAATTATATTACATAATTTTAATTTAAATTGAGTTTAAGTACAAATGCTTTTTGGAATTGTAATTAAAGTCGTTCAATTACAAATAGGTACATTTTGAAATTGTAATTAAACTCGAATTTTATTACAATTAAAAAAGTTGTGGCCAATCCTCTCCCCTCATTTTGGTTCCTCCTTGGGTCTTCCTATCCTATGGGGAAAGAGGGAGTGGGAGAGGGTCAGCGCGAGGGGAGGGAGAGGGAAAAGGCGATTGGGTCATTGGAGATGACCTTCTTAGGAAGAGTCCAATGGGATCCTCCAATGACCTAATCGCCCTCTCCCTCCCCCACCCTCGCGCTGACCCTCTCCCACTGGATCGACACTCCGAGAGGGTATAATATACAAGCGCCAAGATGTTCAGTGTTTTTTTCTCGCGAATAATCACGTAGGTAGGGTGATAGCGTCTTAGAGCGCTCTCTGCTTCTGCCGAGGACTTTTCTCTTTTTAATTCGCAAATTAATAAATTAAAAATTAAACGTTTGGCTAAAAATGGTTAATGAATTATCGGAGCGTGAAAGAATCACTATCCTAATGATGCGCGGTTGGGGTGATAATGAACGATCGTTCACTGATGTCGTTCGATTATTTAATACCACGTACCCGAATCGTCAAATTAGTAAATCCACTGTTTTGAAAACTGTACGACGTTTTCAAGAAACTGGTAGTGTAAAAAGTCGCATTAGGTCTGGCAGGCCATCATCTGCAACTAATAACGACAAACAACTTGATGTTCTGCAGACTTTTATTGAAAATCCCCATACATCTGTTAATAGAGCAGCTCAAGCTCACGACATTGCTCCCATGTCCGTACACAGAATTTAAAAAAATTAAATTCAAATAAATTACATCCATACAAACTGCAATACGTTCAAGAATTGCAAGACGGAGATGATGAGCGTCGTATACGCTTCTGTGCAAGAATGATGGACCGAATAGATGCCTCGCCCGACTTTCCTTATCAAATTGTTTTCACAGACGAGGCAACCTTTACATTGACGGGAGAGGTTAATAATAAAAATTTTCGTCTCTGGTCAGATGAAAATCCGAATTGGATGCGGGAAAGTCATACACAATACCCACAAAAAATAAATGTATGGTGCGGCATGATAGACGCTTATGTAATAGGGCCATTTTTTTTGGAGGACAACCTCAATGCTCATAGGTACGAGAGATTACTTGTAGATGAAATAATTCCAGCAATACAAAATATTTTTCCAAATAACTTTGAGCAAATATGGTTTCAGCATGATGGAGCTCCGCCTCATTTTGGTGCAGGGCCACGTCGAATTTTAAATGAAGTTTTTCCGCAAAGGTGGATAGGAAGAAGGAACCGAAATGAGGGTGGGGAAAGTTGGCCACCTAGGTCACCAGATCTAACTCCTCTTGATTATTACTTTTGGGGCTATCTGAAGAGTAAGGTTTACGAAACAAAACCTCAAAATATCCAAGAATTGAGGTAGCGAATAAGGGATGAAGCAGCCTTGATACCTGCTGAATCAAATCGTAGAGCTATTTCTGCGTTCTATCAAAGATTGGCATACTGTCAAGAAGTCCATGGAAACCACTTTCAGAATTTACTCTAAAACACTCAAACACACAAAAAAAATGTAAATTAAGATTGTAAAATTTGTAATTTAGGAAAATGTAAATAATAATTATTCTTTTTACTTTTTTAATTGTAATAAAATTCAAGTTTAATTACAATTTCAAAATGTATCTATTTGTAATTGAACGACTTTAATTACAATTCCAAAAAACATTTGTACTTAAACTCAATTTAAATTAAAATTATGTAATATAATTAGTAATTAAGAACTTCAATCACAAAAGTATTGTTATTTACAACTCTGCTAGTGTAAATCCGACCGTGCAACCTCCACGCGGTACATCTTGGGTAACGCTGATGCCGGCAGTATCGTAGCTTTCAAGCTCCATAACTTGAAAAATAGTTAATAAAAAAATACTTTATTATAGTGTTTTGAAAAGCTCTCGAGGTAAGCTATAAGAATATGCAATTAAAAATAGGGGTTTCCATTTAAAAATTTTAAAGTTATTTTTACCTGGCATTAACAAAGTTATTTGCAGTCACACTAATATTACTATTTAATGCGTTACTTGAAACCCTACAACTTTTGTCTAAAACATTTTTTTCTAAAATGCGTAGTTTTCGAAATATTTAGGGGTTTCCATACTTTTGGTAAACCCTGTATAGTGTACATTTCCATTGTGTACGATAAAAAAGTAAAAATGGCGATAAGGAAATGCGGAATAGTTTGTATAACCTGCCACTTTTTATAAATTTTGAATTTTATACTCTATTGTTTCTTTCTTTCAGGAGTAAATAATATTATTATAATGAGTATATATTAGTATGAGTAAAAGTTGTAAGGCTGCTGCTAGCTCTATTGTCAAGTTTGCGTTGACAGTACACACAGCGTCACACTTGGCAAAGTGAACTAAAAGGTGTGAAAAATGATGCTAAAAAGCTAAATTATTTTAGCAATGTGCAGTGTTATTTTTCGTTTTAGTACTGTACGTGATTCATATTCAAAACAATTGTTGTTGTATTAAAATACACAAAAGATTCCCATTTTGTAATAATTTAATATGTAAAAGCAAATATTTATTTCAATTTGACAGCTGTCAAACGGCTTGTTTTCGTCCTTGATTAGCAAAATTCAATTCAACATATGTGGATTAAAGGATTGTTTTCGGTATATTTCACAACTCTATTCTATCGATTACAAACGCTATCTTATTAAAAAACATTTTTATTTTAATGTACATCGCAAGAATTTTCATGATATTTTTCTCGCTTTTGACGTTATCAATCCAAGATGGCTGTGGTGAGTGAATAGAAGCCTTAAACATGTTACATACATTTATATGACATTGTTACAAAGAGTACAGAATTAGAGTTTGTAATAAGTTGTAACATAATAAGTATATATAATATGTTTAATGATTATTATAGACTATTTGATCATTAGCATAAAAATACGAGAAAAATTTTTTTTGCTAGATTAATGAGATATTCCGCATTACCCGTTTTATTCCACATTATCCTTCCAACCTGTATCTTTAAAAAATTGATATAACATTAAACAATTGCTATAGATAAACAAAATTTGTTAGAAACACGTTATAACAAATACTTGGTATTATTATAACTTATTGTCAGTGAGAACTAAATTCAGTTATCTTTAGTAGTTTACAAGTTATTTTAAAAAACGCTTAAGATATTCCGCAGTAATAAGATAGGCAGGATATTTACCTTAAAACGTTTTTTTTGTCAGTCTAGAAATATCAATCAATCAATCTAGAAATATTGTATTGTCAATTTTTTTAAACAAAAATTCCAAATAACTCAAAAACACCGATTATTCTCTCATATTTAGTAATTAATAAAGGTAAATATTTACGCTCCTCTTAAATTTTGATAAAAATATACTTAATCGATGTGTTTTTGCGTAAAAAGAAAGATTTGATAAGAAAAAAGTGTCGCTCAGTAGTATAAAAAAAGTTATTAAATGTTAAAGATGACACTTACGAAGGTTAGGAAATCTGTCGTATCGACGAGATACTGCAATGTGAGCATGCGCCATAAAGCAGAAACAACGCAAAATTCGAAATGTGCAAGTCCTTTCTGCAATACATATTGGATCTGCGCAATAATGAAGTCGTCTGAATTTATTAATATTACATATACGAAAGAGAAATTTGTAGATTTTCTAATTCAACATGGTATATTACCTGCTTTAATGAATTATAACGAATGTGGAAGTATTATTAATATCAACAAAGAAACGTTAAAATTTACTTGTCGAAAAAAACGGTTAGTGCAAAACATTCACAAGAAACGTGTGCCTCAACAGTGCAGATTTGATAAAGAAGTGCGAAAATAGGAACATGGTTTGAGCGAAGTCATATCAATATAAGCATAATTTGTAGGCTTACAGCTTATTTTATAACTTTACCACCACCACGACAAATGTTGCTGCCATTTGATACCGGTTTGTCATCAAAGACGATTGTTGATTGGATCAGTTTTTACAGAGAAGTACATGAATCTATTTTATTAAGTCAATAATAAGTATAAAATATATAAAAAGATATATCATACATTTATTAATATAAATATATGTATAGATCTGTGTGTAATGGGCAGAAAAAAATAGCAAAAAGCTTGGAGGTCCAGGACACACGGTTGAAATCGATGAAGCAAAGTTTGGCCGAAGAAAGTACAACCGTAGACGCATAATTGACGGCAATTGGATATTTGGAGGAATTGAGAGAGAATCTCGAAAAAGATCTTTATAGTTCCAGTCCAGGATTAAACGCAGGAAACGTTATTAAAGTGTATAAAAGAATGGATTTTACCTGGGACGACCATCATCTCAGATTGTTGGAAATCTTATAATTGTCTTGACAATGAAGATTTCCAACATCTAACTGTAAACCATTCGTATAATTTCGTTGATTTCGACACTGGTAAAATACTTCTGTAAATAATATTGATATATAATTATATAAATTTGCACATATACTTATAATCTAATTTTGCAGGTGTCCATACCCAAAATATTGAACGTGTTTAGAGAGAAGTTCGGGCAAATGTTCCAAGATGCGGGACTAAATCCTGTCATTTTCTTAGATATTTGTCTGAATATTTTTTCAAACGCGTTCATGATTTGGAAGAGCGTATAGATATCTTCTTCGATGTAATTGGTCAATTATATCCTTCAAAATCCAATGTTGAATCCAAAATCGAATATCAGCAAGAAGCTTCTTCAAGTCTGCACTGTTAAAATCTACATTCTACATGTAAACGTTAATGTTTATATTAATATTTCAACATTCATTATAGTTTATTAATTTAAAATACTGTTGGATTAAAAAATATATTAATCTGTGTAATGTGTATGTGTATGCATGTATGTTAAAATAAAAAAAATATACATATTATTATACAACTATAAACCTCGTTTATGCATACTTATAATGCATCACTTGGTTAAAGCAGAGAATACTCTGTATTATTATTATTATTTTCACAGAGTATTCTCTGCTTTAACCAACAGCACAAACTGTTGTCTGCTTTAACTATTACCTTTGTAGATATTTCTTGCTTTTTCACAGAAAAACTTTTATTTTACTTGTACTGCATTACACACGCTTCCGCTTACTTAACGCCATGTTTTTATCTAATCTCCCACACGCTTTTCTTTTTTTCTACGCCTCGCGCACGGTCTCTCCTTTTCGCACGCCCTCTTTGCCCGGCGGACGGTATTAGAGGCGCCTACGCTCGGCGGACGGTATTAGAGGCGCCTACGCCCGACGGACGGCATTAGAGGCGCCAGGCGCTGTAGGTTCACATTCGGCCAGTTCTGACTCGGGGTTTGACCTCAAACCGTAAACGGCAAGCGCTTGCTCAAACAAATAAAATGATAGCAATACTAAATAATGAATAATAAAGTTGAGAACAAAAGACAAAGATAACGCAATAAACGCCTGTCGTAATTTATTCTAGGTTTACGAAGCATTTGCCTTCAACCACGGGCGGAGATTGGATGCTTCCCATGTGCCAATGTAAAACCGCTGGGTGCTACATAACGGTCGTTCCGGAAGGTTTTAATTATTTTGTACGGTCCCTTAAAATGTGAGATAAGTTTTCGGGAGGCACCTACGGTACTGTCGAAGTTTTTTATCATAACCAGATCTCCTACTTTATATTTATGCCGGGTCTTATGCTTAGCGTCGTGCATTCTTTTTTGCTGAGATTGACTTTTAGCTATCTGTTGAGCGGCTTTATCACGGACTTTAGGCAAGTCCCGGCCACATTTCTGAGTAGGATTATAAAATAAGTCTTTGAGTTGATCCGAAACGGGACCACGTTGATTTACTCCAAATAACAGTTTAGACGGAGTTTTACTTGTTGAACGGTGTATGGTATTATTAATCGCGTTTAACTTTTGTGCAAGCATCTTATACCAAGGTTTCCCGTCTCCGGGGTCCGAAAACTTAGCGAGCATGAGCGGGAGGAATTTGTTCACCCGCTCAACCTGTCCGTTTGCTTGCGGCGATCCTGTCGCTATTTTAACATGCTTAATATTGTGATGATTGAAAAACTCTTCGAAGTTGCGTGAGGTGAAGGCGCTTCCCCGATTTGACACTATCACCTTTGGAGTGCTATAACTTCGGAAATAGTCGGCTAACCATTGTGTAACCTTTTTCAAATTTGTTGTCTTAACCGGATATAAACGCACATACTTAGTGAATGCATCTATCACTAGAAAGATATATTTTTTTACTAATACACGCGAATCAACTGGACCAAAATGGTCGTTGTGCACAGTTTTAAAAGGGATATTGCCCTTTTCTATGGAGTGCAGACATCCCTCGGGTTTACCTGATAACGGAGCAAACGAAATACACTTTAAACACTGGCGTACATGTAACTCGCATTTATTGCGTATATCGGGAAACCAATAAGTATAACGAATAGCGTCAATTATTTTGTCCACACCGACATGGCCCATCTCGTTGTGACAATAAAAAAAGACATGCGCCTCTATTTGTTCGGGCACTAAGAATAACAATTTGGTTCTGTGTTTCTTATATACTAATCCGTTCTTTAACTCAAACTGAGGATCATTTGACTTCTCTAATTTTTTAAATATCTCGCAAATCTAGGGGTCCCGGTGTTGGAAAACCGTCAAGTTTTATTCGAAAGGGTCATCTTCTACTATTAAAACCTCGAATAACCAGCTCAGGGCATCCACATGCCTCATACGCGTGCTAGGTCGGTGAACAACTTAAAAATCAAAAATTTGCAATTCAATACTCTATCGTGCGATTCATGCGTTAATGTCTCGCTTCTCAAGGGTTTGAGTAACTGCTACAATCGGATACAACCACAAACGGTATACCTTGAAGATAAACCCGAAACCGACGTACGGCATAAACTATTGCAAGAGTTTCCAGTTCGAAACTGTGATATCGAGATTTGGGCTCTTTAGTACGCTTACTGAAATAAAGAACGGGGTGCATTGCTTTGTTCAACTGTCTTTGTAAAAGAGTGGCCCCAAACTCAATAGAGCTGGCATTGCAATGAAGATCGATATAAGCGTGTGGACTATATATAGCTAGTTCCGGAGCGCTAATTAGTTTAGCCTTTAAAGTCTCAAAAGCATTTCTCTCGCTGTCACCGAACCGGAAAATCGCGTCCTTTTTCAATAACTGGTAAAGGGGTCTAGCAATAACCGAAAAGCCCTCAATAAACTTTTGGAAGTAAGATGCCAGCCCAAGGAAACTCTGAACCGAAATAGTGTGTGGCTCGGCAACATCTCGAACTGCCGCAGTACCGCTCTGGGTTGGACTTACAATTAGTCCCTCCGACGTTACATGATATCCTAAATAATCTATATCCTTACATAAAAACACGCATTTATTGAGACGCAGCTCGAGTTTATTTTTAACGAATGCATCGAAAATGGCTTGCAATATCTGTAAGTGCTCTACCATGTCCTCAGTAGCCACCAGTACGTCGTCCAGATAAAGGGTGACACATCCAGATTTAATAGCTTTTCAAGAACATTGATGATAAAACGTTGGAAACACGGAGGACCTATTTTGAGACCAAACGGCATAACTAAATATTCAAATTGACGCATTGGGGTTATAAGAGCAGTAAATTTGATAGATCCCGGAGCCATAGCTATATGATAAAACTCGTCCTTTAAATCGATATCACTAAAATATCGTTTACCTCGGAGTTGCTCAAACTGATCCCCGATCAGGGGCATAGGATAGTTATCACGGGCCATGAGTTTATTGAGCGCCCGTAAATCAATGCAAATTTTTAATTTGCCATTTCTTTCGCGTAAGATAACTATAGGAGATGCATACTCCGACGAACTCTTTCGTATAATGCCTCGAGCCAACAAATCGTCAATTATTTTACCGACTGCTTCTCGATCTGAATATGAGAGTCTTCTTGGACCAAACTGAACTGGGTGGCTACTGTTGAGAATAATATGAGCTTCCGCTTTTACCTCGGGAGTAGCAGGTCGGTCGGGCGCCACGTAATTCAAGAAAGATTATTTCCAAAGCAGCACGGTCCGCAGCTGTAGCGTCACTGATTTTTAGCTTACAATAGATTCGCGCTTAACTTCGATATTCAGAATTTTCGACACAGCCTTATCAAAAGCTGGGCTCTTAGAAAGCTTATATCCAAAAGTACACAGGCCGTCACGTCCTAATAAAACAGATGCAAATATTACCTTATCTGAAACTATACCAAAAGTTAATACACGCGAGTCATCATCCATACGAATACATAGTTTAACTGCTCCCTTTACAACCACTTTTGAACGGTTTATTCTGTAGTATCGCTGCCACTCATCGGTAGCAAGTTTCCATGGCACAGTACGCACCAGACGCTCCTTGACAAGATTTACCGGACACCCGGAATCAATCCTCGCCACTGACCTAAGCGTTTCCTTTGCTACTCTCAATTTAACTTCTCGCTGGAACTCGTCCCTAGGCTCCGTATGTGTATCGATGAAGCAGACCTCGGCGTCCTCCTTTTCTTCACTGTAATTGACCTTTTGGCATTAATCCGTCGACACAGTCACATCCTCGCCGGCATCGTCAGCATTCACGAATCTAATCTGCTTACTGGTTGCTCCGTTTTTTGTTTGAGACATTGTATCTTTAGTATGCTTTCTGGACTAGCAATTCCGAGCGTAATGCCCTACCTTATTACACTTGACTGCTCCTCGCGACAGAGTTTTGTTCTCATTTATGTTTTCCTTCTTCGCTAGTGATCCGCCCTTGCTTGTAGAAGAATCGGCCTGCGGTTTTGCCCTCGTTGTCTTTGTAGTTCCTGTATTTCTTCGGGACGAATATAACCTAATTTTCTTGAATCTTTCTATAAGATCTTGTACGGATGAGAAACATCGCATTCGAGCTTGATTTTGTAAAGTCTCTGACGGAATACCCTCGATGATATAATAAACTATCTCGTCGTCGAGCACCGAAACACGATTTCCTAGAATGAGCTTCTGATTGCATTGGTCGTAGAAAGTCTCACTCCTTCTCCACTCGCGTGCTTCAAACTGCCTCCTGAGTTCAAATTTTCCTGGCCGCTGGTCAAATATGGATGCCATAGCCGTTAACAATTTGTCGGTGTTTATCTCGAAATGTTCCACTCTCGAATGACCAGTGGAAAGCCTTCCCCTTCAGGTTGGAACTAATCAAAATCCTAGTAGCGCTGTCCTCCAATTCGTATGTGTTTTTCAATAGCATCAGCTGAGCTCTCCATCGCACGAAGTCAGCTCTTGAACCATTATACTCGCTCAATAATTCGCCGATACTTTTGATACCGATGGTTGAACGAGATACTCCTGAAACACCGGATGAGTGTGATAATCGTAACATGGTGTTTTCCCTTCACAACAAGTCTGTTTCTCGCTCCATCAAGTTCCGTTCTTGTCGCAACAGCTCAACTTTCCGTTGCTCGAGATTTCTCGGTTTGGTATACCTTCAGGTACCTCTATATAGTCATCATCCGAGTCGGTCTTTAACCCGGCTGCCTCGTCCATCTGACGCACCTCCTCGATCCATCTGCCTGTCTGGTCGTACTCCTGCATCCTTAAAATCAACTCGGCCTGTTACCGGCAGCTGTTTACGTCTCAAGATACTTTTTAGCTGCTCAATTGTTAATTTACTCGGATTCATACTGATCGGTAATGTGACCCGACTTACTTGACAACACGACGCTTTCCGTCCCGTCGTGCAATCCAACCTCTACCGTTCTCTTCTTAGATGCTGTTGCCTCAGCGCAGGCGTCACGATCGAATCTTGTACGTTTCGTCGTAGCACGAAACGTCACGCCTAATTTCCACGGGGCTGCCGCAGCACACAGCGTCATGGGCCTATTCCTTGTCGCAGGTCGCAGCGCAAAGCGTCCCGACCATAGACTTATATAGATAGACCGGCCCCTGCCGTAAGAGCACGCGTCGGAAGACCTACGGTGCAAACATAGCCGTGGATATGGTCCTCTCTCTTTCTTCTGATCGCTTGGTGGGGATAGAAGACTATAGCCCGGCTATTCCCTACTAGTCCCCACTCTAGACTTCTATCCCCACCAAGCGATCAGAAGAAAGAGAGAGGACCATATCCACGGCTATGTCTGCACCGTAGATCTTCCGACGCGTGCTCTTATGGCAGGGGCCGGTCTATCTATATAAGTCTATGGTCCCGACTCGGTTTCCGAAAGCGGCTGCCGCAGCACACAGCGTCACGGGCTTATTTCTCGTCGCAGCACGAAGCGTCACGACTCGATCTTCCAAGGTGGCTGCCGCAGCACACAGCGTCACGGCCTATTTCTCGTCGCAGCACGAAGCATCGCGACTCGCGTCCCGAAAAGTGACTACTACAGCACACAGCGTCGCGGGCCTATTTCAGGGCCCAATCCCACTTCTGAATTGTAGACATTTCTTGCTTTTTTACAGGAAGACTCTTATTTCTCTTGTACTGCATTACACACGCTTCCGCTTACTTAACGCCATGTTTTTATCTAATCTCCCTTACGCTTTTCTTTTTCTCTACGCCTCGGGCACGCTCTCCTTTTCGCACGCCCTCTCTGCCTGGCGGACGGTATTAGAGGCGCCTACGTTCGACGGACGGCATTAGAGGCGCCAGGCGCTGTAGGCCCACACCTTAAACTGTTAAGACTGCAGGGAAAATAAACTCAAACAAGCTGGTTTATCAAAATGACCATTTAGCATTGGGAAATGCATTGTAAGTACATATACGTTTTAAATTCGCGCATTTTTTGCATGCGCGTGTGGCCACGGGGCATGCTCATGTCGATACATTTTGTCAATGTGACAGGTTTTCTAACCTAAATAGTCGTCAATTTTAACGATTAATGTCTCGCTTCGCGGGGCAGAGCAACACTTTTTTCTTATCAAACTTTTTTCGCGAAAACACATTGATTAAGTACCCACACAGCATGAAATATTTCTGAATTATTTTGGAAATATTTCATCGCAAGGTTTGAATTATTTCAGAAATATGTCATAAAATATTTTTGAAATACAAATATGTCCAGGAATTACATAGTTTTGAAATATTTCTTGAAATGTTTCCACAATTTTTCAAAGATATTTTAAGTATTTGGTAAAAGTTTACAATAACTTACACAGCTTGGATTACTTTGACCTTGACATATGTTGTCAAGGTCACCCTCCTGAGTGACCTTCAGAAGGTTTTAGTCGGCGGTCGCTGTTTATTAAAAAGTTATAAACAAAAAAAGTTTGACAAATATAGCAGTTATTTTGAGTATTGAAAGGCATAAACGACCTTGACCTTGACATATGTTGTCAAGGTCCCCCTCCTGAGTAGCCTTCAAAAGGTTTTAGCTGGCGGTCATTGTTTATTAAAAAGTTATAAACAAAAATAGTTTGGTGGGAAAATTATTTAAAGCAGTGAATTGTTGGTATATTGAAAAAAAAGTTATTTAAAGCAGAGATTGGTAACTTTCCTTTCAGTATACCAACAATTCACTGCTTTAAATAATTTTCCCCACCAAATTTTTTTTTGTTTATTAAAAAGTTATAAACAACTTTCTAAGTTGAAGCACACACGAAGCACACACTTGTAAAGCGCGTCACTAACCTATAGGTTAGTGGCGCGCTTTACAAGTATGTGCTCTCTAAGTTGAACCACATACAAAGCACATACAAAACACACACTTGTAAAGCGCGTCACTAACCTATAGGTTAGTGGCGCGCTTTACAAGTATGTGCTTTGTAAGTTGAAGCACATACTCGCGAAATAAAGTATTCTCTGCTTTAAAAAAAAAACGTAATATTAGTCGTTTATGCCTTTCAATACTCAAAATAGCTGCTATATTTTCCAAACTTTTTTTGTTTATAACTTTTTAATAAACAGCGACCGCCGACTAAAACCTTCTGAAGGTCACTTAGGAGGGTGACCTTGACAACATATGTCAAGGTCAAAGTAATCCGAGCTGTGTAAGTTATTGTAAACTTTTACCAAGTATTTTCATAAAATATGTCAGAGAATATTTTAGTGACGCTTTAATGATGTTTTAATAACGTGGAGGATTGCAAAAATAAAAATTATCTATATACAAAATTATAATTAATTTATAAACAAGATTTTTTGTTATAAAATACATAATACATACGTTTTATGTTTTGTGTTTATTATTTTAAGTTTATTAATTGTGTTTATTATTAGTCTTCAAAATTAAAGGTATTCCTTTTTTTTTATTAATTTTTATTAAAAATTAACTAAAATAAAATTACATTTTAATGTCACATTAATCCAAAAGTGTGCCACACTTTATTATAAAAGTGTGGATTTCATACGATACGACTGATACAAGTTGCGCAGTTCCGTCATCTATATATCGTTCTTATAACATCATTCGTCGTACTTTAAATACGAAATGGATCTCATCGGATGCCATCTATCAGATAACCCGACATTACATATGTATTGCTAGAAATGTTTAACAAAAAATTTTTGAAATATTTCTAAATTATTTTATGAAAGATTTCGTAATTGATGAAAAAATTTTATAAAATATTTGTCATATATAGCAGAAATATTTTGTAAAAAATTTTTCACGCATTTTCAAAAATATTTTATAAAACATTTAAAATATTTTTAAATTTTTCGTAAAATATTTCATACTGGTCTAATAAAAATATTTTTTACAATATTTACGCAATATTTCTAAAATATTTTTGTAAAATATTTTACTAGAATATTTTACAATGTTTTACAGATATTTACGAAATATTGCTAAAATATTTTATTAAAATATTTCAAAAAATGATTCACAAGAAATATATCATGATGTGTGGGTATATTTTTATCGAAATTTAAGAGCGGGTTAAAGTAAACATTTACCTTAATAAATTTAAGGTGATTATAGTCATTATTGAATATTTCTAAGATTCTAAGGTGTATGTAGTCTTATAATTGACGGGTGCTAATATGAGTCATTCACATAACGTAGTTACATAACACCTAACGTAGTTACATAACACATAGCAAATTGGTAATTTTATGCCAATTAATTTTAGCAATTTTTCCTCTATTTATGATCTTCCAACAACATCAGCAATTCGGTCCTCCAGTAAATTTTTTTTATTAAGCGGTATCCATAAATTGGGTAGAGAATCTAAGCCAATTTTTAATACTTTTTAAATTAAAAAAAAAAACTAAATTTGAGAAAGTTATAGCTTGATAAAGTTTCTTTAATGCCATCAACTTCAAAAGATGCCGCAGTGTCCCTATGACGTCACAGCACATTTTCGTGTACTATATTTTCTTCAATTTTAAAGATATTGCAAAAATTCAAAAAGTTTACAAAGAAAGTATGCCATGATCTATCAGAATATACTGTTAGGAAAAATGCGTGGAAGACCGAATTATCGGAGATATTGATGAACCCATAGGTGTCTCGAAGGTTTGTTCATAATTTACGTTATTAAAAATAAAATATGTGGTAATGTTACGAATTCGAGATAAATTCGCGGAGATAAATTCAACTTTAAATATATTTAAATTTTTCAATTGGAAGCAATAAAGCGATACGTACTCACTCTTAATTGATTAATAATAAAGTTGAACATTACAGAAAAGTATATATTGTTTTTGTCATTATGTTTGTTACTTACTCTTTTTTTGTAACTTGATTTTTATATATATGTAAATCTATCGCATGCGCTAAAAGTTGATTCTTTAATACTAGTTCGATTACGCGAGTTAATAAAAACTGTTTGCTAATAATCTTACGTGCATTGGGCCATATTTTACTTTCACTTCATGAACTTACGATCACTGAAAGTTTTATTAAATTATGTTATTTTTCCCTGTCGCGTTGTTGATATAACAATTGTATAATGTTTGTAAAACTTTACGGAAATTGTAGCCAAGTTTTTGTTAACCACGATGTTCGTGTAATCATATCCGCTCTTCCAATGTTTTCTTTAGTTCAACTTTCGGCAGCTAGAAAGTTGCAGGTGCACAGGAAGCTACACTTCTGTTATGCAATAAAATATTAAAACTATATTCAATTTTTTAGCATAAATTATGCGATATCAAATAAAATAAAAAAAGGTATTGTTTTGATCGCAATAAGTTAATCTTTATAAGTATAACATCGTACATATGACAAATATATTTGTTAGTCACAAATAACTTAATTAAATAAATTAATTATATGAAATTGGATCAGTATAGATAAATTGGATAGTTTCTAAAATTCAATGCCAAATTACATGAAAAATTATTTATTTTCCGTTTAAAAGAATTTCTCTGTCGTTATATCAAATCATGTAAGGGAGACCGGGGCGAAAACGTCTTTGGAGTGAAATCGTCAAATCAAATATCTCGGAACCTGTATATTGTGCGAACTCGCTAGTAAAATTGCAAACGCTGCTTATGGTACCCATGTGACCAACGGAGTTTCGGCAGGTTACCTGCCGTGTTATGATTTTAACAAGGGCAAACGTGTTTTCGGAAGGTGAAAGTAAAATTTTCTGCGCGTGGAAATTTTGTAATATCTGTAATAATATTTGCTCTCCAAATCTCGAGGTACGTATTTATAAAGAGTAATACATGCTGAACACGAATCCAGTGTAGTTTTCTTATTATCGTTGATGTCTAATATTTCGTGGGTGATCAAACCTGAAACTTGTGTTTGGGGCTAATTCGTCAGTAAGCACCCGGGGTGGACTTTTATAATATTGGCAAATTTTCTAATTTTATTATATTTTTCAATCTTTTCTACCCCTATTTTATATATATTTCTTTAATATTTGGTTGATTAGTTCTTGAATTATAGAATCCGTACACACACACACAAAAACACAAAATGATGAAACATTTTAACACTTTAATTAATAAATGTTTACATTTTTTTATTAACAAATAATTAATAAAATGTATCCTATCAGTTTTCATAATCGGAATTATGTATTTATGGAGTGACGACTCTGCCCCGGCATTTTTGAGATTTCAATTTTTCCATTGTTGTCGTTTTTGCTCTATACCGGTTAAACAAAGCGACGTAGACAAAAATTTCCTGTATAAAGGAGGAGGGTCCCTAAAGCCTGTTTTCGGCACCCTTCAAAATTGGACCAAAATGGCTGGAATCACTTCCTTATACCCTTGGAAGTAATATTTAGTCAATTCCAGCCTAAACGGAAGTATTTAGAGTGTATACTTCAAGTATACATGGTGCATCAGCGCGCCCGTATCAAGCATTTCTTTGGAAAACTAAGCGTTTTTGAAAAAAATGTTTCAGATAATAGTTGTATGGTTTCAAGGGGGACATAAAATGGTGTCATTGATTTGACCTTGGATAGTCATTTGAAGGTCACGTGAATATCGATTTCAATATTTTATATAGAACCCCCCCTATTTTTACATATCTTGTAGCTAGGGGGTTCTATTTATAAAATATTGAAATCGACATTCACGTGACCTTCAAATGACTATTCAAGGTCAAACCAATGACACCATTTTATGTCCCCCTTGAAACCATACAACTTTTATCTGAAACATTTTTCTCAAAAACGCTTAGTTTTCCAAAGAAATGCTTGATACGGGCGCGCTGATGCACCATGTATACTTGAAGTATACACTAAATACTTCCGTTTAGGCTGGAATTGACTAAATATTACTTCCGAGGGTATAAGGAAGTGATTCCAGCCATTTTGGTCCAATTTTGAAGGGTGCCGAAAACAGGCCTTAGGGACCCTCCTCCTTTTGTAGTTAATGGTTCACTCTTTACAACGGTGTACTACATTTAACTAAAATTATTTATTTTGTTGTTAAAAATCGGCACCGTAAAGAAACTGTCGATCTCGCCCCGATCTCCCCTATTTATATTATTTTAAGAAATATGTTACAAGAAAGAATTGTAATCCATGTAGGTTAAAGGATTGCGCGGAAATACAACACACATTTGTATTACTGCGTTATTGCGAAATAATTAATGTGGTTTTGGATAAAGACATCCGTGAATATGCACATGTTATATTTAATAAAAATCAGTTGGAGTGATATCAAGATATCAAGACATGTAAAGGTAATCATTAAAATAAAAAAGATATGAGATAAATACTACCAGATTAAAATTTTTACGTACATTGGTATTTTGTTTAAGATTTAATTAATATATGTTCAAAGATATTTTGTTAAATGTGTTTAAATATCTATTGATTTATTGGAACTTTTGTCATACATGAATTTTTAACAAAAATGATCGCAAAATTAGTAAATTCTTGTTGACAAGTAATAGCGATCCTCATAGTTTTCTTCTTGCCGACTTTGAGACTTACAGTTAGTAAAAGAGAATAAGTTTAATGCAACGCGCTTGCGGATGCACAAATTAAATTTGCAAATATCTATCTATGTTTGAATATATTAATCAATTTTTTTTGAGGTGCGATTTACACGTTTAAAATTATTGTAAGTACTATTCTCTCGTGGTAAAAATGCAATGTTTCATTTATATAAAGATTTTAGATATAATATATATATATATATATGTGTATACAGGATGGATCACTAAAGGTGTTACAGGTGAATATTGCTGAAACTAAACGAGATATGCAATTCTTATTCTTATTTTCCAGCGACTGTTTGGAATCAAAGCGGGCATTGTTTGAAGAAGTTAAAATTTTTTATCCACCCTGTATACACTGACAGATACACTGTCAGATTTGATGGCCGGTAGTCAAGCAACTTTCCATAAAAAATTATGTCTATTTTGAAAAACTATTTTATTTATCTATCTGCGAGTCATATACCTATCCGTTTGATATTTGCTTGTGACTGTATTCTAAATGTTGACTCCAAATGAATTAGATAAAAAAAATTTTTGTTGACCTTTTCGCTCTATTTCAAGTGAATTTTTAAAATTAATTTTATGAGCTACTTTCGCCGAACTCGCTCAATTAAAACAAGTTATCCTTATCAAGAACTCTTTATTAAAATTTGATGCTTTAAGGGGTGTATCTTTTGAAAATGAACATGTAAAATGGAAAAAAGCTTTTTAATATCCTCACCCTTTTTAATGTATATGCGATTTTCGTCGCGTGTCCCACATATACATCCGATATTTGTCAAATAAATATTAAATTGATGTCTGATGCTTGTGTCAAACGTTTTTTACCGTTTAATCTTCCTAGCGTGGACCAGGAAAACTACTGTTATTTGTCGGAGTTTAATATTCAATTAATCTCTGCACGAGTAAAAAAAAAGAGAAATAACATGACCAAAAGCTACCTTTATCCGATTAGGTAGAGACAAAGTTACAAGCGCGAACGGCGATGTTTGTAATTGAACTTTTTTGCGAAATAATTTCTTTCATGCTGCACTTTACAAATAGTGTAAAAGCAATTGGTGAATCATTCCTGCCAAAAGCCGATTGGCTTATATTAAATTGCAATGCCCGTTAATCCAATTATCCACGTCGTAGATATTCAATTATTGACGTGCGTGGCGGCAATTTTGTCGGAAAGAGGTTGGACAGATACTTTATTGATTTATTTGCAGTACTTTTGATAGCATATAGCGTACTTACCATGTGTTATTACGATTTTTAATTGCTGTTAAGCAATTATCATCACTCATCGGATTATTCGATAATCAAGAGAACCAATTATAAAATTATCCAACTGTAGCCTCTCTCTCTCTCTCTCTCTCTCTCTCTCTCTTTCTCTCGTGCGATGAGTATAATCTTATCGACTCAAATGTCTATTTATAATTTTACGGTATATTTACTTTCTTTGATGTATATGAAAAGAGACTATAATTTATTTTAATAGCAGTTGATTTCGAGAGCATTCGAAAATATTCGCCTTCAAACCTCTTAGAATATTGCTGCGGTATTGATCTTTTCTTTCTTACATTCCTAGCGTAAGATGTCTGTGAACCACGTAATTAATGAGATTAAACGGTTGACCTTTCAGATTGATTTGCTTCAACGCTCAGATATTAATTAAATGCGAAATAAGTGGACAAATTGGACTGTCTGTTGTGCGAAAAAATTGTTCAACTACGGTCTAAAATTTTTATTAAAATGTATTATTATTAATTGTAATATAATAAATCTACTAGATGTGATTTGTGATAAATAGGTAAATCACAGATTATTTATCTCACTTATGCCATAGAACAAAGGATGTCTTTAACTCCAAAATTTGATGGCTTAAAATTACATTATCCTAATTTATAAATCAGTTTAGGAGAAAACGAGATTGTCACCAATGAAACGACGTTTGATGTTGACCATCGATCTAATATCACGCGACTGAAATACCAAGGCGATTCTTATTGTACACGATATATCCGGGAATGTATAGCATATTGCACGAACTTGCCTTAGGGCCAAGACATTAATTACTGTCGCTCGGCGCTTGATCTCGGATTAAGTAATCCACGGATTACGCAATACATTCCACTTAAGTATTATGACGTCATCCAAACTCAATTGAGATTCGAAGGAGGCGTGGAAAGTCTCTGCAAGGCTCCTGATAGTTTTTAGAAATAGTTTCTTGAGAAAACATCTGAAAAATATAAGGTGCTAATTTTCAGTAGCATTTCACTATAATTCTCCAAGAGTTCTGTGAAGTTTTCTTTGTACGTTTTGATTCATTGTGATTTTATGAGCGGTAAAACACATTAACGTTAAGCTACTATCTGACTTTCAAAGAAGAAGATAAATGTCTATTGCTACCATCATTGTCGACAGTCAAGTCTATCTTGTCATTTTTATGTCTACTATCTTTCATCAACTGTTTATGTTTAGTCGTACGATATTTTCTTATTTTTAATTTTTATGGTGGCTTCTACGAAGTCTCTAACAAAATTTAATATTTTCTCACAAAAAATTTTTAATTTTATTGTTTGTGCTAGTTATTCAAACTTCTATAAATATATAAAGTTTCAGAATAAGAAAACTGCTAAAACCGGTTGCTTTCTTACCGTACACATAGAATTTGTTCTCCGTATTTTTAATAGAATCAACATTGATTTCAAAAGTGCAAATAACGATTACGTTGTTTGTGTATCTCGTGAAAACGTCTTTCTTTTCTATTATCTTTTCTCCAATGGCAATTGCGCCAAGTAGATAATTGCCAAAGTTGACGCTGTAATCAGATATTAGCTTAAATTTACTTTTTATTTTACTGGACGTGAGAGCCAAATTCATGTAGATCGCATTTCTCTTCTGTCTTTGCAAAAAATGACGAGATTTTTGCTTAAAAAATGGATCTTATTTTTTATCGATAAAGTTACGATAACTTATAAATAGGTATATCAAAATATTTTAATATTATGAATTTAATAAGATCGGAATCGCGAATTACTATAAATAATTTAGTTTATTATACAAGCCAATCCTTGGCATCAGTACAATCCATCATATAAATTATACGTTGACTTGACAAGTTCAATTACAGATTGATGACGAATAAGAGTTGTGATCCTATAAATTTCCCACAATGAGAAGAGATGTGTCACACACGGAATTCCATGTTAATATTAACTTAAAGTATCTAATATCACTGTCAAAGCAATTAAATATATATCATGTTTGATAACTGCTTCTACACAAGTAAACTCACAAAGAAACGTAATACACAGCTTATTAAGTGAATAATCCTACTCGAATATTTATGTGGCGTGATTAAAACGCCCGCGTGCGATCGACGTTATGCATATATGATGTGATCAACTAATATTTTCATCAGTAACATTCCTCTTACATCTAATGATAGGCATTAGTATATCATGTGGAGGGATTGTACATATTATAGTATAGGTTTACGTTTGAATTTTGCACATATTTAATTAACATAACTCGATAAAGCATTCTCTGCATGATAGAAAAATATATAAAGTAATTCTGGGAACTGAGATAAATAATATTGTTTTTTTAAATGCATATGGAAAAAATAATATTAGATATATCAGGTTTAAAGAAAGTTTAAAGGAAAAGTATCTGGTACAAACCGGAACACCCGTTCACAGCACTGTACCTAATCGTCCAAATAGTCATTGTTGGAGTTAATAACCTTGTTCCACCGCTCTACAAGTTGAAATTGCAATAGGAGTCCGGCGATTGGGTGGTAAAGAAGTCATCGTTTCACCTCGTCACGTTGTCATTAGCAAAGTTCTTTCCAGCAAGAAAACTCGACAAAGACGAGAAGAGATGAAAGTCGGATGGGGCAAGGTCTGGGGAATATGGTAAGTGAGACAATATTTCCCATCCAAGCTCCTGTAATTTTTGCTATGTTCGTAAGGCAACTTGTGGACATGCGTTATTCTGATGAAATACGACTCCATGCCGATTAAGCAAGGCTGGGCACTCTTCTTGTAGTGCAGCATGAAGATCAATAGAGATGTTCCGATTGCAATGGTGGATGTATACGTAGCAGCTGTGATAACTATATTGTTTAGTAGTAATAGTTTATATTGTATCACACCGCGACAATCCTATCAACAATTCTTTCCGTAGATAGGTATTGCCATCGTATCGTCACTATGTGCAACCACGTGCACCGCATAACCTTATCTATCACGCACAGCACTCTGAGAAGTTACGTCGCCAATTGCTAGCAGTGTATTACGTTCTTACACGCCACAACCTGATAATAAACTTTGTATAGCTCAACAATTTTTATCTTGTTTTTTACACATTGACACATGTAAAATGCATTTGCACTTTATTTAAAGGATATAATATATTATACATATACATTATACACATATATTATACACATTTTACACATATTACACATATTACAAGTTTTAAATTATATTTAAAGAAAAATATAGGTACATATATTTTATATCAGAATGAGAATAGGTACACATTAAAATATTAAATTACGTTTTGATTTCGCTGCGCAATATCTATAACATATGACATGCAAATACAATATTTATACTTGACGAGGGACTTAGCGCAAGTTACGATCGCGATTGCAGAAGAGCTGTGGTTTGTTTGAAAGGTTTTGATGTATAAAGTACAAAAATGCAAAAATTATTTGCCATTGTCAGGTTTTTTGTAATTTCTTACATTAAAAGTTTTACTCACAAGTAACCTTTATTGCAAGTGATACACGCCGATTTTTTTCATTTTTTGGGGTGTGATTCAGGAACCAAAAAAATGATCATTTATGCCGAAAAAATTAGCTCAATATTGTTTAAACCACTTATACAAAGTATTCTCTTTTTAATGATATAGGACGGTATGATAAATATCTCGCAAACAACGTTTTTGCGAAAAAAGTTTTTTAAACAAAAATTGCTCGGTTTCAATGAACACATAAGATGATAACATTTGCTTGATCTAGGGAGCCTTTCCGAAGATCACGATAAGGTCACCTCTAACTTTTTCAATAAAAATGTAAGATTTTATAATAGGGACTGATTTGTTTCATTATCCTGCGCTAAAATATATATATATAAATATATATATATAAATATATATATATATGTTTTATGCATATGTATCCATATTAAACAAATTGTAAACCTTGCCCATTAATTTTATATGTCGACAGTCATTTTATTTTTAATTTTATTTTAATTTTATTTATTTCAATTTTATTATTTTTATTTTTAATTCTATTTTCATTTTTACTTATATTTAATTACTTATACACCCCATATATAAATTTGTTTATCTCTTATTGTTTTCACGCGTTTCGAGTGTCTCCATTTGTTTGGTAGGTTAGCCGATCTGACTTGCGACATACATTTTATTGTCATTTACTATGTGTGTGCTCTCTTGACAAGACCGTTACTTCGGAACCTCTTTATCGTGTGATGTTTCGGATAAAACGTTGTACCTGATTCTTTGATAATGGCTTTCTGTGTAATGTTCTCGTTCTCTTGACTACTTGGTGAGTTAATCATATTTATTTTTAAACAACAACATCATTAATTCAGTTGGGATTTACAGATTTTGATCTCGTAGTCATTTACAAACTAACATCGTTTCTGGATCTTCCAATCATGAAACTCACTAGAGTATAATGGAGAACTTGATCAAATATTAATTTATATCGCTGAAGATGGCTCAATCCTGAGCCGAAACGTACGGATTGAATGTACAATGAATCAATAAATCAGTAATCTGATATTTCAACGCATCAAGAACCGCGTCGACTCTCAGTGCCCTTTACTTGTTTGTTTATATAATATATATATTATACCTATATATTTAAAAATTTGTTTAAAAATTTTTTAAAAATATATAATGTATGTATACCTATCTATATATTTTTTAAATATTTAAAAATTTTTTAAATATATATTTTTTAATATATATATGTAGATATATTTTATCGCAGAATGATGAAACAAATCAGTTTCTATTATAAAATGTTCGGTAATTATTTACAAAAAGACCCCACCCGCCAATGACCTTGACCTTGACATATGTTGTCAAGGTCACTCTCCTGAGTGACCTTCAGAAGTTTTTAGCCGGCGGTCATTGTTTATTAAAAAGTTATAAACAAAAAAGTTTGAAAAATATAGCAGTTATTTTGAGTATTGAAAGGCATAAACGACCTTGACCTTGACATATGTTGTCAAGGTCACTCTCCTGAGTGACCTTCAGAAGTTTTTAGCCGGCGGTCATTGTTTATTAAAAAATTATAAACAAAAAAGTTTGAAAAATATAGCAGTTATTTTGAGTATTGAAAGGCATAAACGACCTTGACCTTGACATATGTTGTCAAGGTCACTCTCCTGAGTGACCTTCAGAAAGTTTTAGCTGGCGGTCATTGTTTATTTAAAAGTTATAAACAAAAAAACTTTGGTGGGGAAAGTTATTTAAAGCAGTTAATTGTTGGTATATTGAAAGGAAAGTTATTTAAAGCAGAGAATAGTTGATATATTGAAAAAGTTCATACACTATTTTATGTATTAGAAAGCGTGAATACAAGTATTCTCTGTTTTAATCATGGCAAAAGCATGTTAAACCTTTGTTAAAGCAGATAATAGTTGGTTATTGACAAAACCTATAGGTTAGTGACGCGCTTTACAAGTATGTGCTTTGTAAGTTGAAGCACATACTCTCTATTATCTGCTTTAACTTTTCTTTTAATATACCAACAATTCGCTACTTTAACTAACTCTCCTTCGTTCATACATGTACTATTTCCACATAAATATTAGTCATTTATGTCTATTAGTACTCAAAATAACTGTTATATTTTCAATTTTTTTTGTTAATAACTTAATCGCATTCAATATACAATTTATCAATAATTTACTGCTTTAAATGTTGTGGTTTGGTAAAACAGCGACTTTCTCGCGAAATAAAGTATTCTCTGCTTTAAAAAAAAAACGTAATGTAGGGCGCGGAGGAGAGAAATTAAAATCAAATCAAGACGAGATGTGGCCTGCTCGACGGTTACTTTATTTCTGAAAACAACGGGAGAGACGCGAGAGTCCTTTCGTCAGACGATTGTCAAACGTCTTCTTCTAGATGATTCCTTGACCTCGCCGTCGCTAGGCGATCACGTCAAAACACACGCAATTCACGTGTTACACGAAATTCACCTGTTCTACCGCGTCCTCGTCCGAACGAGAAGACTCTGCGTCTGTCTCTTTTCCTACTACATTTTCGGCCATTCTGACAACAGGCCGTCCCGGCCGTTTTACGCTATCATTACAATCGCTGTTTTCTATTTCGGAGTCGCTTTCCGATGAATCTTCTGTCTTCGATTTCTCGCGCCATGCTTTCATATTAGCCGCTTTCCACGTCCCTTGGTATGGTCTTTGTGACACTTGGCAGCCCTCAACATCAGCCACGATATAGCGATTATTTCTTAATTTTCGGATAACGCGATATGGTCCTCTATACGCTGGAGATAATTTACCGCCTGTAGTCTCAAAGTTTTTAACCATTATAAGATCGCCTTCAGAATATTCTCGCGCTACTTTCCGCCTTTTATTTACGTACTTCTCGTTATATTCGCTCGTCTTTGCAATTTTCTCGGCCGCACTAGCTCGCATTTTCACCAAATCTCTTACATTTTCATTCTGCATTTCCACGAATTCTTTTAACGCATCATACACATGCCCACGCTGAGACACACCGAACAGTAATCGACTAGGAGTCTCGCCTGTCGCTCGATTCACAGTATTGTTCATAGCAAATTCTATTTCTCTTAACGATTTATGCCAATCTTTCCCGTCATACAATTTCCCTAAAGCCGGCGCTAAAATCCGATTATATCGCTCGACCTGTCCGTTTGCCTGAGGTGACGCAGTCGCAATCTTTACATGCTTTACATTAGTCTCTTTCATAAACTCTTCGAATTCTTTTGACGTAAAGCTAGTTCCGCGATCCGATATCAAAATCTTTGGCTTACTATAAGCGTTAAAATAATCCTTAAGACATCCAATTGTCTCGCGCGATGTCGTTGATTTAACCGCGTACAGTTTTACAAATTTCGTGAATGCATCGACGACTAAAAGTACATGTTTTTTTGACGCATTCGCTCGATCTACCGGACCGAAATGATCAACGTGTCGCAAAAGGCACATCCTCTTTAGAAATGTTATGCAAAAATCCCTCGGATTTTCCCGACGTTTTCGAAAAAGCGATACACTTCGTACAGTTTTTAATGTGATCGTGAACTTTATTCTTCATATTTGGGAACCAATAGGATTCTTGTAATAATGCTAGCGTTTTCTCTACTCCAAAATGCCCGAAATTATTATGATATTTATGGAGTAAATCCTGCTCCATTGCTCGCAGAACAAAAAATAAAACTTGATCGCCTTTTTTGCGATACACAAGACCATTCCTCATTTCGTACAAACTATCTTGCTCCTTCTCTAAACGTGTCCTCAACTCTGTAATGACTGGATCTTGCATTTGACATACCGATAATTCGAACTCGAAAGTATTAGGCTCAACTACTAAAATATCGTTCGCCCTGCTCAATGCGTCCACATGTTGCATTCTTTTCCCCGGCCTGTGTTCCGTGGAATAATCATAATTCTGCAACTCAAGTGCCCAGCGCGCGATTCTCGGTTTTATGTCCTTTTTATTCAACGTCAAAACTAACGCGTTGCAATCAGTAATTATTTTAAACGGAATACCTTGTAAGTATATGCGGAATCTTTTTAAGGCGTATATTATCGCTAATGTCTCGAGCTCGTAACTATGATAGCGTGCTTCGACTTCCGTAGTTTTCTTAGAAAAATAAAAAATCGGATGAAATTTCTTATCCGACTTACGTTGAAGCAACACCGCGCCAAATCCCCGTGAACTCGCGTCACAGTGTAGTTCTGTTTCGTCACCCGGATTGTATATTGACAAAATCGGCATCGAAATTAATTTACTCTTCAGTAACTCAAACGCCTTTTTATGTTTTAAGCCGAATTCGAATGTAACTCCCTTTTTTACTAAATCATATAAGGATCCAGCAATTAACGAAAAATCTTTCACAAACTTTCTGAAATAAGAGCACAGTCCAAGAAAACTTTGTACGTCTCGGACACATTTAGGAGTCGGAAAATCTCTTACCGCCGCTATGCCCAAATCGTTCGGACGTATGCCTTTAGCCGATATTACGTATCCTAAAAACTCAATTTCTTCGTACAAGAAGTGACACTTACTCAAACGCAACTCAAGCAGATTTTCCGTAAGTAACTGAAAAATACATTCAAGTATCTCTAAATGCTCCTCTATAGTTTCGGTCGCAACAAGAATATCGTCCATATAAAGTACAACTTTACCGTCTCTAATTAGCTTGTCCATGACTTCGTTAACGTGACGCTGAAATCGCATTGGCGCGTTCTTCAACCCGAAAGGCATTCTCACATATTCAAACTGACCAAAAGGCGTAATAAAGGCCGTATATTTTATGCTCTCTTTTTCAATAAATACATGATGGAATCCATCCTTCAAATGTAACGATGTAAAATAACGTTTACCCTGTAACGCGTCGATCTGTTCTTCTATTACCGGTATAGGATAATTTTCTCGCGCCGTGATCTTATTTAAAGTGCGATAGTCTGCACACATTCGTAAACTCCCGTCTTTCTTCCGTACTAACACGATTCGCGATGCGTACTCTGAAGTGCTAGGACGAATTATGCCTCGCGCTAACAAGTCATCTAAAATAGCGCGTAACTTATTTTTTTCATCGATCGATAATCTTCAAGGCGCAAAATGAAAAGGCTGTTTCTCCTTTACATGTAACTTAAGTTTGGCTTTTATTTTTGGTTCCGACGGTCTCTCAGCTTGTAAATATCCCGCTCGAAATCTTTCTTTAAACTTATTTTTTATCGCATAAGGCAAATTCGGAATCACGTCTAACGTATCGATTTCATCACTGACCACCTCATTCGTTTCAATATTTAATATTTCACTTATTTCACTCGCGGTATTTTCAATATCTTTCTCGTCCGACCGTTTAGCTATCGTAAGATTTAATTTTTTTAATACGTCTCTTCCTAATAATAAATCGCATTTCATGGTGTGTTCAGGCACAACGCGTATTTCCGCATCATTCGTCATAGCATCTTCAAGACTGATTTTTGCTACTACTACGCCCTTAATTTCTAATGCGGAAGCATTTATACCTTCGTAATGCTTACTCTCTAACTGCGTAATTGAACCCGGCGGAACAAATTTAGCTTTAATTAAACTTATCGGACATGCAGTATCAAGCTGTGAATTCGCGGAAAAGATACAGTCCACACCATTTGTACTTATCTGAATTTCCGCTCGCTTAAGATATTCGTTACCGCATTCACGCCGTACTGCCACGTTGGAAATCTGAACCTCTGCTACTTTCTGGCTCGCTCCCGATGAAGACGTCGTCTGCTTCCTCTGGCTGCAGTCTCGAACCTGGTGATCCGCCGATCCGCACTCAAAACACGAGCCTCGTTCTCTTCTCGGCTTGTCACAATTCTTCGCAAGATGCCCCGTTTTATTACAGTTGTAGCACTTGCTTTCCCGTCGCTGTTCCGTCTCTTTCGCTTTAGGCTGCTGCTTGTTATCCGGTTTGCTGACTATGTTCCCTTGTGCTGGACGATTCTTATTTTTAGGCCGCAACGTAATTTGCTCGAAAGCTTTCAGAAGATCCTTCTTTCTCTCAAAACGATGCATGCGTGCCTGGTTACGCAGTTGCGTCTCCGGAATTCCGTCAACAATGAAGTCTATTATTTCGTCTTCTTCGACAGGTACCCTGCTGGCCAGTATTACCTTATCGTAATAATAATCGCTGAAAGATTCTTTATTTCGCCAGCTTCTCTTCTCAAATCGTCGACGCAACTCCATTTTTGCCGGCCGATGATCGAACATTCTCTTCATCTGATTCATTAATTCGGTCACCGGAATCTCCAAATGCTCTGGCTTCGAATGAAACCATTTCAAGGCCTTCTGCTTTAATTTCATGCCTATTAGAATGCGCGTATTGTTGTCATCAAGATTATATGTGGTACGAATAAGCTCAAGCTGTTTTTGCCAGTTGCAAAACGTATCTTCCGATCCCGTGAATTCGCTCAGCAGTTCTTCTAGCGCAGCAACAGTAGGCCGCGGCGTCGAAAATGAGCCATTATTCACAGGCGTAGATGTCGGATTATTTCCGGCCAATCTATATCTTTCCAGACGTAAGTCTTCTAGCTGCCGTTGCATATAATCGTACACGCGTCTCATGCGCTCTAAGTCTCTGGCGAGGTCTACCACGTTATCCCTCTCGTCCAGACTGCCTGGTCCCGCCGTCTCCATCGGCAGTGATCGTCTATCTATTCCTCTTGCACCGTCGTCGGAATCTTTGTCTTGAGCCGCCGTCTGCCTTTCGTTCTCCTCCATGCACACTCTCCTTGCAACGTCCTTCCACGCTCCACTAGGGTCGTGCTCAAAAAGTCTTTTGATCAGGGTCGCTTTATCGCCAGTTTGAGGCAAACTCAACCGCCTGAGAGTTGCCTTCAGCTGCGCGACTTTGAACTTATCTTCCGCCATAACTCGCACGGTTTTACACGTAACACCCGCACTATTTTCTTAATTGCGTAAATCACGACACTCGCTAACGAACTCACAACCGCGGACGGTCCGATCGCGAGTCAGAATCCCACTTCTGAAAAATGTAGGGCGCGGAGGAGAGAAATTAAAATCAAATCAAGACGAGATGTGGCCTGCTCGACGGTTACTTTATTTCTGAAAACAACGGGAGAGAAGCGAGAGTCCTCTCGTCAGACGATTGTCAAACGTCTTCTTCTAGAAGATTCCTTGACCTCGCCGTAGCTAGGCGATCACGTCAAAACACACGCAATTCACGTGTTACACGAAATTCACTTGTTCTACCGCGTCCTTGTCCGAACGAGAAGACTCTGCGTCTGTCTCTTTTCCTACTACAGTAATATTAGTGGTTTATGCCTTCCAATACTGAAAATAGCTGCTATATTTTCAAAACTTTTTTTGTTAATAACTTTTTAACGAATAATGACCGCCGGCTGAAAACTTCTGAAGGTCACTCAGGAGAGTGACCTTGACAACATATGTCAAGGTCAAGGTCATTGGCGGGTTGGGTCTTTTTGTAAATAATTACCAAATTTTCTAATTTTATTGAAAAAGTTGGAGGGGCGACCTTATCGTGATCTTCAGAGAGGCTCCCTAGATCAAGCAAATGTTATTATCTTATGTGTCCATTGAGACCAAGCAACTTTTGTTAAAAAAACTTTTTGCAAATGCGTTGTTTGCGTGATACTTGATCATACCGTCCTATATCATTAAAAAGAAAATAGGTACATTGTCAGAGTAAGATAAAAAACATTGTACGTTTCGACTCACTTACCCTTGGTTTCCGTGCACGCGTTGCTACGCGTTATAGTGCGCGTTATTACTATTATTATTTAATGACATTATGTAACCTATTGATTAATTTGACATTTAAGCTGTCATATAATGACGTGCCGAAATTCAACTGAAATTAGCCAAATTCAATAGAACGCGTTATTTTAACACGCGTATAAAAAATTAAAATTATTAATTTTAACACTATAACGCGCTATAACGCGCCATCGCGAGCGTAAAAAACGCACGCATTTGATTGGTGGAACGCGTGCAGACGCGCTTTATAACGCATGGCAACCATAGACTTATATAGATAGACCGGCCCCTGCCATAAGAGCACGCGTCGGAAGATCTACGGTGCAGACATAGCCGTGGATATGGTCCTCTCTCTTTCTTCTGATCGCTTGGTGGGGATAGAAGACTATAGCCCGGCTATTCCCTACTAGTCCCCACTCTAGACTTCTATCCCCACCAAGCGATCAGAAGAAAGAGAGAGGATCATATCCACGGCTATGTCTGCACCGTAGGTTTTCCGACGCGTGCTCTTACGGCAGGGGCCGGTCTATCTATATAAGTCTATGATGGCAACGCATGGGCTGCGTTCGGAAACATCACCCGAGTGTCCCCGGGTATTATTTTATCTTTGTTTAACATTCGGTAAACAACAAGGATAAAATGATACTCGGGGGGGCACTCGAGTATGTTTCCGAACGCAGCTCAGAAGATGAAAAAACAAAAAGTAGAAAAGAATTTAAAATTATACAATAAAAATTATAGAACAGAAACAAACGCAACCGAAAGTGTATTACTTTATTACATAAAAGCTTGCAAAGAACGAACACATAGTCAAAATTATTAATAACAAAAAATCGTAAAAGATTTGAACTGATATTGTATCATTATTCAACGTTTGAGTGCGCGACTAAGTAAGTCTAAATTTTTCAGTTGAGAAGTCCATTGAATTTACAACTAATGGTCCGAAAGTTAAAAATTCAATAAAATCTATTATTTTTGCCAAACCATTAACGGTAGATAATGGTTGAGCAGCAATGAAGTAAAATGTGTCCGAAAGTTTACCATTTATTTTCTCATATCTATGTTATCTAATAGACAACTAGTTGTAAGTATAAATCAATTTTTATTTTAAAATAATCTATTTTTCAATTTACATAACAGTTGATTTTTATATAGATACATTTCTGTTAACAAAACTAAATTATAAAAATTATAAAAGTTCGGATATTTTTTGGAAAATATTTTGTAACTATCTGAAAATATTTGCAAAAATTATTGAAAATGTAATCTTCTTTATTTATTTAATTTACAAAATTTTGATCGTTTTATTCTATTTTTATAATAACAATTTTTTAAATATTAAACATACCTACTCCCACACAGAACAAAATATCTAATAGATATCCACTGTATATCTACATATCCATATAATGTCCATATCTACTATGGACATCTAATAGATATCTAATAGATGTACAAAATATCCATATCTCTCAAATAACTAGCAGGGATATCCATTAGATATACACGTGTTATCCACATATCCATATGTCCACAAAATATCTTTTAAAGATATCCATTAGATATCCACGTGTTATCCACATATCTATGTCCACAAAATATCTATCAAAGATACCCATTAGATATCCACGTGTTATCCACATATCCATGTCCACCAATGTCCACCAAGATGCCCACAGTCCGCGCCATATAGTTTACAACGACGCCGCTAGGCAGCATATAGAATTTCGAATGGATTAGATATCTAATTAATATCTACTGAACATGCAATAATTATCTTACCGCATTACATAATACATACGCAATAGTTATCTACATAAATATCCACTGGATGTGGTATGGATGTCAATAATTGAGACTTTTCAAAAATTGATGTTTTTTGATAATTTAGTATTAATTATTCGCAATTTTTCTAATTCTATTATATTCTTTAGTCTTTTCTACCCCTATTTCATATATAATTCTTTAAGATTTGGTTGATTAGACCCAGCTTTATAAAGCTTCTATGTATGTACGAATTCTCCGAAATTTCAAATGTGTGTAACACAAGAACTGATCAATCAAATTTTAAAGAATTATATTTGAAATAGGGGGAGAAAAAACCTAAGAATACAATAGAATTAGAAAAAATTGCCAATATAATAAAAAATTTATGTAAATTAGAAACTTGCGTATTGCTTCTTATGTACGGATTCCCCAAAAGGAGGAGGGTCAATAAGGGCTGTTTTTGGCTCCCTCCAAAATTGGACCAAAATGGGTGGAATCACTTTCTTAGATCCTTGGAAGTGATATTTAGTCAACTCCAACATAAACGAAAGTATTTGAAGCTTTACCGGCATATATATGTGTATATAGATATATAACTGAATATTCTCAATATAAAGGATGAAAAGACTTCAGAGTCTGATTCAAAGTACACTGCCCATCATTAATTCGCTGGGTCGTGCAGTAGTGCAATAGCCCTCGGCTTTGCCTAGCGAATTAATGACGAGCACCGTACATAAATACATATATGGACGCGCTACTGTGCTGCTACCTCCCCCCCCCCCCCCCACTTCCTAACAGTGGAACTTGCTTGATTGTATGGTTCCCGCAGGAACCCACGTAGTCCCAAGATTTCCTTCAGAAAGCAACGTTGCTCCAGAAATCAATAGGAAACCGACGTGGTTGCAGGAAAAGCACTAGGGAACCCACATGGTTCCAGGAATCAACCAGGAACTTACGTAGTCCTTGGTTCCTAATGAAACTTGGTTCCTGGCGGGAACCATACAATCAAGCGAGTTCCATTGTTAGGAAGTGGGGAGGGAGGTAGCAGCACCGTAGCGTGTCCATATATATATTTATGTACTTTAAATTAGACTGAAGTCTTTTCATCCTTTATATTGAGTATATTTAGTTATATATCTATATACACATATACATGCCGGTAGAGCCCCAAATACTTCCGTTTAGGCTGGAGTTGACTAAATATTACTTCCAAGGGTCTAAGGAAGTGATTCCATCAATTTCGGCCCAATTAGGAATGTTCAATCAAAGCTCGGGGCAGATGGCGCCAGTATTGTTAGGCCCTGTCATGGCGGCGTTACATGTATGTGTTGGTGTATGCGTGAGCCTATATAGTATGTGAACACATCTGTAAAATTGTATCATCGATAGATATAATAGGTATCTGTTAACAGATCATTTACCGATGATACAATTTTACAGATGTGTTCACATATAGGCTCACGCATACACCAACACATACATGTGACGCCGCCATGACAGGGCCTAACAATACTGGCGCCATCTGCTCCGAGCTTTGACTGAACATTCCTAATTTTGAAAGGGCCGAAAACAGGTCTTATTGACCTTCCTCCTTTCAAACGTCTATATCTCAAGAACTAATAAACCAAAACTTAAAGAATTATATATGAAATAGGGGTAGAAATGACCTAAGAATATAATAGAACTAGAAAAAATTTCCAATATAATAAAAAAGTGTACAAATTAGAAATGTACAATTGCTTCCTATGTACGGATTCCCCAAAATTTTAAACGTTTGTATCTCAAGAATTAATCAACCAAATCTTGAACAATTTGTATATTAAATAAGGGTAGAAAAGACCTAAGAATATAATAGAATTCTAAAAAATTGCCAATATATGTAATAAAAAAGTGCAAATTAGAAACTTTTGCACATTGTCTTATGTACAGATTCCTCGAAATTTTAAAAGGCTATAACTCAAGAACAAAGTAACCAAATATTAAAGAATTATATATGAAATAGGAGTAGAAAAGACTGAAGAATATAACAGAATTAGAAAAAAATTGCCAATATAATAAAAAAATGTACAAATTAGAGCACATTGCTTCTTTACCATTTTATAATTTGATCATTGAATTTGGCGATAATTGGTAAAGAGGTTCTTTTTTAATAAAATTTGGAATTTTTGGAGAAATGCCCGTGGTTGCTCTAACTTCCTCAAATTTTGAAATATTGAGCTGAATTTTTTTAATCAATAGAGTATCATTTAAGGAAGGTTGGTATTGAATTTGGCGATAAACGGTAAAGGAATTCTTTTTTTATAAAATTTTGAATTTTTTTAGAACTGCCCGTGGTTGCTCTAACTTCCGCAAATTTTGAGATATCGGGCTATTTCTAATTCTTTAAAATTATTTTTGGCATTCTTGGCTGTTTCGAAAAAAAAAGAGAGGAAAAGAGAAACAGAGAGAAACAGGAAGAGAATAAGAGAAAAACAAAAAGAAAGACAGAGAGAGAGAGAGAGAGAGAGAGAGAGAGAGAGAGAGAGAGAGAGAGAGAGAGAGAGAGAGAGAGAGAGAGAGAGAGAGAGAGAGAGAGAGAGAGAGAAAGAGAGAGAGAGATTGATTGATTGATTGATGATTGATGATTTTTATTAAGCCCAAGCCTAAGCTAAAGGGCAAAGAAATAACATCACAGTAACACATGTGTCTCAGAGTGAAAGTAAGATGTGTTGCAGAGTAATAGACTGTATGGAGACATCAAATCCGCGAAATTAATAAGCAATTGATAGCATGACGTGATGGCTCCATATAACAACATAATGCGCCTCTCAGCAACACATGCCACTTAGATCATATAATACATCTTCATAACACAATGTGTCGTAAAGTAACAGTAATTAATCAATTATAATATGATATTGCAAGAATAATGAAAAACATAATAATACATATTATGCTCTCTATCTCATGACGTGACAAGATCGCCAAGGACAACTTAATGTATAACTTAACAACTAACGGAACTAAAACTATTAATTACAAAAGTAGATATGTAATCACAAATGTACAGACATAAGTTATACAGACTCAGATTCAGATTCAGATGCCTGCAAAAATGAACGTAGAAGGCCCTTAAAGGATGTTAAAGAGGTTGCCGATGTAATGCTGCCTGGGAGAGAATGCCAAAAATATATGGAGGAAATATGGAAGGAATTCCTGTATGTGACTGTTCTGTGAGCCGGAAGGTGAAAGATTTGAGACGAGGTAACATGTCGTTCTGACCTCCTAAGCTCTGGATCAGGTAGAGTAAAAAGCTCACGCAAATATGATGGGGAACGCATGTGAAGGATACGATACATCGAGCAGCCAAGAAAATAAAGCCTTCTGTTCTCTACTAAGAGCCAACCCAATCTTCGCCTAAACGGTGTAATGTGTACATCACGCCTTAGATTGAAGATAAATCGTATACCACAATTGACTAGCCTTTGAAGCTTAGTGTTTAACTCACTGGTCAGACCGTGATACACCAAACAGCAGTAGTCAATATGAGGCAGGACCAAGGTGACAACAAGTTTAATTCTTAATGCAGTAGAAAGACTGTTTTTGTTGAACCTAAGTTTATACAACGCATGATGAACCTTACGTGAGACAAGCGAGATATGCTTCCTCCAGGAAAGGTTAGACGTGAAGACAACCCCCAAGTTCCTCACCTCAGTCACAAAAGGCAGGGGCATGTTATTTACAATGACAGGTGGTAGAAGGTCAAGATTGATATTACTAACATGTGCCTGACTACCAAATACCATAACGCTCGATTTCGCCGGATTGAGTTTAAGGCCATTCAAGTCAGCGTAATCAAAGATGGCATTAGCATCTTTAGTAATCCGCTCAAGGCCCTGAAGGATGTAAGCCGGCGGACATGAGTAGTAGATCTGAATGTCATCAGCAAACATCATGTGATGCGAATAGAGCAAGACCCGACCTATATCGTTAACATAGAAGGAAAACAAAGAAGGACCCAGCACAGAACCCTGAGGCACTCCCGATGACGTAAAGAGCCAATCGGAAAGTTTACCAGCCTCATCCACCACCGCCTGAGATCGGCCAGTTAGATATGAGAAGATCCATGTCAGAGTTGCGTCTGAAAAACCGATTTCCTTTAGCTTTATAAGAAGTCCAAGATGCGGGACTGTGTCAAAAGCTTTACTGAAATCGAACAGTATCATAATTGTGACCAGCCCATCATCAATCCCCTTCTTTATATCATTACAAACCCGCAAGAGAGCAGACTGGGTGTTATAACCAGGGCGGTACGCAGACTGTCTAGGATTTAAGAGATCATGATCGTTCATATAGTGTGCAATCTGCGATGCCACTATCTTTTCAAGGATCTTCGACAGCTCCGGCAAATTAGCTATCGGCCTCGTGTCAGACGGAGACAACGGGATGCGAACTTTAGAGTGAGGGCGGATCAGGGCACGCTTCCACTCCGACGGAAACATTGAAGTTTCCAACGAGTTATTGAATAGCTCTATGAGCAATGGACCCACAACAGGCCAAGCAATCCGCAGAACAAACATCGGAATGCCATCTGAGCCTGATGCATAAGAGTGAAGCGGCCCGGCAGACATAAGCTCAAGGACCTCGCAAGGCGTTACCACAGAGAAATCAAACTCCGGATGCTGGAATGGCCTAACAACGTGCGCAATAGATGAAGCGAAGTCCGCATATGTACACGGCGACTGAGCGTTGGATACAGAAGCAAAATGTACGTTCAGCTGGTCAGACGTAAAAAAGTGTAAAGGAGAAACCATTGTTGATTTGACCAGTCCGAGACGCGCAAGTTCCCTCCATAGCTTAGCTGAGTCAGTGACATTGATAAGAGAGTTTAATTGGAACTCACTTTTCGCACGTTTGATATCCACATTTAGCCGGTTTCGAAAAAGTCTATAGGTGGCATAGCCGAGCAAACTATTAGAGCGCTTCGCCTGTTTATACAGTCGGTTTCGTTCACGGAGCGAGTCACGAGATCATCAGTAAGCCACTGCACAGGAGGCCTCCTGATTACAAATTCACGTGCCGGGGCACACACATCCAGTGCTTCAAGCAAGGTCCCCGACACCACCGCACAGAGCCCATCCACACTCGACCCATCACTCCGGCCGCCAGGCGCATCATGGAGACCATCAGTGATCGCCCGAATGCACTCACGGAACGCGGAACCCCCCATGACCAACCGAAGACGATCCCGGAACTCGTCTCCGTCAATACTCTTATAACTACGCCTTAAAATAGAGCGCTTAAAAACTAAGTTCGCATTAAGTGAGAGCGATAACTCTATAAGGTCATGACCGGCGATAAACGGGCTTTCAGATTTAACAAAAGTTCGGACCTTCTCGCTATCATCCACAGCCAAAACATCCAGCCACGAGTCGGCAGTAGCTGTATGGTACGTGGCATCAGAGTGCACAATACTCATTGATATGCTTGACATAAGTTCACGGAGGTGATTAGCTTCAAAACTCGTCGAAAGAAGGTTACAATTCAAGTCTCCGCCAATGATGATATTCTTGTATAAATGTGAAACGCCAGTGAGCGTCTCGATAAATTCATGTAGGAGAAGACCTTTAGGTCTTCTATAGACTGACGCAAATAGTACAGCCTCATTGTTAGGAAGGCGGGTATCAATAATGAGGTACTCTGGAGCATTTTCTACTCCTGCGGAAACAGCTATAACCTTGACCTTCAACGAGTTATGAACATAGCAGGCAACTCCCCCACCACGCCTGCCTACACGATCATGACGAACCAAAAAGTAGCCGTCTAACGCCACTAGGTCATCAGAAACGTCAGCACGAAGCCACGTTTCAGATATGGAGATGACATGATAAAAGTTGGCATTAAAATGTAGCCTAACCAAATCGATATGACCGGGAAGGGAGTTGGCATTGAACTGTGCCACACGAAAGTGAGATGAGCCCATGTCCAAGCCCCCACGAGCAACAGAAGCTGTCATGTGATCAGCCCGATCCAGTCAGACCAACTTAGCCAGATCACCCTCAGAATCGATTTGGATGACAGGGGTGCCATCAGAGGATCTAACACATATATGATTTCCTCTCATCCAAACATGCTTATAAGACTTCTCCCTAGCGACGCGTTTCGTGTGCTGCAATAAGTCGTGCGTGGCCTTTGGCAGCATCTCATTGATATATACGTTCCTATCTGAGTCATTGCCACACACCTCTCGCTGTTTGAGCACACGTCTAGCGCGCTTCTTTGAAATTATTGCGTCACGGACGGCACCAGAGGCTAAGGTGACCACAAGCGATCCCGCCTCACCAGCACTTGAGGAACGGTCCGGGGCCGCGACCGGCCGTGGTTTTCGTGCCATGGACCTAACCTCGAGAACGTGACATGAGAGATTCGGAATGTCAAGGACACTGAATATGTTGCCGACTAGCTCAGATGGAGTAATCGACAACCCCGCCGGTACTCCGGAAATGACCAGCTTGTTCCTATCTTTATCTCCAGCTCGTGGGACCGTTTGCGGGACAGACTGAGCAGACTTTAGCGCTTGGATGTCGCGCGCAAGAGAAGAACTTTCCTGCTCCAGCTTATCAATACGCAGAGTGTTTTGAGCCACTGTTTCCGCAATACAACTCAGTTTGCTCAGTTTGTCGTTGATCTCACTGTTTGTTCTCCGCTGATCCTCCATAAAAGCAGAGAGTCTCGCATCCGATCTCTTCAGTCCGTCACTGATCTCCTTGTTTGTCCTCCGCTGATCCTCCATAAAAACGGAGAGTCTCGCATCCGAATCTCTCATTTGCTCAAACAATTTCAGCAACAACTCGTTGGCTGTGGCGTCAGTCTGTGAATTTGACTGCGATCGTGATTGAGTGCCAGTGCCCACAGGAGTAGCCATACTTGCGAAATCGAATGATCGCACCGTATCTTCCACCTCCGGCGTAGAAGGTGGATCTAGTGAAGCAGATAATGATATACAGCACCGGTCCGCGTATTCGCCTTTGGAATATAGCTTAATACAGCTAGGATGAAACACCCTCGTGCACTCGCACTCAATCAGCTTAGTCGCAATCAATTTTTTGCACTTGGTGCACGGACGCTGCATGTCTATGGCAATCGCTATCGCTCAAAACTTAATACTATAGCACTTCTTCACATACAAAGTTAACGCAGTCAATTATCGAGATCAAATGTTCTCAATATAAAGCTGGGAATCAACCAGAGAAGTCGCACAACGATCCCGTAGATGGCAGTCGTAGTTCGTCTAAGTCACCACAGATGTCACGACGTACATGCAGCTCAACATAGTAACGAATGGTTACGTGAGAACCAGCCAGAACACGCAATCAGTGGCGCATCACATGCGTACCAGCCTAAAGGTGGATAGACCGAAGAAGCACAGGCAGCAGGCGCACGCGCATCCAAGATTCTCCCCACCCGACAGGCAGAGAGCAGAGCAGTGTAATAGGAACAGGTGGAAGTGCACATGCGCACCGGCAGGATTTATTCGGTGAACACAGCAGCCCAAGAGTTAGGTTAGGTTGCCGGTAGACTTTTCGCCCAAAAATAAGCCAAAGGTGACAAGCAGGCAGGAAATCAATTTATCACTCGTGATAAGCAATGAAAACTCTTATCTGCCTGCAACAGAAAATGCCCGAAGGCAGCTTGCGGCAGAGATATGTCTAATCTATGTAAGAGCAACCAACAGACATGCACGCTGTACTCACCGTGGAGAGAGAGAGAGAGAGAGAGAGAGAGAGAGAGAGAGAGAGAGAGAGAGAGAGAGAGAGAGAGAGAGAGAGAGAGAGAGAGAGAGAGAGAGAGAGAGAGAGAGAGAGAGAGAGAGAGAGAAGTAAGGTATTTATTGTAAACATAAATAATAAATAATATGTATTTTTGGGTAAATATATAGAGAAAAGTCCCCGATTATAAAATACCATATTTATTTTGTGTAATTGCGGGAAGTCTATGAGCAGAATTGAAAAATATAATGTCATTTTGAAAGGAATTTAATAAGCTTCAAGATACTGAAATGTAAAATTTAATTTCAATAATAATTTCATAAATTTATCTTAGGTTGGCAATACAATCCTAACAATTCACTTAGTGTTTACACGTTATTGCATATTCTTGTAGCCCTTGTCGAGACGTTTTCAAAACAATCTTTTTCGTTCAGTCGGTTTAAATTATGATTTGAGAGTTTTGAAGAATTGTGATTTTATCAAGAGTTTGAAGCAATCAAATTTTCTCTACTGGTTTTTTCAAACCATAATTAAAATTTACAAAAACCTTACTTAAAAGAAAACGTTGGTTAAAATTGCCAATAACATAAAAAGTGTACAAGTAGAAACTTGCACATATCTCCCTCATAGTTTTTAAGTGTGCAAGTAGAAACTTGCACATTGCTTCCTCATAGTTTTTAAGTTTGCAAGTAAAAACTTGCACATTGTTTTCTCATAGTTTTTAAGTATACAAATTAGAAACTTGCACATTAATTCTTCACAATTTTTAAGTATGCAAATTATAAATTTACACATTTCTTAATCAACATTTTGTTTCGCTCATAAAGCTTCCTCTATGAGGAAGCCAAATTAATAAATATCCACTAATAATTAATTATACATCAAAGAAGAAACAAGCTTCCTCATAGAGGAAGCTTTATGAGCGAAATATAATATAATTTTTTTATTTTTAGTTCAAGGGTAAATCGCAAATTTTAGGAAAAATTAGAAAATTTACTATATGTTAATAAATGTGGTATCTACACGTCTGTACAACGTAAAAGTAATTGACTATTCCGAACGCGAGATAATTGCTATCAAAATTGCATTTTTTTCATGTATTGGATACACAAAGCAGACGGAAATCTCGTATTGTGAATTTTAATAATTAGAACGAATCTATAGAAAGTGATGAAAAACGGATCTATAGTAGAAGGACACTTTAGGAATACTAGTAAAAAACCCGAAATTATTGACCATTTAGATTTTGAAATACAATAATAAATAGACCTCGATTTTCACGATTATTTGACATAAAGAAGCGACTGGAGGAAAAAAATGACAGAGTAGTCTTTTGTTCTGTGTGTAAGGGACAGAACTATCCGAAAGTTTTCAGCCTGTAACCGTAAATATTGGGATGTTTTCACAACAATTTACAGTATAAAATTTTGGCTACGATTATAACCGGTGAACGTCCTTAAGTTTAAAATTGCATATAATATCCTGACACAATAGAAAATTACGAAATTAGAAGTTATTCTTCTTTTTCTTAAAAAAATATGAAATCATTGATTAATATAACACATATAGCATAAAATATTTTTCTATAACAATGAAACAATATATCTTTTATTTTTAAATTTTTAAAGTGTAATTAAGAAAAAATAAAATTTTCTTACGTTGAACGTGTTCTATTATTAAGTGTAACAGTGTGATGTGTATTTTTTCTTGGTATTACATTTAGCCAAAAACCTCCGTCAGGCGTCAGATTCAAGCCGTCTTTGTCTATCTTGATCGGTATCGGCGTCTTTTCGCAAATTTGTAGCTCGCAACGTGCAAGCAGGTGAACCAACAAAACTTTCGTTTCCAATAATGCGAATCTGTTACCTATGCACATTCTGGGACCCAGACCGAAAGGAAGAATAGCTTCGCAGTTGAGACTATGTTTCTTCCGCTCACCAAGAAACCGCTCGGGATTAAGGGGATCCTAAAGTGACAGGCAAACTCCAACGTGACAGCGCCACGATCTAGCACGGAACTAAAAATAATCGATAATTTCGATCGTTTACTATGTTTTCTGTGTTACCGTGCTATACCTGTCCTTGTCTAACGGATACCTATACGATGTATCTGTCCTTGTCAGATTGCAGGCAGCGCCATCTCTGACAAGATCCGGCAACTATTGATGCATGCAATACTGCTCTTCTTGTCAGTCTGCATCCGTATTTGCATCAATTTGCATTACTAAAACTTTCTCTCAATGGATCTTTTTTTGTACGCATTGAATCTTACTTCTACTTGCACGATATTATTTTTACATGTTTACCCAATACGAGATGATAAACATTATGTATGTATAAACTGCAGAATTTTTGTTTTAAGCAAATATTGTCGTCAGGTGACAGCTGTATGTGCCAAATAAGTAATATTTTTAATTTTTTGGTGTTTTTGATATAAAATCGCGGTTGTCTCGTATAGATTTTTGTGCGTACTTTAATTCTGTAAAAGATTTTTGCAATTCTATAAAGCCAATTAAAAGATCCATTGAGAACCTGTAATGTCGGTAATTCATACGACTTTAGGATCCCCTTAAACTTTTCCGGCTCTTCGAAGTATTTAGGATCATGATGAAGTCCATAAATCGGTATCCATATGCCTTGTCCTTTTTTTTATAGTAAAGGGTTTTATTCCTGGTAATGTCAGAGGTAATTCAAAATCTTTTACACATGATCTATCTAATGCCAAACCACTTGGATACATTCTGAGAGTCTCATTGATTACTGCATCCAAATATTCCATACTATTAACCGCTTCGTAAGGTGCTTGTCCATTATTATTTTCTGAAACCTGGTTGACCTCATTTTGAAGTCGTTCTTGTACGTCCTGATTCACTGCTATTTCGTGAGCGGCAAAACACATTAACGTTGAGCTGCTGTCGAAGCCTCCAAAAAAGAAAGTAAATGTTTGTGCTACCATATCATCAATAGTTAAATCCATCTTGCCATTTTTACCTCTACTCTCCATTATTAGCTGTAACATATCTGGTCGAACAATACTTCTTTCTTCTCTAGTTTTTATGGTGGTTTCTATGAGATCTCGGAAAAAGTTCGCTATCTTCTCACGAAGAAATCTCAATTTAAGTATTCGTGCCAGCCAAGGTAAAGTTCTAAATATGTAGAACTTTAAAAGGAGTTCGATTGATAATATGTAAGTCAACGATGTTATTTTAAACAATGTTATTAGGCACTGATGAAGACCATATTTAAGGTCGAAACGTCTGTATTTTTATTTTTATAAATCTTATGTATGTTTGAAGCATTAATAACGAGCTTTGTTCGCGAGCCCTTCTATCAATTGTTTATTATTGTGCGGACTTGTACGTTTATTTTATGTTTATTTTACGCGGGCGACATGATGCGTTTCACTTTACCGTTTTTCAAATTTATTAGATTTAATTTAAATTAGAATATATGCGAGACTCAATAATGTAAGTTCAACGATGTTAGTTCGATTTGATAATATGTAAGTCAAGGATGTTATTTTAAACAATGTTATCAGGCACTAATGAAGACCATATTTAAGGTCGAAACGTCTGTATTTTTATTTTTATAATTCTTGTGTATGTTTGAAGCACTAATAACGAGCTTTGTTCGCGAGCCCTTCTATCAATTGTTTAAAAGGAGAATAGCATTGAAAACGGTCACCTCCTTGCCATATACATAAAATTCATTCTTCGGATTTCTCATGGAATCTACACTGACGCCAAAAGCGCAAGCGGCGATTACGTTATTTGTATATCTCGTAAAGACGTCTTTCATTTCCATCATCCTCTTCTCTGATGACAATTGCGCCAAGTAATTGCTAAAGTCGATACTGTAATTCGACATCAGGTTGAACATACTTTTCATCTTACTAGACGTGAAGGTCGGGATCAATATAGATCGCACCTCCCGCCATTTATCACCGCGGAGGGCAACAAGATTTCTGCCGAAAAATGAATCTTGATTTTCATCGACAAAACGACGATGTACCATGAACATGTCAAAATGTTTTAACGTGATAGCTTTAATAAGCTCGGGATCGCGAAGCACTATAAGTGGTTGAGTCAAATCATACATGCCGACGTATTTGGCGTCAGGATGTAAATTATACGTCGACTTGACAAGTTTGGCAACGGATTTCCAACGGAACAGTGTCGATCTCATGTTTCCTAGTAACGGTAGAGTTTTGCACATGGTATTCCATGTTTCTTGAAAAAATTCAAATCCTTGAAAAGAAAGTAATAGAGTCCTAGAGTACCCGTTATCACCGACAAAACAATTATGTATATCATGCTGATAACTGTTAACGCGATTAATTTGTGGAAGAAAGTAAAAACAACACTGTTATTTAAATATTATAAGTACTATTAAAATGCTGACAAGTTGGATCAATATGACACTACACGTCAAACTATACTGATCAACTACTGTTACTGCGATAACTGATCTTTCTCTTATATGCGTCACGACGTATCACATGGAGGGGTCTATTGCGCAGTATAACGTAACGCATATAAAGTAATTTCCAGACGTTGATGCAATGGAACTAAACACTACATAACATTCATAGGCGTGTATTTTACATTATATACATATACTTATAGAATGAGAAATGGATAAATAATATTTTGTAACAAGGTAGTCCTTAATTAAGTAATCTGTAGCCTTTTTTTATTCTAACATTATTTTTTCCATATAATATTTTTGTACTGGTATATAATTGGATTTTGTTTTTGATTTGTAATGTAATGTATGTTTACTTAAACTATTTTTAATAATGTTTTTGTGTACATAACACGTTTTTATCTTAATGTAAAAAATTATAAAAATATTTCTATATACAAAAATTGCATAGGAATGCAGTGGGAAAATATAAGTAATTATTACGATAACAATAATTACCTATACAATTATTACGAAAAAAAATAATTTGCATCACAATATGATCAATAACTAGCTTTTAGGCCCGCGCTTCGCGCGAGCCTAAAAGCTAGCCTATCTATAAAGTATAACATCATATAGTACAACATCATATAGTACAACATCATGTAGTGCTTATCGGTCCATTAATGAAAAAATAGTTTATCATTCATTAAAATAGTTTGTTATTCATTATATGGGCCGATTTTCTTGAAACAGGTATAAATTTCTTTTATTTTTCAGGGATGGCGACGATGGGTTTATTTTTTTTAAAACCTATTTTCTTGTAATTGGTGTCAAATTTTTTTTTTATTTTTTAGGGATGGCGACAATGGGTTTAATTTTTTTTTAAAAGGAAGCTTTGTTTAAACCCATTGCTGCAATCCCCAAAAAATTTGAAAAATTTTGGCTTTGGTTTCAAGAAAATCGGTCTATTAATAAATGAGTAATTTGCGGTCAAAATCGATTTTCATGAAACCGGTGCTAAAGTTTTTCACGAAAACAAAGCTTCTTCTTTAAAAAAAATTTGACCCATCGTCGCAATCCCCGAAAAATTAGAAAAATTTTGGCATCGGTTTCAAGAAAATCGGTTTAGAAACAAAATTAACCCATCGTCGCCATCCCCAAAAAATTAGAAAAATTTTGACATTGTTTTCAAGAGAATTGGTGCAATAATGAATAAGTAGTTTGCGGTCAGAACCGTTTTTCTTGAAACCGGTGCTAGTTTTTCACGAAAACAAAGTTTTCTCTTAAAAAAAATTAAACCCATCGTCGCAATCACCAAAAAATTAGAAAAATTTTGGCCGTGGTTTCAAGAAAATCAATTTAGAAAAAAATCTTGGAACTGGTGCTAAAATTTTTCACGAAAACAAAGCTTTCTCTTGAAAAAAATTAAACCCATAGTCGCAATCCCCGTAAAATTTGCAAAATTCTGGCGCCGCTTTCAAAAAAATCGGTAAAACAAAAAATCGAACTCCATGGTAGCCATCCCCGAGAAATTTGAAAAATTTTGACACCTTGTTCAAGAAAATCGGTCCATTAATGAATGAGTAGTTCGCGGTCAGACAGACATACTGACGTCAGGTACTTATATACCGGTAACGAAAAATTATACACATCATGGCTTTGAGATTCGGTCAATTATTTCCCGAAAAATTGGAAAAATATCGTAACCGGCTTCCAAAAAGATCGGTAACGAAAAATTATACACTTTATGGCACTCCCCGGGAAATTTTACCCCTATTTCATATACACCACTTTAAAATTCGATCCATTAATGAATGAGTAGTTCGCGGTCAGACATACATACATACATACAGACGTCAGGTTCTTATTATAGTAGATAAGAATACAACATAAGAAATAAGAATAATGTTATTTTTGTAAACGTTACTTCATTTTATTATACCAAAAATTTGCTTTAATAAAATTTTTAAGTTGTAAGATTGTACGTAATATATGTGTATTTTGAGAAACTTAAGCAATTTTACGAATTATTTTTCTTTAGATTAATGTCATTTTGTGACGTTATTAATTAACAAAATAGCAGAAATGATTATTTTATACAGAAATGTCTTTTATATTTCCAAAATTTTCAAGAAATCATAAAATTATTAAAATTTTCTTACATGTGGTATATTTGATACTGTTTCTTACATTTGTTTCATTGATAAGATTAGCTGTGCGTATTTTTCCTTGGTAACATCTTGAGCCAGAAACCACCTTCAGGCTTCATATTGAAGTAGTTTTCACGGCTCACCAAGAAACCGCTCGGGATCAAACTTTTCCGGCTTTTCAAAGTATTTAGCGTCATGTTGAAGTCCATAAACCGGTATCCATATGCCTTGTCCTTCCTTTATAGTAAATTGTTTTATCCCTGGTATTGCTGCTAGCAGCTAAAAATCTTTTACGCATAATCTGTTCATTACTGTAATAACCGGATACATTCTGAGAGCTTTATTAATCACAGCATTTAAATATTTTATGCCATTAATTACTTCGTAAGATTCTTGCCAATTCTTTACTTCCAAGATCTGGTCGATTTCACTTTGAAGTTTTTCATACATCCCGGTTAATCGCGACTTTATGAGCGGCAAAACATATTAACGTTGAAGTAGTATTGAAGCCACAAAAGAAAAAAATTAATACCTGTGCTATCATATCCTTGACAGTCAATTCCGCCTCTTTACTTCTATTTTCCATTATAAAATGTCAGGAACGATACCATTATCATCCTTGGTTTTTATGTATAACATTATTAAAGAAACAATGTTAAAAGTGGTCACCTCTCTGCCGTGTCTTTGACAAGTTCTGCTACCGCGAACCGCCTGAACACGTAAGATCGATGTTTTCATATTTCTTAATTTAGGAATAGGTAGCCTATGTAGTATAGTGTATACCATATTTTTTAAAGCAATTTAAATCCTCAAAATTGAAATCAATTCTTGCACTTTTTTGTAATTTAATTGTTTTTTGAATATGTTTAATTATTGTTCTGTTAGTAATAAACATGATATTAAAGTACATCGTTATATATGTATACGTGCGTCTAAAGGCCACGGTCGACTACTCTTGCAGTAGCGCATTCTAATATATCTGATTTGTCATCAAGCGTAAAATACTCCTGTCGACTTCACTTACGTAAGTGAAGTCGACAGGAGTATTTTACACTTGCCATAATCACATCTATCATATCTGCGTTGTTATCATACATGATAAATTTTTATAACCAAGATGAAGTACATTGGATTCGCCAGTTACTGTTTATATAACATTTTCAAATACATTTGCTATGCTATCCATGCCTTTTACTTATTATTGATATGTAACGTGATTTATATTGATTGACAGCAGTTTAGTAGGAAATTACGAGATTGTATTAGATTGTCTATCCTTGGTGGGGATACTTTGACCGTGGCTAGTCACTAGTCTCTGGCAATGAAGTGTATGAAAGATTCTGTTATCGTCAAAATTGCTCTCTCAAATTGTTAAAATAATTTGCAAAATCAACGTAAGACATCTTACATATTTGCACATAATAATCTTCTTTATTATTATTGTTTATATATCATATATACTATATATTATTATAATATAACATACATTTTAAAACATAATATAATGTAAAATATGTTTTTGCATTTTCTCTACATTCGTAGACTCTAATGCTTTGAATACTCTTATTGCTCAATTGCGTCCTTATCCTTACATTGTTTTCTTACTTTAGAATCTGGAACTGACATGCTTAGTTTGCGTTCTTAATCGTAGGATGTTTGCTGTTCTCTCTCGGTACGATGCTCAACCAGAAACCGCCTTCAATCCGCATTGAGAATCCACCTTTCTATAACTTTACAGATGTTGAAGTCTTTTCGCACGGCTTCAATTGACAACGAGCCAGAAGATGAAATAGCAAAGTTCTCGTCTCCAGTAACGCAAACCTATAGCCGATACACATCCTCAGGTTTAATCCAAATGGATAATAAGCGTTAAGATTACACTGATCTCCTTTACCTTCATCGAGGAATCTCTCAGGGTTGAACTTATCCGGTTCTGGAAAGTACTTAGGATCGTGTAGAAGCCCATAAAACGGGATCCAAACTATCGTTCCTTCCTTTACAAGATACAACTTTGCACCTGGCAGTGCTGCTCGAAATCTTTCACGCATAATTTGTCTGTCATTAGTTGTACCGGATACATTCTGAGAGTCTCATTAATATCAGCATTCAAATATTTTATTTTATTGATCGCTTCGTAAGATATGGTTGGCCATTCGTATTTTCCACAACTTTGTCGATCTCATTTTGCAGCTTTTCTTGGATATCTGGATTGACAGCAATTTCGTGTGCCGCAAAACTCATCAGTGTTGAGCTGGTCTCAAAACCAGCGAGGAAAAAAATGAACACCTGTGATGTCATATTTAAAATGGTCATAGTACCCTCCCAGGCTCTCTTTTACTTCTGCTATCCATCAGCAGCTGGATCACGTCTGGGCGAGTAATGCCTTTCTCTTCTCTGATCTTTATAGTATCAGCTACTAGATTTACAAAAAATGCATTATTAGGATCATCTATTAACTTAAGGTTTAACAGACGTACGAGCGCCGGCATGTGCTGATACATCAAAATTTTTACAACAGAAATCATGCCGAAATTTGTTACTTTTTTGCCGAAAACGTAAAAATCGTTCTCTGGGTTCCTCATCAAATCTACTTTGACTACGTTTACACCCTGAATTTAGGCCGCGGCCTATACCCCAAATTCGACCTAAATTATTTAGGCCGCCTGCTGTAAACACTTGATAGGCGACCCGACCTGGCTTCAGGTCAGGCCTCGTATTTTTGTAACCTGATCTAAAATAGAGCGTTATTATTTGCGGTGTAAACGCACGATCACGCGCGAAGCGACCTAAAAGCTTTATTCAGCTTTTTTCGCTGCAGTTTCAAACTGAGCTGTCAAATTAGATAAGATTAAACCGATGAATTTGTGGTTTCTGGACACGTATTATAAAACTTTTCGAAATGTGTTCCGATCGGAATGTTTCTAAATAGAAATTTAGAAAATAATTAAACAATTTTGATCGGAATCCAAAAAGTTCCACAATACGTGCCTTGTACACAGAACGTAGTAACGCTTGCCGTTCAAACGATGAATTTATGGCGATCCCAAATACGACCCCATCAATTCTTAGGTCTCTTTCGGTGTAAACGCTTGATGACTAGACCTACTTTAGGTCACGGTATAGATAGGTCAGTCCGCGATCAGATCGCTGGGTGTAAACGTAGTCATTAATACCGAAGGCGCAAGAAGCAATTACATCGTTAGCATACCTTGAGAATATATCTTTCATTTCCATAACGCGTTTGTCTTACGGTACATTCATTAAGTACTCTGTAAACTTCAGAGCGCACTCGGATATTAATTGAAACATAGCCCTCATTTTGTTAGCTGTAAAAGCGGGATTTAGAAGCGCCCTAATGTCGCGCCACTTGTCGCCACGAAGGACGACTAGGTTTGTCCTAAAAAGCGGATCTTAATTTTTGGTGCCAAAGAAAAGATGATCGTGAAATGCATCAAAATTTTTTATAGTAACAGACTTGATTAGTTCAAGGTCACGGATTACCACAACCGATCTCGTAAAATCAAAAGCACCAACGCACTTAGCGTCAGAATGCATATTATATACTTGTTTAACGGTATCGGCGAAACTCTTTGGAGACGCACGAAAATTTTCCAGATACGTTCTAACAAAAAATATTCTTTTGCATGTAGAATTTTGTGTTGCTGAAACTCATTCAAATTTTTACGGGACAAGTAATAATAAATAGCTAGTATGCCGGCCAATATTGATAAAGCTATTGTCCAGTACTCCATGATAGACGTTCACTTGGAATACCTAATTATTCTTTTCGTTTGAGATAAAGTTAAACACCGGTATAAAGTTTGTAACAATATCACTGTTCGTAGTTATGTGAAACACCTTTAAATTATAATCCAATGTAGTATGTTAAACGTGATTGTTTTTCAAATGGAAACGATCTGCTCGCTTGGAATTCTCGCGTATGACTGCTCATACCGAGATAGAGTTGTTTGTTGAATGGCTCGTTGCAGCTTTATGGTATCATTTGCGAGAATTACATAAAAGAGAGGGAGGAGGAGGGAGTAAAGGAGGAGGGAGGAGGGAAGAGGGATGGAGAGTGGGAGGAAGGGGAGAGTGAGAGTGAGAGAAAAGGGAAAGAAAGGGAGGGAAAGAGGGAGGGAGAGAGAGAGAGAGAGAGAGAGAGAGAGAGAGAGAGAAAGAACGCGCGCGCGTGTGTGTAAACAAATTTGCAAATGAGACATTGGATACAATAACAGTGTAAATTATAATATACCTACATAAAAATATAATTCGTAGATTAATCGCTTTTTTCTGAATATTTTATACAACTGAATCCCTTTAATAAATTTTGCTTTTTATTAAATAATTTTTTTCAAATCAGCAGTCAAAAATAAACTTTATATTAAGAAAAAATAGTATTTTCTATCTGCATTGGAAATTATCTCCATTCATTGAGCACCTTTAAGATCACTTTTCGGTAAAGTGCTAGGCATTAAATTTTCTTAGTTCCTGATCCTTCGACAACCGTCTATGGGTCCATTTAACGTGTCCAGCGTTCATTTACCAATCGATAGCGTTAAACCGCTGATAAGAATTTATACTATCACGCTTAATATTTCGCATTTTCTTGCGAATATGTGTACACGTTCTTCATTGGTTTTTATTTGTTGTTTCAATATACGTTATTCTTGAACGTTTGCACTAACATTTTCCAAAAATCATAAACGGTAAAATTCTACGCACAAAAAACTATGAGTTCTGTTAGCTATAATGAAATTGATTGTTGCAAACTGTCTAAATTATTAAAAGAAGACGAATCAAATTGACGAATCGTGCTCTAAGGTCGTTATGTGCAACACCTATTAATTTGCAAGTTCCTCTAGAAATAAATTCTTTATTTCTTAGAGAGATAAGCAAAGATCAATATAATTTATGAATCAAATAAAGCAATCATATATACTTTCATACTCTCGCAGATGGTAGAAGACTCATAATATGTTTAACCGTTCCACCGTTTCCACAATTGAATCGCCACTAAGCACCGTCTTTCTATTCAGAACGTTCCAACTGTTCTCGCTATTAGTTCTGTTTTTCGGTCAGAGATGAAACAATGTGTTTACGTGCAAGTTGAACATGCATAATATAGATGTACGGATAGCGTAATGTAATGAGGATGCGAAATGTGCATAGGTTTCTATTTTATCACACTGCACTTTCCATATAAGATACGTTAAATGTATTGTCATTTTGAAAGTAACAAAATTTTAATAAAATTGTAGAAGTCAAGTTTACAATGAGATTTAATTAAGTTTTATATTAGGTAAATCAAGCAAGTTTTCATTATTGTGTAATATTTTAAATTTTAACAACGCTGAATTTTTTGATAAAATATTCTTATTTTAGTAATATTTTTTATTTTGTGTTATTATTTATTTTATTTAGTTAAGCATTTTGCTCCATTAAAATTATCTGATTATTTAAATCTTGAAGAATTTTTTATTTATAGGTATATCTTCTAAACCAATGCCGTCCCCCACTTTTTTCTTGCGTAGAATTACTCAGAAAGACCTCCCCTACAACATATTTAAGTGGCGATTGATTTCTCGTTGGGGCCCTAATTGTAGACATTTACCGTATTATGCCCTGAGGATGACCAAGTAAGGTCGAAACGTTGGCTTGATGATTAAAATTTAAATTTTATACTTAGTATTTTATTAACATCCTAATATTGCTTGAAATATCGGCCGTGGTACTACCTAGGAAAAGATAGACTTAATAAGAACCGTGAAACTGAGCTGGTATATAGAATAAACTGCGGTAATTGTAACGCATCTTATATCGGGCAGACGAAGAGATACCTGAAAACGCGGATTAATGAGCACCAGAATGGTATTAAGAAGGATGAGGGATGCCGTTCGGTGGTAAGCAAGTACCGTGTGTCTTGTCGACACGATTTTAAATGGTCGGAGGTAGACATACTACATAAAGAAAAGAATGTTAAGAAGCGTGAAATAGCGGAAATGTTTTTCATTAAAAATCAAGCGAATACCATCAACCTACAAAAGGATACCGAAAATCTAAATCCTATATACGACAAAGTCATCTCCAGTGTATGAATCCGCTATGTTTACTCTTTTAACCTTACAACGTTTCTTAATTGTGACAGTTGCGTGCTTGCTTTCGACCGGTCGTCGTCTTTTAATTGTGTGACCCCGCTCGTTTTATGCGTTGTGCATTTTAACACTATGAAATTTGCATCAAGGTGCTCTACGAGATCTAACATGTAATTATCCATCTTTTTATACTTTATTTTTACTTGATGACGCCTCTTAATGAAAAGATTTTTTATTTAGTTTTGACATATGACTTTTTCGGTCAAAATCCTCATATTCTAAGATGTTCATATAAGAGCGATAGATCCATGCCAGTTATAGGTAGGACATCTTATTTTTTTTCCGTGATTTTATTGTTAGATCTCTAACTAATCTTTCCGGCGTTACTGATTTTTGTTGTTAGACACTTGAGAAGGACCCAATCCCCCGGGTCGAAACGTCGTGTAAACGATAATTGTTACGATAATTGCCACTTGCGTCGACTTTAATAAAAGTTCCTGTTTTAAATTGTAGAATGTTTATATGAATCAAATGTTGTCATGAGTTGACGAGAGCCTAGGTAACAAAAATCTGCATTTCTGAAATTATTTTCGTTCTCGGCATAAAGTTGTGTGACGTTGGAAGCATCAGTGCATATACTTTAACTGTGGAAAAGGATTTTTCGTGCTGTAAAGCCAATAAAAAGATTAGTGTGCAGAAAAAACCCGTCTGTTTTACCGCGTTCGATCGGTGATACAGACGGGTGCAGGATCCCCTTAAATTTACGACGTTTTGACAATGCATGTAAGACGTTGCATTAAGGGGATCCTGCAGTGACAAGCAAACTCCAATGTGAAAGCGCCATCATCTAGCGCGGAATTAAAAATAATCGATAATTTTGATCGTTTTCTATTACCGATCTATACCTGTCCTTGTCTAACGGATACCTATACGATATATCTGTCCTTGTCAGATTGCAGCAACGCCATCTCTGACAAAATCCGGCAACTACTGTTGCACGCAACACTGCTCTTTTTGTCATTCAGCATGTGTATTTGCATATATAAAAAGTTTCGTACAGATATCTTATTTTGTAGGCGTTAAATCTTATTGTTTGTTCTATTATACTTTCACGATATTATTCCTACATGTTTTCCTTAAAAGGCCCCGATCTCATTTTGTATATATAAACTGCAATATTTTTGTATTAAGCAAATAATGTCGTCAGGTGACAGCTCTACGTGCCAAACATAAATGAGATTTTTAATTTTTTAGTTTTTATTACAAATTCGACCGCTGCTCTCTACATTTTTGCGCGTACTTTAATTCTGTAAAAGAATTTTTCAATTCTATAAAGCCAATTCAAAGATATCTGCATAAAAGAAGGGTAATACAGACGACTGCAGGATCTCCTTAAGACATTACATAAGACAGTCTTGAAATGAGATTCGACTATACCGACTATACCGACTATACCGGTTATACCGACTATACCGACTATACCGACTATACCGACTATACCGACTATACCGGCTATAGACGCCGTAATGTAGTAGGCTCACAAAAAATCTCAATAATAATACCATTGTGCCCAAACTACGCCATAAAAGCTGAATTATAAAACGATAAGTCAAAATAATATGAGAATCAAAATTAATATAAAACTGAAAGGCTTACATATTTTGTGCGTTACATAAACGTAAAATTGATGTAACAATACTGATGTCTCGAAATTATATTGTAGAATTTATGTTAAGAAGCACGTGAAAACCACACGTCAATGGTTAAGTTAGACTAGTTAAAATAAGCAAAGATAACAAATGTAAATAATTCAATTATCTATATTTCTTAAATAAAGAACATATCAACGACCTCTCTCTTTCTGTAAAGAATTTATTGCGAAAAATATATTACCTCAGCCAAGGTGAAGTAATATTTTTCGCAATAAATTCTTTACAGAGATTTTAAAATAGGATGCTCTTATATATAAGCATCAAAATTACAATGATTTAGAAAGACCAAAACCCATGGCCATGGTCAAAAAAGTCTTGATAATTAATTGACTAAAACCAATGGTCTTATTGTCATGACGATTGTAATGATAGCTAGTTGGGTCGAATAAAAAGTCTTCAGTTAAAATTATGTTAAATATTGACTTCAGCGATGTAAAAGTTACTTATTCGGCTTTCTCTTTCTAGTTTATTTTTCTTCATGCAAAATCTCCGACTTAAAATATCTATGTGTTCATATAAGAGACGATGTTTGTTGATTACTTACTGAGTGATTGCTGATGTAGGTGCTTTTTGATGTCTCCTAATGCTCTTTTACGCGTGTCTCTAACAATAAGTGTCTTTCCGCTTACCCAATATGTGAAGCATTACAGTTTACACAGTTAATCCTATAAACTAATTTACTTGAGATCTTCCAACTTATTTTTCCCTCTCTTTATAACGCAGTCAAGTTTTTTAGGACGTTAAAGAAAACATCAAATTTGAATTTCCTTAGAGTAAAGGAGACCGGGGCGAAAACGTCTTCGGGGTGAAATCTACAAATCAAATATCTCGGAACCTGTATATTGTACGAACTCGCTATTAACATTGCAAACGCTGCTTATGGTACCCATGTGACCAACGGAGTTTCGGCAGGTTACCTGCCCTGTTATGATTTTTACGAGGGCAAACGTGTTTTCGGAAGGTGAAAGTGAAATTTTCTGCGCGTGGAAATTTTGTAATATCTGCAGTAATATTTGCTCTCCAAATCTCGAGGTGCGTGATTATAAAGAGTAATACATGCTGAACATGAATCCAGTGTAGTTTTTTCATTATCGTTGATGTCTAATATTTCGTGGGCGATCAAACCTAAAACTTGTGTTTGGAGTTAATTTGTCAGTAAGCACCCGGGGTGGACTTTTATAATATTGGCAAATTTTCTAATTTTATTATATTTTTCAAACTTTTCTACCCCTATTTCATATATATTTCTTTAATATTTGGTTGATAAGTTCTTGAGTCATAGAATCCGTACACACACACAGAAACACAAAATGATGAAACATTTTAACACTTTAATTAATAAATGTTTACATTCTTCTATTAACAAATAATTAATAAAATGTATCCTATCAGTTTTCATAATCGGAATTATGTATTTATGGAGTGACGACTCTGCCCCGGCATTTTTGAGATTTAAATTTTTCCACCATTGTCGTTTTTGCTCTATACCGGTTAAACAAAGCGACGTAGACAAAAATTTCCTATATAAATTTTGTAGCTAAAGATTCACTCTTTACAACGGTATACCACATTTAACTAAAATTATTTAATAATTAAAGAAACGCCAAATTCGGTCGGGACTGGATATTGGTTGTCCAATAAATTCGTGAATTTTTAAGTACAAATCATCACTCTAGTAAACCACGCGCCGTTACTTACGGACTTAAACGTAGCCACAACTAAAGCTAGAAAGAGTACCTATTCTCACACAATTAAATTGAAAATTAATTTTAATTGTCCACTAACACTCGTTAGTATATTCGAAAAAGGACGGGATATGTATAGAAGGATATAGGGTAATAAAGAAAATGTTGCGAAAAAATATCACCCCAGCCAGGATTCGAACCTGGACCTCCCTGCTTTCCGGGCGGGCGTCTCACCTATTCGACCACTGAGGCATGTGGTGATATTTATCGCAACAAACTATTTAACAGAGGAAGAACGTCTTTTTCCGGCGACGTATATAACAATAAGCAAATTTAAAACACCACATGCCTCAGTGGTCGAACAGGTGAGACGCCCGCCCGGAAAGCAGGGAGGTCCCGGTTCGAATCCTGGCTGGGGTGATATTTTTTCGCAACATTTTCTTTATTACCCTATATCCTTCTATACATATCCCGTCCTTTTTTGAATATACTAACGAGTGTTAGTGGACAATTAAAATTAATTTTCAATTTAATTGTGTGAGAATAGGTACTCTTTCTAGCTTTAGTTGTGGCTACGTTTAAGTCCGTAAGTAACGGCGCGTGGTTTACTAGAGTGATGATTTGTACTTAAAAATTCACGAATTTATTGGACAACCAATATCCAGTCCCGACCGAATTTGGCGTTTCTTTAATTATTGATTATTATCTTATATACGGTCGTACTTTAAATTTGCTTAAAATTATTTATTTTGTTGTTAAAAATCGGCACCGAAAAAAACTGTCGATCTCGCCCCGGTCTCCCCTACAGAGAGTACTTAGAGAATATTTTCGCTGAGAACTTTGATGTCTTTGATACAGGGGATAATTATAAACTTTTTTAAATTATGGATTTCATTATTATCAATTGTGGTGTTAAGTGAATTATTACAATTCCCAAGTTCTTTTAATCTAATATTAACGTTTTATTAATGACATGTGTCGGAAAACAATTGTTTGGAAAGATTAAATTCCATTAGATGAGATTTAATATATTTCTCATGTTAATGTTTTTCATTTAATAACATTTTATTTTGAATGTTTTTGAATCTATTTTTGTATAACAAAAGTATTAAGCAGTTTTAAAAGTTATCTATTTATATTATTTTTAACATTGTATGGAATATTATAAATGGATATAATTTTGTATATGATACATGTATTTGGCGCTTTTCTTTATCTTCTTTAGAAAAAGTAATCTTTAGAAATTATATCACTTTCTATTAACATTCAACATAAGCAATTTTTGGATGCAATGCATTATAAACTACGTGCATTTGGCATATTCTTGTTTTACTATTTTTTATTTAAATATTGCGAGAACATGTGAAATTTTTATTTTACTTTGTTTTAGTTATTTTTTTATATAGACAAGAAGTCACTACACTTGTAAACGTTACCTATTATATAAGTTAATACAATAATGTACATGATTTGATAAAAAAATGAGATAAGAAACTCATCGTTGTATGGAGAATGAAAATAATATTCTTTGCTACAAGAATCCCATTCCAACACCTGTTTCCTTGGTATTAAATTATTAATTATTATTATGTATATTATATTACGTTTATTATGCATATATGTATATGTAAGTAGATCTTGTACATAATAATATGATATAAGGACCACGTTACAAACTGCACATTTATTGTTAGATTTTAAAATATATTATAATTTATAGATTTTTAAAAAATTGATATTAGAAATAATTTACATCCTTAAAAGTTATTAAAAAATAATTGCGTGTGTGTGTGTGTGTGTGTAAAATATCTTTTATTTGATCCAGAAAGTTTAGCTCACATAAGTTTAAATTTTTAGTAATAATTTTTATAATAGAAATTAGAATAATACAAATGTTAATATCCAACAATCATAATTGTGTTAAACTCTTTGATGTTAAATATTAACATGATTTATGATTATTATGGCTCAAAAATAAATATAACAAATTATAAAAACTGCATAATTATTTGATTATTAAGATTTATTGTATTGATTTTGTATTATTAATCAGTTTACTAACAAGCCATTCTTGAGCCATCTTTTATCAGCTGTTATTGAGTTTTGATAATTATACCTTGATTAAATTAATCAGCTCGCGTAGATATCTTGTCTATCTTATCGCTGCCGCGCGTGCATTTAACACGAGACATGACCGCGCGTGTTTGTATTCCTGTTTCCTGATTTGTTTTATTAATAGTATCAATACCGGCCTTTATATACAAGATATTTTCTAAGTAAGTATTGTACAAAAAATTGAAGGGAATATTCCGTGGATATATAATTGTATATTTATAATTCTTTGTATGTTTTAAGCACTAAGAACTAGCTTTGTTTGCGAGCCCTTCTTTGAATTCCTTTTATATTTCTTTTCACAATTTTGATATCCTGTATTTTGAAAACAAAGCAGTTTAGGACATATGTTTATAGGACCTTATCTTCTTAAAATAAGCCACAAAATATCCCATTCAATTTTTTGCACTTACTTAGGAAACACCCTGTATATATTTTTTAATAAATTTTTAATTTTCCTGACATAGCGCGTCTTAAAATTAGTAAAGCATGAGATGCTGTTGAATTCCATCACTTTTTGGCAGTTCTGGAATAGAATAGTCGACACATTTTTATACATTCTGTATCGGAAGACTTGTTTACTTCTGAGTCTTGTTAACTTCTTTAGAAGCATTGATGCATAAAATACGAGCTGGTCGTAATAACTGAAGGCAAAGAAGAAAGCAGATGATTGAGAAATATTGCCGCGACAGACATATATTATAAGTTGCAATACGTGTTACAACTGCACGGCTCGTGTTCAATAATGATTTTACTTGTCGCCGTAATTTTCTCGCGCAGTGTGTCACGCGAGTTTTCAAAAGGATCGATTCACCACGGGGATAGTCGCAAGTACGCAGCTCAGTACGCTGCAGATTCACGTAAGTGCGAGAGACGAGCTTTTGACTATATTGCACCAAATCTCATCTTGGATTCAATTTATCCCTGAAACTGGATGACGTAGATATTGTAAACACACAATATTGTCTATAGAAATACAGGAACTTCCCTTGTCAACAGATCCGTCGTATAATTATGAAGAACGTACTTTATGCGAGCGCGAATCTTTGTGTTCGCTTATTTGCACGTGAGAGTTATTATCAAAAAAGAAAAAGTTAAATCGATCTGTTGTCGCGTGCGTGACAGGTTTTTGCGAACACGTTTGTTAACGATTTTACGCGACACGTTTTGCCAAAGAACTTGGACGTTTCCGCGAATTTTTATTTGCACAATATGTATGTCATGACTCTTTGCGAATTCAAAGTAAAAATTTACTAACAAAAGAGATAAAAAGGGCTAGCAAACCAAGCTGGATGCACGTGCTAAAAATGTATTATAATTTAAATAAACAATGTGGCACACGTTTTGACCTAAAATAAGGTCATTTTCAGTGCGTTATAATAAAAACCGTCAATTATAAAATAAGTCAATGAACATCTAATCATAATTATAAAAGTCATAATTATAAAAATTGCAAATTAGAAGATACCCTGCCTGTCGCTTTATGTGGAATTAATACCATGAAGTGTCTGAATAGGACCTTTTATAGAGTCTCTTGATGTGAAGCTAGAAGTGGTGATTCCGACTCTCATGGTTAGATTAGTAATAAAACGTGTAGGCTGAGCATCCGTCAAATTACTCCTAATGAGAGATAGTATAAAGAGACGTGTGTCGATCTGTTGTTACAAAATAAGTATGTAAAGATTTACTTTTTAAAAAACTTTCTATTCAAAAAATATATCTAGATCCTTTCACTCCTCGCGGAGCATAGGGCCTCCAAGAGGGTTTCAGTAATCGCTTTAAATTCAGATGTGCGGGTGATTAGCCCACAGCACCCTGGCACGGTGGATATTGCCATATAGTATTTGGACCAACGGTTTAACGTCTCTTCCAAAAGACGGAGCCCAGTTTTTCTTATTTGAGAATTTTTCTCGCATGGGGGGCGCAGTTTCTGGAAATAAATTCCAGTGTACTCAACTGGACTCGAACCCGGTTCCCCGGATTGCGAGTCTGGCGCTCTACCACTACACCACACTGCCGCCCAAACGACTTCTATTCAAAAAGTGCTTCTTAAAAGAGAATAATATGGTAATTATTTAGAAGAACTAACACAGTTTGGATGACTTTGACCTTGACATATGTTGTCAAGGACATGATTCTGAGTAACTTTCCTTATAACTTAATCGGCGGTCGCTGCTTATTAAAAATTTATTAACAAAAAAAGTTTGGCAAATATAGTAGTTATTTTGAATCGCTTGACTTTCGATGATGAATATGTCGCAGCCACATGGTGTACACACACACACGCGCGGGGGTGGTGTAAGGGGGTCTTCGCTTTACAACTTAGCATATGTTAGTGAAGCGCTTTACAAGTATGTGCTTTGTATGTGCTTCAACTTACAAAGCGCATACTTATAAAACGCGTCACTAACCTATAAATTAGTGGCGCGCTTTACAAGTATGTGCTTTGTATGTGCTTCAATTTACAAAGCGCATACTTATAAAGCACGTCACTAACCTATAGGTTTATAATATCTAATAAAAAGTATTAACATTCTGAAATTTTAATTTGCTATATTTTCTAAACCAATGCCGTCCTCCACTTTTTTTTGCGTAGAATTACTCAGAAAGACCTCCCTTACAACATATTTAAGTGGCGATTGATTTCTCGTCATAATACTCAAAATAGCTACTATATTTATCAAACTTTATTTGTTAATAACTTTTTAATAAGCAGCGACCGCTGATTGAGTTATAAGGAAAAGTTACTCAGAATCATGTCCTTGACAACATATGTCAAGGTCGAAGTCATCCAAGCTGTGTTAGTTTTTCTAAATAATTACCAAAAATATTTCTACATAAAGATATATTAAAGAAAACATCAACAGATTCTGATTATTTTTTGGCAACAAACTGACTTTATTTTAAAATATTTAAAGTCTTGATTGTTTAACATTAATATGCAAAATTATATAATTACTTTATCCTAGCAATATCAAAGCATTTGATATGGACTTATATTATGTGCTTATAATAGTAGTAGATCACTGTTTTCCTTTTCCTCGAATAACTGCATAGTTAAAAAATATGTATCGTAAGCATTTGAGGCAAAGTGAAAGCTGAATTAACGAAATAGCTGATCGACCATCAAACACACGTCAAATTATTGTTACTGAAGTCTCGTAGACTCGCGAACTTTCTCGAATAACGAGACTAGGATAAATCCTTTGGACTTGGCGCACTCGGTACTCGCTTATTTTTACGCAGCCACGTAAATAGCTAATTTCTTTCGTAAAAAATTTTCCTTTTAGTTGCCGCTGCCAAAGTGTTCAGAATGTTGTAAAACGTCGAAAAATTGCATTTTTTTTAAATGTTCGTGTGTGTGTGTGTGTGTGTATGTACGGATTTGATGTCCGTGGTTGCTCTAACTTCCGCAAATTTTGAGATATTGGGATAAAATTTTTTGAATCGATAGAGTATCTTTTAAGAAAGGTTGGGATTGAATTTGGCAATGATCGGTAAAGGGATTCTTTTTTAATAAAATTTGTAATTTTTGGAGAAATGTCCGTGGTTGCTCTAACTTTCGAAAATTTTGAGATATCGGTCTATTTCTAATTCTATTATATTCTTCAGTTCTTTCTACCCCTATTTCATATATAATTCTTTAAGATTTGGTTGATTAGACTCAGTTTTATAAGGCTTATATATATATGTACGGATTCCCCGAAATTTCAAACGTCTGTATCTCAAGAACTAATCAACCAAATCTTAAAGAATTATATATAAAATAGGGGTAGAAAAAACTGAAGAATATAATAAAATTAGAATAAAAATTACCAATATAATAAAAAGGTGTGTAAATTAGAAACTTGCACATTGCTTAGCCATTATTTTTTTCGCTTATATATAACTCGAGATCTAATCAACCAAATCTTAACGAATTATATATGAAATAGGGATAGAAAAGACTGAAAAATATAATAAAATTAGAAAAAATTGCCAATATAATAAAAAAGTGTATAAATTAAAAACTTTTACATTGCTTTCTCATTATTTCTTTTGCTTATATAATACTAGCTTTTAGGCCCACGCGTAGCGGGCCTATTTTCTACCTCTATTTTAATATAAAAGCTAGTATTATATTAAATCGAACGTTACCGTAAAAAAAATTTCTTTTCACGAAAAGTGAGCTTCTTTCAAAAAAAAATTAAGCCCATCGTCTCAATCCCCGAAAAATTAGAAAAATTTTGGCACCGGTTTCAAGAAAATCGGTATTAGGTAATTATATAGATAGAGAAAACTTTCTTTTAAAAAAATTAAACCCATAGTCGAAATTCCCGTAAAATTAGCAAAATTTTGGCGCCGCTTTCAAGAAAATCGGTAAAACAAAAAATCGAACCCCTTGGTAACCATCTCCGAGAAATTAGAAAAATTTTGACATTTGGTTCAAGAAAATCGGTCCATTAAGGAATGAGTAGTTCGCCGACAGACAGACAGACAGACAGACAGACAGACAGACAGACGGACAGAGATTAGAGACTTATTATAGTAGATTTATTATTTGTACTAACGAATTTGATTGATCAGTTGTCACGGTAGTCCGTTGTTTTTGTCGCGCATTCCTTGACCAATTTTTGCAGTGCAGCACATGCTCCTAATTTATTAATATATGCAAAAAAACTTTTATCTGTTTGTTATTTTTTGTGTACGAGGTGTGATCTAAAAGTTTGTGCAATTATTTAATTTTGCGCGTTATACGTATCCAATTAAACTCATCTTTTTTTCTTAAGTTAGTGCACATGTCCATGACATGTGTGTAAATTTTCAGCCATATTGGACGCGTAGTTTGTTTTGACAGGCAAATAAGTAAGACGCATTTTGGTGTGCTTGGCGATTTTTGATTCTTACCACCATTGCGGTCAATAATGAGTATTACCTGGAAATTTTACGTTGTTTGCGTGAAGCAATTTGAAAAACGGCCAGAATTGTAGAAAAACAATTCGTGGAAATTGCACCACGACAGTGCACCAGCTCACACTTCACTATTTGTTCGTAAATTTTGTCAAAATATTCGTGCAATTTTTTGACAAAAATTCACGAACAAGTAGTGAAGTGTGAGCTGGTGCATTGTCGTGATGCAATTTCCACGAGTTGTTTTTCCAATTAAATTGCACGAACATTTTGACAAAAATCACGAACAAGTAGTGAAGTGTGAGTTGATGCATTGTCGTGGTGCAATTTCCACGAGTTTTCCACAATTCTGGTCGTTTTTTGAATTGCTTCACGCAAACAACGTAAAATTTCCAGGTAATACTCCTTATTGACCGTACGACCTGATGGTAAGAATAAAAAATCGCTAAGCACACCAAAATGCGTATTACTTATTTGCCTGTCAAAAAAAAACTACGCGTCCAATATGGCTGCAAATTTACACACATGTCATGGACATGTGCATCACTAACTTTAGAAAAAAAGATGAGTTTTATCGGATACGTATAGCGGGCAAAATTAAAAAATTGCACGAACTTTTTGATCACACCTCGTATAATAAGATTTTAAAACTTCCTCAACTGCTCTCTCAATCTTTTGTGTGCTCACTGCACTTTATTTTCTGCTACGACGCGAACAACAATTAATTACGAAGATATATGTTTTGTGTTTAATAAACTTTAAATCTCATTAAACAAAATTGAAGATAAATGACGCGATGGCTTTAGCTAGTTAAGAAGCAAAATAAAGTTACTTTTAAGCTGCATCGTTTCTCGCTTGCGCATCTTATTCTGTCATATTATACGAGCTTCACTTTACAAACTCACGATCACTCAAAATCTTGTTACATTACGCTATTTGACTTTGCCATGCTGTTGCTTACGGAGTTGCACGTGTCTCGCCTGATGTTGTACAATGAGTTCATGGTATGTATAGCTTTTTATTGCCACGATGTTTGTACATATGACGTACCCGTTCTCTCAACACTTCTCACGTTTCAACTTTTGGCAGCGACGAGAAGATACACTTCCGCTATGTAATAAAGTTACAATTTCCAACGCGAAAGAGAGAGAGAGAGAGAGAGAGAGAGAGAGAGAGAGAGAGAGAGATATGTCGTATAAGATCACCAAAAATATATTATTTTGCTATGTTGCATTCTTTATATATATAGCATTATAGAGGACAATTATAAATAACCCATACTCGATCGAATTAATTAATTGTTTGTGACATTTAATCGAGATGAATGGATTAGCTGGATTTTAAAACAAAACGCGCGTATTTACGTAAAATTATTTGAAATTGCATGACGCCCCCTTGATGTTACATGCAATTGCAGCAAGTTGATTTGTTGAAATGCAATACAAATTTTTTTGTTATCGGAAGTGGCTGATAAGCATTCGTCGACTATGCAGAATATCTCATTGTAAACTGGAAAACGAGCATTAGAGGTTAAATTGCGACCGGATGATGTAAATAGTCAGATTAAAGCGACGATTAAAACATCGTCGGGTTATAGAAACATTCCTGTAATTTAAATGTAGTATTGCAGTAGTTGATAGAGGTACTGTCAATATCAATTTCCTTATTTTTTAGGTACCTTGTATTTATTGCCAAAACTGCACTTAAGGCAGAACAAATCTAAAAAATTCATTGTGATATACCAAGAAGTATAGCAAAATTAGTGGCAACAGTGGAATCAATTAAAGTCATCCGGCAGAACGTTAGACTTTGCTGCCAATAGAAGCCTAAAATACTTGTAAAACCGCACAGCCAGGAAAAAAATTTCTTCTAAGCTGGAAAACAAAGCAGTGGGATAGCCAACATAGGCAGATATCTGGCCGATTAATGAGTGAACGCATCCTTAACTGAATAAGACTTAGGAAAGTAGTTAACGGTCATACCAGCTGAAACCCTATGCAACAACAATATCCAAGTTTACGTTGACCTGCGACAGCGCCACGGTCAACGTATAGATAACGTACAGATAAGTAGCCGAGTCAATCGCCGAGCGAGACAAATACTTATACTCGAGTTAGATAATGCGACAACAACGCGAATCTCGCTGATATTGCAAGTAAATTTTTCTGTAATATTATTTGCGTGAATGTGTCAAACAAAAGAAGTCAACCAACCAATTCCATATATAAGATACAGCTATTAAATAAATTAACAAGACATGCAATTAGAGTAAACTCTTTAATATTTGTGCAAGTCGTAAAAGAAATACTTAAGAACTTATACGACAGCGTGCGAAAGATTTTATACATTACTCAAGCAAAAGCGAAACAAATTGTAAACGTCATAAAGGAACGTGAATTTTACGCTTATTTGATTACGCATAGAACGTTTTCGCTCTATTTTTAACCATCGTCAACAATGTGGTAACAATTAAAATAAAGTAATCTCAGGTTTTCTGACGAGCTACAGATGTAATACTTACTTCCAGATTGAATAGTCAAAAAGTAGTATATTTTGTCGAAAGAGATTTGAGTGAAATTTTAGCTAATGTGTGTGTGTGTGTGTGTGTTATCGTAGCTTATAATATAATAAAAACAAAACTGACAAAATGAGATAAAGAGTCAATTTATCCGAAAAGTTTGAAGAACGTGAGAGTAAAAAATGAAGCCTTGGTAAAACATCGAATGGTAAGTCATATTTTGGTAAGACTTTAGAACGCTACCCCTACCCAAATTTGATGAAATTTTTCAGATTATACGTAGTACTTACTAAATGTAATCGAAGCCACTAGTGCGGAGTTGCGGAAATGCCTAGTTTCCGAGAAATTCCAATTTTAATTGTTCGGCCTAATTAACATTCTTCAAGATTTCGATATGAAAAAATAATTAGAATTCAAAGACATTTTGCTGAAATTAATATTTTATTTCATTAATGTATTAGAAAACTATACACACAGTGTTGAGAAAATTTAAAAGAAAATGAGAAATTAAACAACTGATTTTCTTACATTTGTCGCATTGTAAGCATCTCGCGTGGAAAGTTGGAAACACATGAGTGGAACTGTACAATAATAAACCTCATTTTACATTGTAAGCAGGGGGTGGTGTGAAATAAACCTCGCTTCACGTGAAAGATTGGAAATCCATGTGGACCCGCACAGTAATAGACCTCATTTTACACTGTAAGCAGGAAGCGGAGGGGGGGGGGGGGGGGAGGGTGGACCTCGTTTCGCGATAGAAAATTGGAAGCCCATGTGGAATCGCTTTATGTTAAGAATAATTGCTGTACTTTAAAGTGGGAAAAATTAAAAGTAAGGCCCGTATAATAAGTATCCTTTATTGTTTTTCTTATGATAATGATATTTTAACAATACTGTACGTACAGTTTTTTAATACACTAATAAAATAAAATATTTTAGCAATATATTTTAAAATTCTAAGTATTAAAGGCTTATACGATTAACAAATCAATTAGGATATAAGAAGCATAAAGCCGCAACAAGGTGTTAGCATTAATAATTTTGTATTTGTGTTAAAGTGATCTACAGACGTTTCGGTCTGTTACGAGACCATCCTTAGTGTAGAGTTACAAAATAGTCAAACGGTTAAAATAATTAAGACATATTACGCATGATTACAGTTACAAATAAACAACAAACATAATAATCAAAATTATATCTAATAAAATTAAAGAATCGCATTATCGCATAATGAAGATTTAAAAATCAACTAAGAACATAAAGGGGGAGCAAAGAGCCGCAACAAGGTGTTTTGTAATTTTACACTGAGGATGGTCTCGTAACAGACCGAAACGTCTGTTGATTAGTTTAACACAAATACAAAATTATCAACGCTAACATCTTGTTGCGCCTCTATGCTCCTTATGTTCTTAATTGATTTTTAAATTCTAAATAATTGATAGAAGGGCTCGCGAACAAAGCTCGTTATTAGTGCTTCAAACATACATAAGATTTATAAAAATAAAAATGCAGACGTTTCGACGTTAAATATGGTCTTCATCAGTGCCTGATAACATTGTTTAAAATAACATCCTTGACTTACATATTATCGAATCGAACTAACATCGTTAAACTTACATTATCGAGTCTCGCATATATCCTAATTTAAAATCGCCTATGAGTTTGTGATTGAGATGCCCCGCAAATTAGTCGCAACCGTGTGCATTTTCGTCATTGTTAGAGTCTCCAAAGGTCGATGGAAGTAGGATATTCCCATGATTAAGCTGGATTGGAAAGCCCATAGTCATGTGTTTAAAATTCTATATAATTGAATTTAAGGTAGTTCGATGATGAACAACTTTTGCCAAAAGTGATAGGTTTTATTTTTTATATCGAAAGAAGGAACTCTCCTGAATCGATTGAGCTCAGAAAATAGATAATTCACCGTCCCGTTCTCAAGATATTTAATTTCAAAATTAGGTGATTTTAACATTGCTCTAATAGGAAAAAAGGTATTTTCCTATGAATAACACGAGTTTACGAAAAATCTTTTGCCAAAAATGTCCGAACAATATATATCGATGGAAAGAGGACACTGTGAGGAAGCCTATAGTTGAAGGTGGACACGATCCACCGTACAGTTTTTTTTAAAATAATAATTAAAGTTTGTCTTCCGGTGCTCAAGCGCTGACTTTCACAACTCGAGCGTGGCGACGTGGCAACGCCGCACGCTGGGATCGTCGGCGTAAGGTTAGGTGTGAGTGCGCGCAAAGACAAATGTGTATATATACGACGGCTTTGACGAAATATAAAGTGCTGCTATAATTATGATTAACTGATAATTAAATTATTATTGAAACGGTGTTGCCGAAATAGGTTATCCGGTAACAGTGGTAATATTACTGTGGGAAAATCGAAAATAAAACTGAATGGGAAGAATCAGGTATAGTATATATATTAAATCAGTTAGAGGTAATGTAATTTTATCGTATTTTGTTATTTTTAACATGAATGTTCGAAGTACAAGTACATTGTTATATTATTTTTGTGTTTAATTTATTCTAGCTACTCGAATTTTTTTTGGTTAACACGAGATGAAGAATCTTACCTGATTAAAACCTTGTTATATGTCATTTTTGTATAGAAAATTAATTTTAAAACGTGCATAATGGAGAGAAAAGGGAAATAAAGAACAGGATGCGTGGGCGGAATCAATATAGTCGGTAATGTAATGTCAAATTTGTCAAAATATTTTATTTGGTATTTTTTACTGTTTAAATGTAATTCAACAGTAATTTATATTTATATTTTTACACACTCAATTTTTTCAATTTTATTGTCCTAGAAATCAAGATAGCTATAAGAATCGCATCTCTGGGAATGGACATGACACTGCGAAAGCCGGTAAAGAGGCGAGTATGATTAGCGTAAAGACGGCTGTCCAGCATCAGGTAAGCAGTTGTCGAGCATCGAACGGTGTATATCTCTCGGCTGCATCTATAAAATAAGAAGTGAAAATAAATTGTATATAATATCACTATAATTTCAATGTATAATATTTTAATGTATAATATATTCAATTTTTGGTCATTAATTTTTGTCACTATGTATAAATTTTTTAATAAACGTTATTATCAGACAGCCAGCCAATTCATTTGCGTTTGCCAGTAACTTATTATCGAATACAAAAGCAAAGTATTGCTAGAGTATTGCTGAACGTCCTATATTCTAAAGCGTGCAAGACCGTTCAAAAGCAATAAAAACAGAAATTTTTAGTTGTATGGAAACAAGCATTATGGGAACATGCCACAAGATTCCACGCAGAGCATACACCCCAGTCAGTCCAATTATTTGACAAAGCTGACTGGCCATTTTTACGGATAATAAATATAGCATACACTACGAGTCGAGGCAGCGCACCCAGTATGTGGCAAGCGCGAATGACTGTTTAGACTCTGATGCAGAAGATGGTCTTACTTCCATCCCTCTCTCCTCGTTCGACGAAGCAAGGAAATCGATGACTTTATCGATAATCTTTTTGTTCGATGTTACTCGGGGTTTTCCATTGACACTTACGGCCAAACATAGTTTGACACCGTCAGCGCCAGATCGATTGAACGCATCACGAAGGCTGTTCATATTGATACCGGCAGCAGCGATTTTCGACATCATGTTCTTCGAAATATGATCTCTTAGGCACTGAAGAGTTTCTAGAAATTGCGCTTTCTTCTTTGCGATTGCTTGCCGTTGCAGTAAAGTCTGCAATCTCAAAGCCCCGGCCGTAATTGCTGTATCGCTTACTTTGAAATGAGCTAGTAAACCGTACAGGATCTGGCAGTCAGTTAAGGCATTGTGAGAACCAGCTATAATTCTTTCAAATTCCTCGCCCTTTAAATATAACTTTTCGAGCTCTTCTTGTTTTTTAACTTTTCCTTGTCCGATGAGTGGAATTGTATCGCACACTCCATAAACACCTTTGACAAAACTTTTCAAGAGACCGAGTCTTTGTAGCCAACGCATGATCCGCGGTGCATCGAACCGTACGATATTATGTCCGAGCAGCAGCGCCTGTGGACCACATTCTCCGAGGAAGCGTATAAATTCTTCTACTTCTCGTGGTGGAATCGTCGTCACTACCTGACTGTAATGATGTAGCTCTCCTCCAACCACTGATAATCCAGTTTTTTCTGCTGCATGACAATTTATAGATTGGGAAGGTAGCATGTACCGTGCGAACTCCTGATCGCCACACTTCGCTGCTATTTGAACGATGTCTGCAGTAGATGCCAGACCAGTAGTTTCGATGTCAACGATGCCTTGCGGACTGTCTTCAGGGAGAGGCTCATCAATTTCACAAGTTGTTTCGATAGGAAGATTCAGTCCCATACCCGATTGATAAGTAATCCCTTCCCTGCTCTTTCGTGCTATGGTGATACGTTGCCTTTTATTTTTAAAATAACATCGACGGCGTTTTGTTTTGAGTGTGATACGTTTTACAGCTATTGTTCGTTGCAGGACTTCTCTTCGTAGGCGGTATTCTTCAGCTATCATTTCTGGCGGTAATCCAGCTTCGACTCTTACATCGATGATGTGTCTAGCTCCAACATTTTTCTGACAGACTGCTGCTGCCACTCGCAGAAGGATAGAACGCGAAGATGCGTAATGTCTGGACTTCGGTGCTCTGGTGGCCACCATATGGTTAAATGATTCATTGAGTTGAGACGATCCCCCCGGCGCAACTTTCAACACCCGAGATGTGAACTCCATCAAAACCCCATGAAGTGCAGTTTGCAGAATTTTACTGGAAAGAGATTTTCCCTTCGGTAAACTCTTAAACACCTACTCCGGATTGTTTTTGGCCTCGCACCAAGTTCCGCAGTTGCTATGGCTGCCAAATATGTGCTCGGCAATGCTTAATAGAGCTTTCGTCGTAGCTTCAGTATTTCCTTTATTTTGGTCCAAGGCATAATTGAAGCATCGCTTTAAATATGGGATGACAAATCCTCTGTCAAGCTCTCGATGGGTGCTGGCAACTTATAAAGTTTTCCCGTGAACTTTTTACGCACATGATTGGAATCCGACCACTTGACGACTTGATGTGAAGTTTCTCGTTGGACTGCCGCGATTGTGGACGAATCTTCATCCCCGATAAGTGTTCCTATTCGGATTCCAGTTTTTTTAAAATTTGGATTTTTCACCATTAGTTGAACCGCTGTATCTGCCTCCATGGTTTTCGCACTCCCCGACCAATTTTTGGTACACTTGTGGCTGTCAGGTGAGTGGCCCTTTCGGCACATGGCACAGCATGTGCTCTTCACGCCATAAGCCAAGAGTTTCTTAGAGCGTAAGCCGCCAACGGAACCCTGACCGCTCTTACTATCGTATGTTCGACCGTTTCCTCGCTTCTGCCAGCCAAAGTCGTACGAGACTGTCACGTCGACTACGGACGCTGCAGAATCTTGTGAATAAGAGCCACCGCTTGGAACCCTGTATTTGTGTAAATTGTTAATAACATATATATACAAGTAGTTGAAAACAAGCAAATAGAAAGCGTGCAGAACTTCTTTTTTAGTCTTCCAACAAATAGTGCTTAAGATAAATAGAAATAAAAACATTATAAACATATTAGAATATAGTAGAAAATAGTAGCATGTATAAGAGGATCTCGGCGACTTTTAGGGTCAGGGCTAGAAATGTAAAATGAGTTAGAGTATGCAAGTAAACATCAGATGCAGGAAAAGTTAGACAACCGTTTGAAGACAACGGCTGTAATAAAAATTACAGAAAATTATAATTTATTAAAATCTGCCCCGTTTAGATGAACCGTGCTAGTGATGAAAAATAGAGAAAAGCTGGCAATCAATGAAAAACAGGAGAAGTACCAAAACCCATTCAAGAACAAATTAGGATGGGGAATATTTAAAGTACAGCGCGTACGAACCTGCTGGAACATTCTGGATGCGTACTAGACGAAATCTAAAAACCTAAATAATAAAAGTGAGCAAGTAGAAACTTGCACATTGTTTTCTCATAGTTTTTAAGTGAGCCAGTAGAAACTTGCACATTGCTTTCTCATAATTTTTAAGTGAGCAAGTAGAAACTTGCACATTACTTAATCAACATTTTATTTTGCTTATAAAGCTTCCTCTATGAGGAAGCTCGTTTTTTATTTGATGTACAATTATTAGTAAATATTCTTTAATTTGGCTTCCTCATAGAGGAAGCTTTATAAGCGAAATAAAATGTTGATTAAGTAATGTGCAAGTTTCTACTTGCTCACTTAAAAACTATGAGGAAGCAATGTGCAAGTTTCTACTTGCACACTTAAAAACTATGAGGAAGCAATGTTCAAGTTTTTACTTGCACACTTTAAAGCTATGAGGAAGCAATGTGCAAGTTTTTACTTGCACACTTAAAAGCTATGAGGAAGCAATGTGCAAGTTTCTACTTGTACAATTAAAAGCTATATGGAAGCAATGTGCAAGTTTCTACTTGTTCAATTTTTTTATTATCCTAAAACATCATTTTTTGAAGTCTCAATTATTGAGACTTGAGATGTTCTAACTGCAATTACAAAATTATCCTTTTTGCAAAAGGTCGCCCCTTTGCGAAACACTGATCGTTTCCCAATATAACTGAACGCACTTTAGGCTTTTTGGCACACATTGGCTGATGCTAGGCTAGACACTTACGTCAGTTTTATTTAAAAAACGATTAATGCTTTTGCAATAGAGCGCTCTTTCGCCCTCTCTCTCTTTCTCTCTCTCTCTCCTTCTTTTTCTCATTTGAAATTTTGGAGAATTCGTACATATATCGAAGCTTTATAAAGCTTTATAATTAACCAAACTATAATAAATTATATATGAAATAGGGGTAGAAAAAATTGAAGAATATAATAGAATCAAAGAAATTGCTAATAATTAATACTAAATTGTCAAAAAATATTAATTTATGAAAAGTCTCAACTGTTGAGACTTGGGATGTAGCCCTTACCCACACAGAACATAATATCTAATAGATATCTAATGGATATCTTCAATGAATATCCATGATATCTACGCGATATCCATTAAATATCCATTAGACATCCAAATGTCCGCAATTCGAGATCTAATAAATAGCCACTGGATATCCATAAAAATATCCATTGGATATCCATACCATATCCAGTGGATATTTATACAGATAACTATAAATATCCACTGGGTATCGTATAAATGTCCAATGGATATTTTTATGGATATCCAATGTATATCTATTAGACCTCAAATTGCGGACATTTGGATATCTAATGGATATCTAATAGATATCTCGTAGATATCATGGATATCCAATGAATATATCCATTAGATATTTATTAGATATTATGTTCTGTGTGAATATCGATTATATATCTGCGTGGATATCCACTGGCTGTCTTATATATGTCTATTATCCTATATAATAAATAGGATAAGTTGGTTATAAATTTATAAAAACAAAATATAGTCGTATATGTTTATATCATCGCGTCAATGATGCTGACAAAGATATGTCTTGCGGATGCCATGATTTTGCTTCGCCTGGACCTGCTTATATTCGCTTTCAACTGAAATTTACTTACGAGTTAATCACACCATTATGCGCCACCTATCGATGTCACTACAAGCTACCACGGAAAGATGCGCTACAGTGCATCTTTCTAAAAATATCTCAAGAAATTCTTAACAAAAGAGAGTTGCATTATAGTGTTTTGAAAACGTCTCGACAAGGGTTACAAGAATATGCAGTAAAACTATTTTTTATTTAATCCCCTATAGGGTTTTATTTAAAAAGTTTAAGATGCTCTTGATCAAAAGCACCTTAAATTTTTTATATAGAAACCCCTATTTTTTATTGCATATTCTTGTAGCCCTTGTCAAAACGTTTTTAAAAAACTATAATAAAGTTAACAATTTTTTTAACAATTTTCTGAGATATTTAAAATTTTGTCATGATATCTTTAATATACAATATATAATATCTCGTAAAGTATTCACTTTTTGATAACTTTACCTTAATACTTTTATACATAGAATAATCAAAGAAATCGAATAATAATATTAATTTTTACATTTGTAATTTTTCAAAATAAAGTTTATACACAAAATGCAATAAAATTTTTTAAAATTAATTTGTCTGTTTTTTTACATTATTCGATTCCTTTCATTATTCTACGCATAAAAGTATTAAGGTGAAGTCATCAAAAAGTAAATACTTTACGAAATATTTCATATTTTATATTAAAAATGTAATGACAAAATTTAAAATATCTCAGAAAATTCTTAACAAAAGAGAGCTTTATTATAGTGCTCTGAAAACGTCTCGACAAGGGCTACAAGAATATGCAAAAAAACTATTTTTTATTTATCCCCCTGTAGTGTTTTATTTAAAAAATTTAAGGTGCTTTTGATCTAAATTTTTTATATAAAAGCCCCTATTTTTATTGTATATTCTTGTAGCCCTTGTCACGACGTTTTTAAAACACTATAATAAAGTTATCTTTTGTTAAGAATTTACTGAGATATTTAAAATTTTATCATAATATTTTTAATATAAAATATGAAATATCTTGTAAAGTATTCACTTTTCGATGACTTTACCTTAGTGCTTTTATACATAGCTAAATAATCAAAGAAATCAAATAATAATATTAATTTTGCATTTGTAATTTTTCCAAATAATGTTTGTACACAAAATGCAATCAAATTTTTTAAAATTAATTTGTCTGTTTTTTTTGCACTATTCGATTCCTTTCATTATTCTACGCATAAAAGTATTAAGGTAAGTCGAAATCGTAAATCGAAAAGTAAATACATTAAGACATATTTCATATTTTATATTAAAAATGTAATGACAAAATTTAAAATATCTCAGGAAATTCTTAACAAAAGAGAGCTTTATTATAGTATTTTGGAAACGTCTCGGCAAGGGCTACAAGAATATGCAAAAAAACTATATTTTATTTATTCCCCTATAGTGTTTTATTTAAAAAATTTAAGGTGCTTTTGATCTAAATTTTTTATATAAGAAATCGAATAATAATATTAATTTTTACATTTGCGATTTTTTAAAATTGTTTGCCCACAAAATGCAATCAAATTTTTTAAAATAAATTTGTCTGTTTTTTTTTACATTATTCAATTCCTTTCATTATCGTGATAATATCATATAAGTAGATGTTTTTTTGAAAATCCCCCATATATCTCATTTATCTCAACAAGATATCCTATAAATATTCTGTACAAAAGTATTTTAGTATATATATGTAATGATATACTAATAATATTTTATGGATATTAAGATATATTTGAGATGTGCGGGATAAATTCAGTATATCCCGCAGATCTTCTGTGCTATGAGGATGGATAACACATGGATATTTAATGGAAATCTTTGGTAGATATTTTGTGGACATAGATATGTGGATAACATATGGATATCTAGTGGATATCTTTGATAGATATTTTGTACACATGGATATGTGGATAACACATGGATATCTAATGGATATTTTTGATAGGTATTTTGTGGACATGGATATGTGGATAACACGCAAATATCTAATGGATATCTTTGATAGGATAGATATTTTGTGGACATGGATATGTGGATAACACATGGATATCTAATAGATATCTTTGATAGGTATTTCGTGGACATGGATATGTGGATAACACGTAGATATCTAATGGATATCTTTGATAGATATATTGTGGACATGGATATGTGGATAACATGTGGATATCTAATGGATATCTTTAATAGATATTTTGTGGACACGGATATGTGGATAACATATGGATATCTAATGGATATCTTTGATAGATATTTTGTGGACATGGATATATGGATAACACCTGGACATCTAATGGATATCTTTGATAGATATTTTTTAGACATGGATATGTGGATAACACATGGATATCTAATGGATATCTCTGCTAGTTATTTGTGAGATATGGATATTTTGTACATCTATTAGATATCTATTAGATATCCATAGTAGACATGGACATCATATGGATATGTAGACATCCATTGGATGTCTATTAGATATTTTGTTCTGTGTGGGTAAAGGTTAAAATTTTAAAATATTGGCAATTTCTCTAATTCTATTATATTTTTCAGTCTTTTCTACCCCTATTTCATATATAATTCGTTAAGATTTGGTTGATCAGTTTTGGAGTTATAGAAATTTCGGTAAATATGGCACATACATACACACATACATACATAACTTACACACTTTTGTTTGATTATATTGACAATTTTTTCTATTTTTATTGTATTCTTAGGTCTTTTCTACCCCCATTTCATATATAATTATTTAAGATTTGGTTGATTAGTTCTTGAGATACAGACGTTTGAAATTTTGAAAAATCCGTATATTAGAAGCAATGCGAAAGTTTCTAATTTACACACATTTTTTATTATATTAGCAATTATTTCTAATTTTATTGTATTCTTAGGTCTTTTCTACCCCTATATCATATATAATTCTTTAAAATTTAATTGATCAATTCTCGTGTTACACACATTTGAAATTTCGGAGAATTCGTATATACATAGAAGCTTTATAAAGCTGAGTCTAATCAACCAAACCTTAATAAATTAAATATGAAATAGAGGTAGAAAAAACTGAAGAATATAATTAAATTAGAAAAGTTGCCAATAATTAATACCAAATTGTCAAAAAACATCAATTTATGAAAAGTCTCAATTATTGAGACTTGAGATGTAGCCCTTAAAAGTTAAAATTTTAAGATTTTAGCAATTTTTTTAATTCTACTATATTCTTTAGTCTTTTCTACCCTTATTTCATATATAATTCTTTAAGATTTGGTTGATTAGTTTTTGAGTTAAAGATATTTAAAATTTCGGGGAATCCGTCCATACATAAACATGAGTCTAATCAACCAAATTTTAAAGAATTATATATGAAATAGGTGTAGAAAAGACAGAAGAATATAATAAAATTAGAAATAGCCCAATATTTCAAAACTTACAAAAGTTAGAGCAATCAAAGGCATTTCTTAAAAAATTCAAAATTTTATAAAGAAAGAAGCCCTTTACCTATTATCGCTAAATTCAATTCCATCCGTCCTTAAATAATACTTTATCGATTAAAAAAAAAAATAGGCACAGTAACAATTACTGTGCCGCAATCAACAACGTAGAACTACGTCAACTGACACTACTTAATGTTAAAGTATAATCAAATGGGCACAGTAACAATTACGTAGGGCTACGTTTTTGGCAAACTGGACAGACGTAGCCCTACGTCAACTGTCCTTCGCTGTATACTTTAACATTAATTAGTGACAGTTGACGTAGTTCTACGTTGTTGATTGCGGCACAGTAATTGTTACTGTGCCCATTTGATTTTTTATTATATTGAAAATTTTTTTGTAATTCTATTATATTTTTCAGTCTTTTCTACCCCTATTTTGCGTATATTTATTATGTCGGAATTTTTTTCAAATGTAATTCTTTAAATTTTTGTTGATTCGTAATTACTGTGCCGCAATCAACAACGTAGAATTACGTCAACTGTCACTAATTAATGTTAAAGTATACAGCGAAGGACAGTTGACGTAGGGCTACGTCTGTCCAGTTTGCCAAAAACGTAGCCCTACGTAATTGTTACTGTGCCCATTTGATTATACTTTAACATTAAGTAGTGTCAGTTGACGTAGTTCTACGTTGTTGATTGCGGCACAGTAATTGTTACTGTGCCTATTTGATTTTTTTTGCTTATATTTATTATATCAAAATTTTTTTTATATGTAATTTTAGTTGATTCGTACTTAAGTTTTATGTAAGCAAAAATAATTTTTTTTTTTAATTGTGTTGGAAGGGAAAATTTTTTTTATATGTAATTCTTTAAATTTTAGTTGATTCGTACTTAAGTTTTATGTAAGCAAAACGTGTGCGTTTTACGTTAATTTATTTATAATGCTAAAAAGTACACTAATTTTTATCATTTATATAATGCTTTTAATATTACTTTTTAAAATTATTTTAATTAATTAATTAACGTTTACACTTACGATTTTTGTACGATTTCCGTAAATTCTATAACTATAGTATATTCTTCCACTTTTTTACGTACAATATTTAGATATAAATTTTAATACATGTGTATATTAGATAATATTTATTTATTAATGTTTTTAGTCCAACGGTAAGTACGTATCGTATATATCGACAGATTATCAAATTGACATATAATATGTGAAACCAGCAACTTATAGATATAAACATTTATGAGATGGCAATCAAAGAGCGATACGTTTGAATATATACACATATAAGTACATATACACATATATATACACACATGTATATAATAATTTTCCCTTGATTTTTAGATTTTTACGGCATTTCTAAAATTTTATCCAAAACTTGCTTCCTGATTATTTTTTTTTGCTTATACAGTTTCCTCTAAGAGAAATTTTTCAAAAATATTAGCATATAATAGATTGGCTTTCTCATAAAGAAACTTTATAAGCGAAGTAAAAAAATATAAGGAAGCAATGTGCAGATTTCTAATTTGCACATTTTATTTATTATATTGGCAAATTTTTTATAATTCTAGTCTTTTCTACCTATATTTCATATATAATTCTTTAAAATTTGGTTGATTAGTCCTTGAATTACATACGTTAGAATTTGCGAGAAATACATATATACATAAAAGCCTAATATAGCTGAGTCTAATCAACCAAATCTTAAAGCATTGTATATGAAGTAGGAGTAGAAAAGACTGAAGAATATAATGGAATTAGAAAAGTTGCCAATCTATATATATAAAATAGAATGTCTATATGTATGTCTGTATGTCTGTTCTTTATACACTCTTAAACTATTCGACCGATCTGGACGAACTTTTGCATAGTTACTCTTTACATCCTTGCGCAAACTCTTTACATCCTTGCGCAAGACTATTGCGGAATCTCGATACCGATCAGCGATTTTATCCCTTGGTTTTTCCGGGCGTCTTTTTGGGAATTTCGAGATTGCTTACTCGCAATGTACATAGAACCTCGATATTTCACTTACTGATTACCGATTTTATCCCTTGGTTTTTCCGCGTGTTTTTTCGGGAATTTTGAGATTGCTCGCTCGCATGTAACGTAATTCGTTGTTTTCCGCAAAACATAGGCTACTACGGAACCTCGATACCGATTAGCGATTTTATCCCTTGGTTTTCCCGGGCGTTTTTTTGGGAATTTCGAGATTGCTTACTCGCAATGTACATAGAACCTCGATATTTTACTTACCGATTACCGATTTTATTCCTTGGTTTTCCCGCGGCATTTTTTCGGGAACTTCACTTACCGATTACCGATTTTTCAGGGCTTTTTTTAAGTAAAATATTGAGGTTCTGTGTACATCGCGAGCGAGCAATCTCGAAATTCCCGAAAAAACGCCCGGGAAAACTAAGGGATGAAGTCGCTGATCGGTGAGTAAAATATCGGAAAAGCGGAAATGACTCAATAGTGTGAAACTCGAGTAGAATTTTTTTTTTCGTTTATATTTATTATATTGGCATTTTTTTCATATACAATTCTTTAAAATTTGGTTGATTAGTTCTTAAGTTATATATAAGCAAAGAAAAACTATCCCCCTACAAAAAATTTTGGCATCGGTTTCAAGAAAATCAGTTTAAACAATCAAAGATCGATACGTTTGAATATATACACATATTAGTACATATACACACACACATATATATATATAGTAATTTTCCCTTGATTTTTTTAGGCATTTCTAAATTTTTATCTAAAACTTGCTCCCTGATTATATTGGCAATTTTTTTATAATTCTATTATATTTTTCAGTCTTTTCTACCCCTATTTCATATATAATTCTTTAAAATTTGGTTGATTAGTCCTTGAATTACATACGTTAGAATTTGCGAGGAATACGTATATACATAAAAGCCTAATAAAGCTGAGTCTAATCAACCAAATCTTAAAGCATTGTATATGAAATAGGCGTAGAAAAGATTGAAGAATATAATGGAATTAGAAAAGTTGCTAATAATTAATATTGAATTGCCAAAATTGAAAGTGGTTGAGACTTGAGCATAATTATTTGCTTATAATTGTTTGGCTTCCTTATTAAGGAAGCATTTTAAGACTTTTGAGACTTACGAGAAAAAATGGGACTATATAAGCTATCTAATGACGTATTAATCATTACTCTACGATTATTAGTTTCGAAGATATAAACGTTCAAAGTGTGACATGTTTTCGTTGCATTCGTTGATAATTATTTGCTTATAATTGTTTGGCTTCCTTATTAAGGAAGCATTTTAAGACTTTTGAGACTTACGAGAAAAAATGGGACTATATAAGCTATCTAATGACGTATTAATCATTACTCTACGATTATTAGTTTCGAAGATATAAACGTTCAAAGTGTGACATGTTTTCGTTGCATTCGTTGCATCTCTGCTCCCAATATTACCCCCTACTGACCCCCTACTTACCCCCTACTTACTGTCGACAAAGACGTAGTTCTACGTCAAAAAATTTAGCCCTATATCTTAATATTTGCACAAGTTAGAGCAACCAGGGACATTTCTAAAAAAAATTAGTTCTCTCTCTGATTTTCATTCGAGTTCAATTGACATACTTTTTTAAAAAGTAGACATTAAAAATTTATAGTAAAATCATAGTTTTATTGCACATTGTAAGTATACATTTAAAGAATATAGTTTTATAGGTATTATTATTCTTTAATTATATTCATCAATATAATTAAAAACCAGACCAGTTTTCTCCACATGAGAGAGATCAATTCTCAACTTCTCATGCAGGGGGTGCAGTTTTAAATATAAAATTTGCACACTTTTTAATTATATTGTTAATTTTTCTAATTCTATTATATTCTTTAGTTTACTATATTCTAATTAAGACTTTTCATAAATTAATGTTTTTGGACAATTTGGTATTAATTATTTGCAACTTTTCTAATTTGATTATATTTTTTCAGTATTTTCTACTTCTATTTCATATATAATTCTTTAAGATTTGGTTGATTAGTTTTTGAGTTAAAGGCATTTAAAATTTCTGGGAATCCGTACATACATAAAAGCCTTATAAAGCTGAGTCTAATCAACCAAATCTTAAAGAATTATATATGAAATTAGAGTAAAATAAATTGTCAAAAAATATCAATTTATGAAAAGTCTCAATTGGACTTGGGAGAGATGTAGCCCTTAAAGGTTAAAATTTTAATATTTTAGCAATTTTTTTTACTATATTCTTCAGTATTTTTTACCCTTATTTCATATATAATTCTTTAAGATTTGGTTGATTAGTTTTTGAGTTAAAGACATTTAAAATTTCGGGGAATCCGTCCATACATAAACATGAGTCTAATCAAACAAATTTTAAAGAATTTTATATTAAATAGGGGTAGAAAAGACAGAAGAATATAATAAAATTAGAAATAGCCAAATATTTCAAAACTTACAAAAGTTAGAGCAATCAAAGGCATTTCTTAAAAAATTCAAAATTTTATAAAGAAAGAAGCCCTTTACCAATTATCGCTAAATTCAATTCCATCCTTCCTTAAATAATACTTTATCGATTAAAAAAAAATTTAGCCCTATATCTCAATATTTGCATAAGTTAGAGAAACCAGGGACATTTATAAAAAAATTAAAAATTTAAAAAAAAAAGAACCCTTTTACCGATTATTGCCAAATTCAATATCAACCTTTCTTAAATGATACTTTATTGATTAAAAGAAAAATCGGCCCGATATCTCAATATTTGCTGAAGTTAATGCAACCACGAACATTTCTAAAAAAAACTCAAATTTTTTTTAAAAAAGAACCCCTTTACCGATCATCGCCAAATTTAATACCAACCTTCCTTGAATGATACTCTATCGATTAAAAAAAAAACACCCCAATATCTCAATATTTGCGGAAGTTAAAGCAACCACGGACATTTCTAAAGAAATTCAAAAATTTTTTTAAAAAAAACTTCTTTACCGATCATCGCCAAATTTAATACCAACCTTCCTTGAATGATACTCTATCAATTAAAAAAAAAACAACCCGATATCTCAATATTTGCGGAAGTTAAAGCAACCACGGACATTTCTAAAAAAATTCAAAAATTTTTTTAAAAAGAACCCCTTTACCGATCATCGCCAAATTCAATACCAACCTTCCATGAATGATGCTCTATCGATTAAAAAAAAAACAGCCCGATATCTCAATATTTGCGGAAGTTAGAGCAACCACAGACATTTGTAAAAAAACTCAAATTTTTTTTTAAAAAGAACCCCTTTACCGATAATCGCCAAATTTAATACCAACCTTCTTTGAATGATACTCTATCGATTAAAAAAAAAACAACCCAATATCTCAATATTTGCGGAAGTTAAAGCAACCACGGACATTTCTAAAGAAATTCAAAAATTTTTTTAAAAAAAACTTCTTTACCGATCATCGCCAAATTTAATACCAACCTTCCTTGAATGATACTCTATCAATTAAAAAAAAAACAACCCGATATCTCAATATTTGCGGAAGTTAAAGCAACCACGGACATTTCTAAAAAAATTCAAAAATTTTTTTAAAAAGAACCCCTTTACCGATCATCGCCAAATTCAATACCAACCTTCCTTGAATGATACTCTATCGATTGAAAAAAAAACAGCCCGATATCTCAATATTTGCGGAAGTTAGAGCAACCACAGACATCAAATCTGCACATACACACACACACACACACACATACGGACATTTTTTTTAAATGCAATTTTTCGACGTTTTAGAACATTCTGAACACATTGGCAGTGGCAACTAAAAAAAAAATTTTTCACGAAAACAAAGCTTCCTCTATGAGGAAGCAAAAATGCAATTATAGTAAGGCACATTATTCTATTATTATCATTATTTATTCCGGGATTTCTTGAGTATCAGAATAGTTTTTCGCTGTTAGAATCGAGGATTTCTCTTGCTGGTACTATTGATTCTGGAAAACATAAAATTTAATTTGGCGAAGGTACGGTTTTTGAAATACAAAGTATTGTTATATAAAACACACTGCGTCGAGCGACATTCATCAACAAGGGTGAGAGCCTTTCCTTCTATGATAGCATTCCAGCAGGATCTATCCTCAACTCTAATAAATGCTTCTCCAAATTGTTCTTTGCATTTCTTCAGCACTTGGTGGGTTACCGGTGAAACATCCATTGCTGTGAGTAGTGTTGTCAATTGCTCATGTCCAACACCGGAATCTATGCAACCTTGGAAAATAAAAGAATGGTATTAAACGATGAACATTTAAATATTTAATGTCCACTAAGATTACGTATTATTATGAAACTTGTTCTGAAAACCAGCATAGCTTGTAACAAAGCAAAAAATATTGATTGAAAGCCAGCGTAGGTTCTGGCGAAGCATGAAATATTCTATGAAAGCTAACGTAGCTGGAGACACAGTATGAATCTGTTTTTGAAAGCCTGCTAAGCTTACGACAAGGTGAGAAACTTGCTCTGTAAGCAAGTTTAGCTTATAACAAGCTTTAAGGATAAAAAGTCATAAACAATACTATTATATTACAAATGTAATAGCTTACCAAGAGCAACTGTAGCATTGATTTCGTACAATGATCTTCCTTTCTCTACTGCTGTCCTACTCGATGTGTGAACTTCCTTTATACACAAGCAGTTGTGGCACTTCATTGCGAACACTGAAGCCAAGCCGTATCTCTTTTCAGACTGCACGAAATCAAAGGAGAGTATTGTGGCACACGAATCGCACTTCATTAGCTTGGAAATTTCAGCAATTTTTATTAATCTGTATCCATGCACTTCACATTTAGGGCCTGTTGATTCCACAAATTCTTCTTGATGTTTTTTGCGTACTTTTGCTTCTGTAGCTTTTTCCACATGTTCAATACTTCGCTTCCTTTGTTCCACGTCTTGCAATTTCGCAAATTTACCACCGATTCTGAGTTGGTTTATTTTGGAAATTTAAATGTTTGCGCCGAGCTTGTGATGTGCTCTGACACTTAGGTTAGGTTACATCACAAGTACCAAGTGTACCAACCGCACAAACTGTGCGGCGTTGCCAAGTCGCTGCCCTCATCTCGTGCTTGAGGAAAATTGGTTATGTAAAAAATTACATGCACCTTGTGATATCATATCGACTTTTTCCATCGAAAATATTAATGCGAAATTACTGTACTTCAGTAAATTGCTATAATAACGCAATAATTCAATCAAAATAATCTCCGAAGTAGAGTATTCAGGAGTTGGCACAAGTAGAAAACTAGTCAAGCGACGCGTTAACACACACTTTATTTTAATCCATTTTAGGCAAAATATTATTCTACAACGTAAAAATTACTTACTAATGGTCTTTTTACGTCGTTACGAAGCTTTGCGATGCGTTATCCTCTTTTTTATAATCATATAAATTATTCGATAAAAAAAATCATAAACATTGCTTTGACTTCGGCCCTTCATCATCAAACTACCTTATACAAGAATCATGTTTTAAAATTGAAATTTAAAAACAAATCATGAGAATGGTCCGATTGTTATAATCTTACCTGATATTTAAAAAGGAGCTGTCAGGAGTACGAAAACGTGTTATGATGTCAAAGGTTGTTTGGCAAATGCGGTTGGAACAACGATCTCAACGAAGCGGATAGGAGAAATGTGGTAGGAGTGAAAACAAAAATATAGTTGAAGAAAAGAAAACGGTAGGAGAATTAAGAAGGGGGGAGTAAATTAAGAACAGGAAGGTATGAATCCGACAAAAGTTCAGTGTCACTTTGTTTATTCAACCCTTTGCTCTGTCTCTTAACATACACCATTTCAGAAATGAGACGTTTGTAAAAAGAAGGTTCACTGTCTAATATTTGCACCCCTTCCCAATCAAAATTATGGTTGTTTTCAAGGCGATGTACCGAAATAACCGAAGGAGATCCGCTTTTTTTCGTTATATCAGATATATGTTCCTTAATTCTTGTTTTTAATTGTCGCTTAGTTTGCCCTACATATGTGGCCTCACAATCCGAACAGCTAATCTTATACACAACATCACACTGTGATGAGCGATCCAATATATCTTTCCCGGTTTTAATGTAGTTGTTAAGTTTGAAAGGAATCGTGTATGCTGACCGGAAGTTAAGCTTTTTAGTCAAGGTCATAAACCGTTCCGAAATAGACTTAATGTATGGAATAGCGAAGTTAGGTATCTTTATCCCCATATCATTATTAATTTCCCTTTGATTGTTGTTAAGCGAGGCTAGATGTTTAAATCTATTTCTGATAGTGGAAAATATGAAACTAAGCGGATATCCATTATTCAATAAGATATCAATTGCTCCTTCTAAATTCTTAATATGAAATCGTGTGACATTAGAAAAAATTTTTCGATTATTCCGTAAATTACACCTCTTTTATGACATAGAGGATGGTTAGAATTGTAATTTAAATACCTTCCTGAAAAGGTTGGTTTATGAATATGATCGAAAATGATTCTATCACCCTCAACAATGATAGTGACATCCAAAAAGCTCAGCCGTTCCCCCTGACCGACCTTGATTGTAAATTTCAACCTTTCATGAAGCGAGTTAAAAGTCTCCAAAATATTTTCCAATTCATCGTGAGGAGCATCCATCACAATGTCATCCACATACCGGAAGTAAAACCGTGGACGATAATTGCAAGCCTCTTGATTGCAATTTCCTTGGGGGACAACCCATTGGGGTGAACCCATCGGACTCCCAAAAATTTATTTATAGAAAGTGTTGTTAAAAGAGAAATATGTGGAATTGAGGACTAATCTAATCGCAATTAAAAGTTTACCAAGAGAAATGTCTACGTGTTCCGAAATCTCCCTCCACCTTTTTGAAACACTTTCCACCACTAAGTCTGTCGGAACATTGGTAAAAAGTGAGGTGACATCTAATTATATTAAAGTACGATTAGCGTCAAATTGCATGCCATTTAGCTTATTCACTAAATGGTAGTTGTTTTTTATATAGCTAGGGGGTTTCAGAACACTTTTAGACAATATTTCTTGTAAAGAATCTGCAAGGGCATACAAAGGACTGTTAATGGAAGAAACAATTATTCTGAGAGGGTTGCCGGGTTTATGTATTTTCGGCAAACCGTACGCTCTAGGTAAAACCCCATCAGTGCAATTAAGTTTGTTGTAAGTAAGTTGATAAATATAATCATTTTTCTTCCATCTCTTCAACGACGCATGTAGATCACTGGTGAGTCCTTTAGTCGGATCCTTATCTATCACTTCATAAGTGGATTTAGTGGAGAGTAATATTTCCATATTTTTTATATATTCCGTTTTGTCTAAGGCAACCGTGACATCACCTTTATCTGCTCTAGTGAAAAAGATGTTAGGATGTTCCTTAATAAAATTATTAGTTAAATTTAGCCATCGTAAAATTAATTTGTCATTATGATTTGTCATTATGATTTGTCATTATGTATATTAATTTACTCCCCCCTTCTTAACTCTCCTTCCTTTTTCTTTTCTCCAATTATATTTTTGTTTCTACTCCTACCACATTTCTCCTATCCGTTTCGTTGAGATCGTTCTTCTAACCGCATTTGCCAAACAATCTTTGACATTATAACACGTTTTCGTACTCCTGACAGCTTTTTTTTAAATAACAGGTAAGATTATAACAATCGGACCATTCTCATGATTTGTTTTAAATTTCAATTTTAAAACATGATTCTTGTTTAAATTCAATTATATAGAATTTCAAACACATGACTATGGGCTTTCTGAGCCAGCTTAATCATGGGAATATCCTACTTTTATCGACCTTTGGAGACTCTAACAATGACGAAAATGCACACGGTTGCGACTAATTTGCGAGGCATCTCAATCACAAACTCATAGGCGATTTTAAATTAGGATATATGCGAGGCTCGATAATGTAAGTTCAACGATGTTAATTCGATTCGATAATATGTAAGTCAACGATGTTATTTTAAACAATGTTATCAGGCACAGATGAAGACCATATTTAACGTCGAAACGTCTGCATTTTTATTTTTATAAATTTTATGCATGTTTGAAGCACTAATAACTGCAATTCCACACTATAATGGCTTCGACTACCTATATTTAGTAAGTACTACGTACCTGTAAAATTGAGCAAAGTCGGAGGTGGATAGCTTCTAAAGTCAAGCCCATTTATTTTAAGAGTAGATAATCAATAGACTTGAGTGAATAATGAAGTAAAAGACAGTCATGAGAGATGTAAAATGAAAACTAAATCGTCTGGCAAACGGTAACTAGAGATCGAAAGGTAATAAATATTAGAGGTAATAAAAATAATATTATGCATACGGTACAAGATATTATAGGTCAAGAAATAAGAGAAAAAATGCAACAAAATAAAGTACTCCAGATTTAAGTATAAAAACGACATATTTTAAATTAGACTTTGGACCTATTTTAAAACCAATGGAGTTAGATCTGGTGAATAGGATGCCATAAAAATTCTCTACGACGACCCATCCATCGATTTAGAAATTTTCTTTGATGAATATTGACATTTCTGATAATAATTTAGAATTTTGAAGTGTTGTTTTATTGTTCATTAATAATAAATTATATTATTGGAATAGACGATCGTAACAATAATAACAAATAATAAAATTATTTTGATAAACATAAAGAATATTTTGTTATTTATGAGGATTTGGACCGATAAATAATAATATATTTTTATTCAGAACATCAAGAGACACGATAGTGTCTCGCGCCAAGTGTACGCGCAAAGTAAGGCACGGGCGCTATACTTTACGTCTTTTAACTATAGTTAAGCGCAGACAAGATTTATTGTTCGGCTATAACGGCTGAACTAATACGTTTCTAGGTGGGCTTAATCGATTGGTTGGGTTTATATTATACAATATTAAAGTTGTTAATACGACCCAGGCACGCCAAGTGTTTCTGTGTAAATATTAAAAATTTAATTTTTTTCTAAATTTCTTGCTTGTATGTTTGGAATATGATACAAGAGAGGTAACAGGTTTGGGAAGTAACGTTGTTATAACATGAAAATAATAACGGTGACGATTTGCTTTTATTAAAAGATTATGAGATAACGGTAATAAAAAGAACAGACACATAACAAGTACAATAAAGAATGATAAGATAATCAGATGTTAGGTACTAATTTATTATATTTATTTGACGCAAACCTTTTAATATCATTGTTTTTGTAGTAAAAAACACAAACGGAGTAATAGAATGAAATGTTTTCAAATGTTACAAATTATTACGGTATTTATGCATAAAAGCGACTCCCTCTCCGATTTGCTTGATATTTTAGTATGTTGTTGGGGATGTCTTCCCGAGTCATTTCATATATATATATATATATAAGGGTCGGACTCAAATAGCTTCGGAGATACAAGCTGAGGAAGGAGGTATTTATGCATAAAAGCAACTCCCTCTCCGATTTGGTTTATTTTTTAATATGTTGTTGGGGATGTCTTCCCGAGTCATTTCATATATATATATAAGGGCCGGACTCAAATAGTTTTGGAGATACAGGCTGAGAAAGGATAAAAATAATAAATACAAAAATAAACGTTTAATGATGATTTATTCAACACTATCATTAGGAATCTGAAAGATTTCAACCAAGTGTGTGCTTTGTATGTGCTTCAACTTAGAAAGCACATATTTGTTAAAGCAGAGAACAGTTGGTATATAAAAAGTACATATTTATATGTACGATGAATAGTAGTGGGAGTGGATCTTGATTTGCGTGGAAGTCCCTGTGTAGTATAGCCTGTTTGTTTATGTTTTTAAAGTGACTCTATTGGTTTGTTTACGCTCGGATTATCGCATTCTTTGATGCAATGGCTGAAATCTTTCAGATTTCTAATGATAGTGTTGAATAAATCATCATTAAACGTTTATTTTCGTATTTATTATTTTTATCCTTTCTCAGCCTGTATCTCCGAAACTATTTGAGTCCGACCCTTATATATATATATATGAAATGACTCGGGAAGACATCCCCAACAACATATAAAAAAATAAACCAAATTGGAGAGGGAGTCGCTTTTATGCATAAATACCATTATTACTGTTTTTTTCCCCAGGATGATTTTTCTAAGGATATTTTACTTTTGTCACTATTTTTGTAGAAAATACAAATAGATACTTTCTAAACGCGACATAAAAGAATATAACATATGTACCATAAAAAAAAAACAAAGGACTTTTAAATTTCTGAAACGTTATTATTTATAAAAGAAGTATATAGTAATTTTTTATACAACGCATAATTTACAAGTTATTCAAGGTGTGCAAGTTAAATGCCTCACCGCTTAATCGTCGTCGATTATGTTACGTAATTAAAATGAATATCAAAATTAATAATCGTGTAATTAGATATGCATGTTATATAATTAATACTTAATTAAACCTATACCTAATAGAAATAAACAAGTGAATAACAATAAACAAATAGGTGTTTTAGAGGAATTATCTTTCAATGTTTTAATTATAAATGAATAAATCGTGCGAAATGTGTGTTTGTAATCGCAACAATTAATGTAGTATTTTTCTGATTATAATTGGCATTTGTGTATTATTCACTTGTGTAAAATATCACGCGATGATTCACAAATTCCATGAGCAGCATAATTACATTCTACACCCGGGAAAAAATGTTTATATCTAATTATATATAATTTTGTATAACTTTGTAGATATAATTATGTATGGATTTTGACCTGATCTAATTATATATAATTATATACAATTATATATAATTATGTATAGTTATATATAAAGTTCCTCGGTATCCATCCACTGCAGAAAATTATTTTTAAATGTTATTATTTTAAAGTGTACCACTTTATTATAAGAGTAAAAAGTGAACTTCACAATACAACTAATACAAAAGTTGTGCCGTACCGTGATTTATATCACTTGGCGCGAGATATTGTCGAGTCTCTTGACACCGTTCTTATACCATTGTTCGTCAAATTTTAAATACGAGAAACAGATCCCATCGGATGCCATCTATCGGATAATATAAAATTAAAAATGTAGTATGTGTTCATATATAATTATACATAATCATATATAAAATATATACGTGTATAATTATATCTAATTTGACGCAATTATATATAAGTTTGTATATAATTTAATGTATCGCAACTTGAAAAAGAATTCTAATATAACTTGCATAATTTGATATGGACTTATAAATATTTTGATATAATTACATATAATTGTTTGCTTAAAAAAGATTTCTAATATAATGTTGTATAATTCAATATGGGGTTATAAATATTTTGATATAATTATATATAATTATCTACTCAAAAAGGAATTGTAATATAATGTTGCATAATTTGATATGGAGTTATAAATATCTAGATATAATTGTATATAAATAAATGTATAAATAGAGTTTATTATATGTAATTATATATAATTATATATAATATGATATAATTATATATAATTAAATATAAACTTTTTTTCCCGGGCAGCGTTACGATAGATTTATTGAAGTAATGCGAGCGGAAAAATCCGCATTTGCATATTTGCATTTGTGGTGCTCATTGTCAGAAACATGTCGCCGGTACCCGCAATAAAATGAGCAGACACAGGTATACACGCTTAACTTGTAATGTTTTAGCACGATTATAACTAATTCATATCGAATCTATGTTACCGAGACTGTACCGAAAAGCATTAGCGTAATATGCCTGCATTATACGCGGTTATATTGTTATCGAAATTATGTGCGTACGTACGAGCAGGCGCTCGTGCATGAATATATAATGGGTCAAGAATAGAAAAGAATATGCCATATATGGCGTACGGTATACTATATTCTTTTTTGTGGCTGGAAACAGAATCCGCGGAGAAGAATCGAGAATATAAAATATTTCGCATATCCTGCTTTACCAGCAACTTTAACAGCAACAGAAAACAGCTTCATAGCATTAACGCGGTATAATTGACTTTCATATACACATATGTATACTCCGTGCATAATTGACTTTCATATATTTTTTTCGATATTGCGAATACGCTGCGAAAATGAATTATCATGTGAGATTTCTGAGGCACAAGAGCGTGCTTTTAATTAAGCCGCTACGCAGGCAGTTAAAACGTAGCAATATATCCACGGATTGTTAAAAAAGAGTAGTAACAGCGAGCGAGTAAAATATGTACTTGTAATGTATCTTGACCATACAATTTCCATAAAAGAAAAGATCTGACCTCTCTGTCTGGCTGTAAAAAAAGGTTAATATTAAAAAACTGTCACTCTCCGGTAAAATTAGCGATATTTGCCGTAAGTTTATTAATAATCTGACCGCGCCGTGATCCTGTACGGATCTGTACCGTATGTGATACTATGGAAGGTAGAGGAAAGCGAGAGACAATACCTACATTACCTGGATATATTCATAGAAGAAAAAGGAGAGAAATGTCTTCGCTGCATTTATTCACGATTTGCGTCGTTTTACTACCTAGATATCTAAAGGAAAGGAAGAGAGATGTCGGACCGAGTACGATCTATTATTAGGATCGATAGTGTATTAGGAACGTCGCCTGAATTTCACCGGTGACTCACGGCGACAGTCGTTTTCCTATAATGCTGCCGTGCTGAAATGCCCCTGCGATAACGATCGTTCGATATCGGATGGGGATTGAAAATTCCGCGCAAGCAAAAATCTTCCAATTTAATTAACATCCGTCTTATCGTTCCATTTTCTCCGCGAAGCGGAAGAAAGACGTGAAATCACAGATTCAATTAACGTAATTAATAGAAACGGTCACGACATATTCCGTGTTTCTGGATCTTATCTTTAACGGCGCATTTAGATGTTGAGATTAATGAATAAACAATCAGTTCAATAATTTTTTATAAAAATTTCCTGTTTAAAAAATAAGGTAAAAATGCCGATGAGGTGAGCCACCTCTTTTGGTAAGATCTACCACACTCTATTTGTTCCATGGATTTTGTATATTACAGAGGAGTGGGGGGATATATAGGAGAGACAAACTCATATTATACAGATTGTATGAGCAACATACCTTTAACGGTCCTGAAAATGTTTATAAAATTTTTTATGAATTTATATTATAAAAGTACTATCGGAAAATTATAATGCAGAATGTAAAAAACTTCAAGCTTCATCAGCGACTATATAAAGGTTGATAGAAAATCATTGTGTATTTGCCGATGCTAGATTCCAGAGACTTAAAATACCATTGCACAAATTTGAAACAAAATTTCAAAAACATATAATTTAAAATATATATCAATTTATAAAGTACTGAAATAAATGCAATAAATTTCCATTCACAGCAGTCATGTTAGAAATAGAGAAAATTCATTATCCTTCTGTTTGTTCTCGACTTTATATGTTGATGAGTCACGGCACTTTTGTTAATTCTTTATTCCGTCTATTTAGACGGAATAAAGAATTAACAACTCAAAAAATTTTTTTAATAATTTGGAGACGGACTAGCTGAGACTTGATTCTCGATGAAAGTCTTGAAGATTAGCATCTTGTACAAAGGTAAGTTCGTAAATAAAATTATATTTTATTTGCATTTATCTAATACATATATAACAAATTTTGGAAAATTATATAAAGGACTTCGCACAAAACACGGGGAAAAGTGGTTTTAGTCAAATTGTCTAAAAATTGGATATGTTTTAGTTTTTGACCTCCTGATAACAAATTCCATGAGTAAAACCATCAAAGATGGACAAATTTTTCTTGCTACAGGTGCTCGAGAGCAGAAATATTAGATTTACATACGCTGAAGATGTATTGATTAGTTCGACATTGCATGTGGAAATATGCGTGTATGTTTTTGTATGCGTGTGTGTGCTTGTGTGCGCGTGTGCGCGTGTGCGTGTGTGCGTGTGTGTGTGTGTGTGTGTGTGTGTGTGTGCGTGCGTGTGTTGTGTGTGACTTTGCTGTTGTTCTTCACTCTTCGCGTTACCCAGGATCAACGACGTGAACGTGGTGGATGATTGATCCCTTGTGTGTATGCGTGCGTATGTGTGCGCGTGTGTGCGTGCATGTCGTACAAAATAAAAAAATTTTTAAACAATAAAATTTATGTTATTATCTTAAAAGTTAAACCAATAATTTTCTTAATAATAGTTTTTTTATTTATACTAATTTAATTTTTTAATAATAGTTTGTTTTTAAATCTATTAAATGTTTAATATCAACATATTTAATTGTTTGATATCAACAATAAGGATTTTATCTTAAAATTAAATTGCATTGATGACAATTAGCTTTACTGAAGAATTTTATTCTTGATCTAAAGAAAGGGTAACATATTTGAACAAGAAAGATAAAATTAATAAACTATTATTGCAAGAGCAGCCAGGAATAATTGGTTTTAATGTGTAAAATTATTATTGAAAAGCCTTGATTATCTCCGCAACCGTAAAAATTCATTCTTGCTCTGTCCAGCTAATAGAACACTGAGACTCGTAAATGTAGTATTGTTTGCAAGAATAGGTTGATATAGGTGAGAATTTACTTATCTTTAATTTATATGCTAGAGTTAACACGTTCCATTTTCCACATCGCATAAGTAACAGCGAACAAATAACATATATTTCAAAAGACTGTATACTTCAAAAATACAATAGTACATTCAAAATTTCGATTTAAAAATATTAAATTTTCAGTCACAATCTAACAATTCACTTTGGTTGCGTTGAGTGACAAATCAAGTTTTCGTCAACTTCGTAAAGCGATATAAAGTAATCGCCGTAACCGACTCCTTTTAGTCCCTTATGTAAGTTGAAATTGTCATTGTAGGGACGGAACGCGACAAAATGGCGAACATTCTCGCCGTTTTGTCGGCTTGAATTCCCTTTGTCAAACTGGTATAGAAAATTTAAATAAAAAAAAGATTTGCATTTCGCGCGAGGAGTCTATACTAAAATGATACTTAAAGGATCCGGAGAGTTAAACTTTCTTCGAGCAGCTTTCTTTCTCGTAAAACCTATTATGTAGCGAGAAATCTCGTTTCATAAAAGGTTTTAAGAAAGGTTTTTGCATGCTAAATAATATGCAAAGATATGCTATAAGTTTGCTTTGTTTAATTCGAGTTGCGATGTTATCCGCAAAACTGTTTCTTATTGTTAGTTAATTACGTCGATCGACAGACTTGCATTTGCGTGATTTAATTCACGATAAATGGCAATAACAATAATACATTTCTTTATTTGAAGCATAATAATTATTTTATTAATCATTTAAGCAAGGTTTATTATTTTTGCGATCATTCCTATCACAATTTCCTCGCGTGATTATTCAAGAATTAAGATATTATAGATTATTTGTGTTACATCATTATTGGATGCACCGCAATATTCCATGAAATACATGAATATACGTCATTAATTCGTTACATTTAACTTGTTTGTTGAAATAGCAAGTGTAGCAAAGATATAATTCCTTTAAACCGATAGACGGTCGAACTTTAATATATTACAATGACGCCGCCGCCTACTGATATTTTATGTATGAAGCGACGAAACGGCAATGGCTGCGAAAGCGCTCGATAATATTTGAATTTCCGTTGCGAGCCATTGGGACGAGTAACGATGTAGGTACGATAATGATTTTGATTTCGATAATCCGACAAAAATGACCTCACGGATGTTTTGCTCGAAATTTTCCTTTTAATTAATGCCGTAGGTTACTCTTCTACAAGCAGATGCTGCCATTTACTCGCTATTTAAAAAAAAAACTCACGTGGAAAATATCAGAGAATAACAATTGATATATTCTTATTCAAATAAAAATGTTCGGTATTGTAAAACTGTATTGTAAAACCATAATCCAAATTATATTTTCTTATGTCTACAAAAAATCATTTTGTTTACTGAATTTTCGTTCTCTGGTTAAAGTCTTGACTTAATAAATTTTAAATATTTTTCTCTACCAACATTCTTTAAACAGATATCTGGTCCCGATGTAACGTGAAATTCTTGTACTGCTTAAAATAATAATTATCTTAATGAGTGCCTTTAGTTAAATTAATGAAACTGTGAGTAATGATTATCCCCGCGATGCATGTATTATTGGAATTCATTCGTAATCACTCAATATGATTTGTCGCAATAATTCTCACAATTAAGATGTAATTGATCTAGATTTGACCTGTTAACAAAAGTGCAATTAGATTAAAATATAATTATATTTACAAAATTAATTTACTTGAGTATGATTTATTTTAGAATTGGGAATACAAATGGAAATACAAATAATGTGAACACGCGAATATGCAAATCTGAAAAGCAGATGGAAAGTTTGTATACCTCATACATATACTTTTTATAGGATCAAATAGTTCTTAATCTCATAAGAGCTTATTACACTAATTTTGAAGGTACATGTAAGACTACGAATTTCTTAAATGATAAAAAATAACATTTTTTGTTGCCAAATTTATCAGGAATAACAAGATATTTAATTAGAAAACTCGAAAAAAGCTTTGTACAGAGAAGGAGAGAGACAGAAAGGAGAAAGAAAGGGAAATACGAAGAAGAAGACCTTTTCCATAGTAGATATGCTGCGAGAGTTCATTGCCGGATTTACCTTGTTATCGCTTTGAATCGACAAATCCCTCAATTCCATTCATCTGTCATCGTTTCGTTTTCATAACTTCACAAATAACTCCCAAACTTTATCGAACAAAGAATAGTCTTCGCGCAATATCCGCCTCGGTACATTCTCTTGCTCACATTACAGATATAGAACATAACAAGTACAATAAACAAATACACTTACAATTTCTCATGTACCTACTTGTACCATAAATTACACACCATTATATAGGTACCTCTTTTTAGTAATAAATATTTTCAACAATTTGTAACAATTCCCGAATATACAGGGTGTATTAGACCTCGCGTATCACCCGTTAATGGCAGATTCCTGAGGCCATTTGGAGACAAAAATTTTAATGTCAAAATGTCGAAGCTGCCAAATTGTCATCCCGATATTCGTCGGTCTTACGAACAGTGTACAAAGAAATAAAGTGAATAATAATTTCAAATATTTCTATCGAATTGAGTAAAGTGTGGAAGAGCTGTTTTGACATGCGACGTCCCTGAGTGCGTAAAATTTTGACAAGCACACTAGTAAACTTTGAACCTTTCCCGTTTAAACACTGTAGCAGCCTCGACATTTTGGCATTAGGATTTTTGTCTCCAAACGATCTCAGCAATCTACCATTAACGGGCGATACGCGAGGTCTGGTACACCCTGTATAAATTTCGTCTCATTCCAATTTCGTAAATGATCATCTTTCTAAATTAAAAGTTAATGCATAACGCTTTTACATTAAAATCAAATTTCAAACATACTTTATAAATTAGTGATATAAACTTTGTATCACTCTCGTTTTTCTGACTGATGCCGAGAGGTTGTTTTCATAAAGACGTACATTTTCATTATTCTGATTAATAATCTTGATAATACGCACATGTGCTATAGCTCACCGCTTTTAGAGATAATATCTTTTTGCAGGGGTCACGTATATATTTTTCATATACAGTGCCCTTGAATAGGGACTTTTTAATATTCCTGATTCCTGGTAAATATTTCATTGAACAAATAATGACATTTGAGCGAAAATAGAATATCGACAATCATTAAAAATACTTGCGGGGTGAATAGTAAACCGTTTTTTTAATTGTGTGTGTTTCAAAATGCTTGTACATTAAATGTGGAATTTTTTGCTGTCAACAATACGAGAAAACGAAGAAACTCACACATGTTGCTAAATAAAAATCATTTTTAACGAACACATTGTGCCAATTATAGCCATTTTTTATTTCTACTATCGTAATTTAATACAAGAATAATGCAGTGTGGCGCATTATTATTTGTATGTTTTAAACTTTAAAATTTAAAGAATTATTTGTTTTCCCTTTGAAAAAGAACATTTATTTTCGGATTTTACATTGTCGTGCTGCTTTACCCAATTATATTCGGAAGTAAGTTGTGGGAGGAATAAAAAATTATATATATATTATCGCATGATAATTATGATGTTCGTCTCTAGTATGTAACTTTAATCCAAGCTATGGAATTCATTGAGATAGCTTTATTCAAAATACTCTTCATTTCCAATAAGCTCGCGTTCATGCTTTTATTGCATCTACATTCGGGAGCTTTGTAACAGTGTACTCAAAAATGTCCTACAATTCTGTTTGATCTAATGAAGCTTTATTTGAGTACCGAGGCAACAGTATGCGCCGTTTCCATGTCAAACAAAGCCTCGATCTCATCGTTTCAATACCTGTTTGGCACTATGACATGAAAGACGATAACCGTCTTGTTAACTACGACAATAGAAAATTTATTTTTCTGTTATATTACCATAAAACCGTTTTATCAGGATATTAACAAATTGTTTAATATAAAATTATCCGGCTATAAAATTCACATTTGGCGCATGAAATTTGCAAGAAGTCATCTATCTATCACAAAATGTGGCATTTTTTATATATTTAATATAATCATGCAGACGCATCATTTTTTGGAGATAAGAACACTTAAAATTTTAATGCCATTAATTTAAATCTATTATCTAAATGTAATTATTACTTTAAATATTTCAACTTCTTAATACTTATTTGGAAAGTTATTGATTTCGTATGTTGCTTTCAATATGGCAAAAAATTATTATGGGTAGTATTACATTTCATTTTTTTAATAAACAAAAATTTACTAATACACAGTTTTATAAATATACACAGTATAGCAGTTGACATAATTATTAACGATATTGTACCTTAGAAATAAGCAATACAACGCGATGAGAAACAAATGCGTTAAGTATTAAATTGTCGATTATGATCATCCACTTGTAGTCGGAGACTTAATTATCAAATGATATTCGAGAGAGTTTGAATTCTCCGCGTACCAAATATTCGGAGAGTGTTTAGGACGCATGAAATCGATAGCAGAATATTGAAGGTAAACGAGTGTTAAGGAAAGATACGCGCGTATATTTCGACGACTGTTTGCAGCTAAATAGAATTTTTTCGTCCAGACTCGCTTGTTGCTAATACACTACTGCTATTTGCACTACTGCGAATTTGATACAACATTTTCTCTGCACAATGTGAATTAGGACACCCATACATACATATCATCCGGCGAAATCACGATAAGTTGGCCAGACAATCGGTAATCTTATTCACTAATCAAATCATTCGTCCGAAACTCGGTCTGCTACACCTTAAATTAAACATGCTTTTACAACCAATTAGCATAATGCAAATTGACTTAAAATTCAAAATCTATAAATATTCCTTAATTAATATCGAGTAGAATTCTTTTACAACACAATAGGTATTTAAATGAGTAAGAAAATTTATGGCTTTAATAAACAGACTAAGAGCGAACATTTAATTTAAATAAGTCATTATTCAGAATAGGGTCACATAAGTGTAGTTGTGATAAAAGAAAGACAATAAAAATACAAAGTAATAAAGAAAAGAGAGAATTATGTACTAAACTAATAAAATGAAATAGAAATCGAATAAACAATGTTTGGAAATGGCTGAAAAGAAAAGAATTAAAGACACTTGTTAGAACAATTTACAATTCTCTTTGAAGTAAAAAAATTGAACAAATTGAAAATATTATAAAGAAAAAAGTTTTTTTCAGCAAAAATGCAACATTAATAGATAGTTCTTGAATGTACGATTAAAAATGAAAAAATTTTTGCGTTAATCAATATTCAAAAACAATATGATAATTGTCGCAATCTAAGGATTGCCCGGCGCTTTAAGTCGCAGCTAGTGATTACGTCAAATAGCATGGAGAATCTTGTTCCACTTCTGGCAAGTACCATTCCATGGAATCGATGGAATCCATCCCTTTGGAATCTGTCTTGGAATCTGCCACCGTTAGCGCTATCTCCGATACAGATTTGCTTAACTTGTCCGTAGATACCGTTAAATTTTCTGCAATTTCCATGACCCACGTCCCCATTGCCACGGAGTTGTCTTCGCTGACGTTGCAGGTTGCAGTTAAGAGTTTATCAGAATATTCAAACCTTGCAGGTTCGTTACAAAATGCATCCACAGAGGAACATAAAGGCGTACGTCAATCAAAGCGCACCCTATGACAATTGTCAATGCAATCTTTGGAAAAGCCAAGGGCCGTTTACTGGAACGTTGAAGATGTGACTCCGTGGTACCGTTAGTTGAAATTTTTTAGAGACATATAGGAAAAAGCTACAGACAGCAAAATAATTCTCAGCAACAATGCGTTTTCACTAGTCTGCTACTTATCACATTCAACATATACAACTGGGGTTTGATGACGCGAAGGGAAACAGTTGCAAGAGCTGTTGTATCTACCGAAGGATGATCAGATCGATTGCCGCATACTTGCCCGCACAGGCCATGTACATTGTTTAAGTACATTCTTACAACAAAAAAAGAGATTCATTGTTCTTCCATATCTTAAATCTACCTCGGAAATCATCGCGTCAGATGTAGATAAATTTAACACTTCTATAGGGTACCGGATTCTAAAAAAACTCAGCAGTATTAACAGAGTCGATAAAGGATAGAAATTTTTTCTTTTAAAATAACAATGTAATATATAAAATTTGTTGCAAAAACTGAGGCTTTATGTTGGCAAGATTAAAAGACAGCTTCATACGAGGCTGAGGAAACATTTAAGTACAACATTACGTTAAACGAGTCTAAGTATTCAGTGATATCTGAACACATTATACAATATAACTATAGATATTTATTTGATTGGGAGAATACACGTATTTTATATCATGAACATAATTATCAAAAAAGATTAATCTCCGAAATGATACACATCAAAGAGCAATCTTACGGAATTAATTCTAACAATGACACTGTATTATTGGACGAAGTCTATTTTGACATTTTGAGGGAGCATTCTACCACACTCGTTGGTTATAAACAATATTAATTTGCCCTTGTGAAACGTATATTCCTCTCAGTCTATTATACATACCTTCGCACTGATTAGACGCTTTTGACGACTACGAAAGAATACAAGTTTTTTATACCTTTGACTCCGCTGTTTTCAACCATGTAAGAGTCTCTTTCTCTCACAAGATTAATAGAAAGAAATTTTCAATTTATCATTTAGTGTTCACGGATGTAAATCTTGCTTTACTTAGTTGCCACTAAGTTTTGTTATTGATTGATTTAGCAAGATAACGACTACTGAACATCAGCTTTCTTTCAATTTTTAGACTTGCATGGGTACTTTGCAACGGAGAATGCGGTGAATACATTATTTGAATCTGACAGAATTTCACCATAGGAGCGATATCTCACTCTTGACAATTCAGCTATTTATATTTATATTATTTTTTAATTTCTGACTTGTTTTTAATGTATTATGTTTGACTTTGACCTTGTTTTGAATACTCATCCAATTGCTTTAAATGTAAACTTTATGTCAGTTATCTTTTCTGTAATTTATATATTGTTATTTTTATAATGCTGACGGTTAATTTCTATTGTTCTGTAGAAGTCCTATGGCACGAAACGTCAAGTTTGTTGAATTAATATACTAGTTTTTTAAAACTATTTTTAACATCTTTTATTGCTCGAAAATTGGCTGTTTTTCTATATTATTAGCTATTGCTTGATCGAGCAACAATTATTTTTTGAGGTAGAACTACGTCTTTCCCGACGTTGGGTAGGGGGCAATATTGGGAGCACAGATGCAACAAATTCAACGAAAACATGTCGCACTTTGAACGTTTATATCTTCGAAACTAATAATCGTAGAGTAATGATTAATACGTCATTGGATAGCTTATTTAGTCCCATTACCTCTCGAAAGTATCGAAAGTCTCAAAAAGCTTCCTCAATAAGGAAGCCAAACAATTATAAACAAATAATTATGCTTTTGTTACATACATGCAACGAAAATAACATGTCACATTTTGAACGTTTATATCTTCGAAACTAATAATCGTAGAGTAATGATTAATACGTCATTAGATAGCTTATATAGTCCCATTTTTTCTCGAAAGTATCGAAAGTCTCAAAAAGCTTCCTCATTGAGGAAGCCAAACAATTATCTATCTATATAAAATAGAATGTCTCTATGTCTGTTTGTTCTCTATACACTCTTAAACTATTTGACCGATCTGGACCAACTTTTGCACAGTCACTCTTTACATGCTTGCGCAAAACATAGGCTACCACGGAATCTCAATATTTCATTTATCGATCAGCGATTCCATCCCTTGGTTTTCCCGGACGTTTTTTCGGGAATTTCGAGATTGCTCGCTCGCGATGTACACAGAACCTCGATATTTCACTTACCAATTACCGATTTTATCCCTTGGTTTTTTCACGTAAAAAGAAGCTTAAAAGTAAATATAGTGGTGAAAAATTTGTTATACTGCTAAAAAATTTTTAATGTGAAAAAATCGAACGGGCACAGTAACAACTGTGCCGCAATCAACAACGTAGAACTACGTTTACTGTCACTATTTCATGTTAAGGGGATCCTGCAGCCGAATGTTTTCTCGACAAAATTACCATTTTCTATCATTTTCTATGTTACCGATCTATATCTGTCTCTGTATAGACAATGATCTAGACAAGGATAGTACCTACATCTGCATATATAAAAAGTTCCGTACTGATATCTTTTTTTGTAGACGTTGAATTTTTGTTCTACTTGCACGATATTATTCTTATATGTTTTCCCTAGAGGGCCCTAATCTCATTTTGTATATACAAACTGCAATATTTTAGTATTAAACAAATATTGTTGTCAGGTGACAACTCTACGTGCCAAATATAAGTGAAATTTTTAATTTTTTTTTGTTTTTAATGCAAACTCGACCGCAACCCCCTACATTTTTGCGCCTACTTTAATTCTGTAAAAGAATTTTTTAATTCTATAAAGCCAATTCAAAGATATCTGTATCCAAAGAAATGGGTAAAACAGAGTTCTACAGACGACTGCAAGATCCCCTTAAAGTATGACGTAGGGCTACCTCAACTGTCCTTCGCTGAATACTTTAACATTAAATAGTGACAGTAGACGTAGTTCTACGTTGTTGATTGCGGCACAGTTGTTACTGTGCCCGTTTGATTTTTTATTTTAAAGTACTTTTTATTCCGTTATTTTATTATTTCTATTATCTACATGTCAGTAAAATTTAATGCGTATAGTATTTCCGTTTTCTCTAAATAGTGGCAAAACTAAAATATAACATCCGCTTAAATAATACATATCCTAATCTATTTTACTCTTGTCATTTTATTTTATAATTTTTAGTAACAAAGAAGCATAAAGTTATAATTAATACTAAATGCACAGAGTTTCTTCCATTATCCATGTGTTTCTCCTCCTACAATTTGCCGGAAAGAACATTCTCTCCTCTCTCCTCTCTCCTCTATCTTTCCCTCCAAACCTTCCCTCCCTCTCTCCTCTCCCCCTCTTTCCCCTTCCTTTTTTTCTTTCTCTCATCTTCTCCTTTCTCGGTATCTTTCTCTATACCATATTCGTATATAATAAAAATTGTTTACAATTCCTTGCTTGTAATATTGGAATCTAATGTGTATCTACAGTGATTGATTTATACGTTTGACAAAAATGTATAATATACTTAACCACTCATTTATTCATCTACACACACTGCACACACACATGCACGCACGCACACGCAAACAAAGTTGTTTCTCTTTTACAAAATAAATTGTTTGACAAATTATAATTTATTACCAGCAAAAACAAGTAAAGCCAAGCACAATGTATCTAAAACAATGTCTTGATTACATACAAGATAACAATTAAAAAATTATTGAAATTAAGTAGCTGTTTTGTTGTAACAAAGTTAAAAAAAATAAAATAAACTAAGCATTATTTTATTGATAAAACCTAAAAAACAATTTAAATACCTCACTCTGTAGATTTTCAGTACTGGCAGTGAATATATCGGAACGCAGCCTAAATGTCTAAATGGTAAAAATAGGCTCTATTGCCTTTTTTAGTATTATTTGTTTAATTGTGAGAGCCTTTATATATATTTCTTTTGAATAAGTATAAAGGTTCGGAGCCTATTTTAATCATTTTTCAATTAGCAAAATTCTGCCTCTTGTATCTAGTGAAAAAAGTTTAAATGCGCTAACCTAGCAGAATCCCTTTAGGAACGTGTTCTGGAGCACACGATCTTTCCATTTCTTCTGAAAATTTACCCATCTCTTTTTGGTCTGTCGCACAGTGACATAAAGAAGTAGAAAGTGTCCCTCAAATGGCTACGACCAATCCACAGCCTGTTGACTTGTTGTCCGATCCTTTATCTCTAAACCTTGCTTCTTGCGTAGAAAGTTGAATACCCATGTGGAACCAATTTATGTTAATGATATACATATATGTGTGCTTTAAAGAGAAAATGCGCTTTGTTTCTGAGATAGGGTTGCAGGGGGTGTAAAAAGAGAAGAATATAAGTCTCGGCAAAATGTAAGTTTCTTTCTAAATGTACATGATATTAGAAAATTATGTTCTATTTATAAAAATTATTTTATTAATAACTTTTTAATATAGAACAAGCGACGGCTAAAACCTTTTAAAGTTTACTCAGGAGGGTGACCTCTGTAACATATGTCAAGGTCAAAGTCATAGGAGGTGAGTCCTTTATTCAGTATATATTTACCTTAAATTGATTTTATATCTATTTTTGAGCTGATAAGTTTTTATTTAATAATGGATATACATTTAAATATTTTTTATGTACTTGGAGTACTCTTTATTTTTTAAAGAAAATTTTTTCAGTAATTTCATTGTTTTTTATAAATTAAACAAAAATGTAAAATTTAAATTTGCGAAAATTGTATTGTTAGGATTTTACTGCTTATTGTATAAATTATTTATGTACAAATTTCATTACATTATAATATGAAAAACGAAAAAGATGAAGGACGAGAGAGACAAGAGATGAGAGATGAAACAGATGAAAGAGACGAAAGAGACGAGAGACAGGAGAGACAAGAGAAACAAGAGAGACAGGGGAGACTGGAGACGAGAGAAACAAGGGACAAGAGACATGAGAAACAAAAGAGGTGAATATAACGAGAAATGAGGAAAATGAGAAATGGTACAGATGATAGGGACGAGAGAGACGAGAAAGGAAGGAGTTGAGAGACGATAGAGACGAAAGACTGGAGTGACAAGGAGAAACGAAAGAAATGAGAGACGAGAGAGATGGATGACGACGAAATAGAAACGAGGAACGAGAGAGACGAGGGACAATGTATAGTCAGTTCGTTAATATTAAAAAATGCGTAGCATTCGGTGCAGTTACTATTACTGTATCATTTCTAATATATCTTAGAATTAGTGGGCATTTTTCTTATGTATTGCTGATGCAAATTGACTGCAATCAATCCGTTTAAGCTTGATGCAGTTAATTCTTAGATATCAAAATCTTGCTGCCGAAAGTAGGTTCTTGCATCTACATATATATGTTGTTGCAAATATCTCGTCGCAATAAAATATAGAATATTTCTGGTATATGTATAATGCTAATGTACGCTGTCGATTGCAATTTTGCTCTATCAAAAGTATTAATACAAAAATTATCTTTTTCAAAAAAAGGTAAAAAATTTCCAAGTTTGGAAGATTGGAAAGGTGAATTGATTTGGGTGTGTTATTGATGGATTTATCAACATCAGACACCGAGGGCGTTCCGTTTTTCTGCTATGATAACGTAAACTTGTATACAAATCGGATCCGATGAATTTATAGCTTCCCGCTTGTATAGAGCATACCTTTCACTGCCTAGAATACGGAATCAGTGTTTTTAGGCACTTTGAACGTTCCACACAAGAGAAAAATGTACCGGAGTCAGCCGGCGCAACCCCCGGTGTTTGTTACGCTCCTATCCCCAGCGTTACCGAATCTCCTATCCTTAATCCTCGTAGACGAAATATTTCCATTCTGGTAATTTTTTTATTTTTCTGTATATTAATATTTTCAAGAAGCTTTTTTATTTAACTTAAATAAAAATATTTCTTTTTTTTTGATAATATATTAATTATTACATTTTGACATGAAATTACGGAATTAAATTTCAATAGCGCTTTATTAATTTATAATAGACCGGTTATATCCGATGATTATGATTTTGTGTGTTGTGTTCTGCAACAAATTTTTCCTGCTTCCATAACGGGTTAAAACATGTTCTGTGGATTCTCTGAAGAGGCTATGAAGTTATTATAAAATTTTAAAAACATTACAAGTGGCCCGTTTAGCGTGGAATGCCCCAAATACGTACCTGATCGTTCGATAATCCACCGATAGCGAAAAGTTGTCTGATTAGCTACACGCAACACTCAATTTGTCTGATATTAATGTCTTTGACATTTGTGCATCTCATTTTATTATGTACACCACTTTTCAGACATATTGTTATAACTTAAGCGCCTCCAAAATCCCTACATTTTATATATGCAGTCAAAATTCAAGGTCACGTGACATTCGTCTGAAAATGTGTTTTTTGGCATCAACTGAGCCTAATTAACGTAATTAAATGATTTTCAGACGGATAGCAATAAATTTTTTTAAGTCATTTATTTTACGGCTTCCTCAGTACAAGAAACGCGATCGCCGTCTGATATCCATGTTTTCCGTATCTCATCACTATAAATTAACTATATCCCGAAGATCAGACAGATTGCCATAAATTTGTTGGGTCCTATTTCTCAACAACTTCACACGGCCTCAGGAAAGAAGGAACTCTCAAATTGTCTGTGTTCGCTAGAGGACCGCGAGCGCTAGAGGATTATGCGGGAGGATATTAAGGACGACTCGAAACGCATAAGATTTTGACAAAGTCTTTAATGTAAAAGTCAGATTTACAAATACGGGATTCGGTCGCGCGCTGCTATTCCCGGAAAGTCGGTGGAATGCGAGTATTTATCGCGGAATTCCCGAAGCGTTGAGCGCGTTGTATACACTGCGTAAAGGGAAGATTCGCTTTAAACTCTCGAATTTACACGCCGTTAGACTGCTAGCGAGTGGCTGCGGAGTCGCGAAGGCTCGGGGTTTTACTTCCTCGTATTTCGAGAAGATTCCGGGATTCGCGTCCCCCCCGGCAATGAACGTCAGCCAATGAGCGATATAGTTTTACGGATCGGCCGATCTTGTAATTTTGAACGCGACGATGGTGATGAGGCAAAACGGTCGATCCTCTGTTATTGTCGGAGTCTTTCCCGGTCGCGAGTATAAAAACAAATACTCGGGACAAAGGAGAGTGTTGACGAAGACTGGCGAGCGGGGGAAGGCATAGAGAACTGTGCCGAAAATAGAACGTTTCGGCGAAGCGAGCTTCTAATTCCGCGAGAACATTTGTTATTTCCCAAAACTTGGTTTCGCGATTCTCTACAGTCTGAAATTCGCGTTTTTAGGCTCAAGTAAGTGTAATTAACAAAATCCACAAGGACTTTTGCGGCAAGCGATGACTTAAAAATCTTGGTCGTGGGCTCCCGTATTATCATCTTCTTTATTATCCTACTTTTTATGTACCTGTTCTTTTTTACATGTTACATTGCTGTGTTTGTTGGGTATGTGTTATTAAAAGTAGTTCGTTACCGTTATTTATAATCCATTGATAAAAGTAACTTGGCGTGCCCGGGTCGTATTAACAACTTCTTAGTTTTCTACAAATGTGTTTGCAAAATATACAAGTAGCATAAAAAAAACCAACTTAATCCTCAATAAATATATGTGCAATGAATAATAACTAAATAACTAAAATATCTCATTTAACATTGTTGTGTTTTTAAGGCTCGATCCTGCTATGATGACTCGATTTCCAAGTTTACGTTGACAGTACACACACACACACACCTGGCAAAATTGTGAAATATAAGGCGTGAAAATTACGTCAAAAAGCTAAATTATTTCTTGCAACATATAGCGTTATTTTTTGTTTTAGTAAAATGTTTTTATATTCAAAATAATTGTCGTAGTGTTAAAATATATCCAAGATTCTCATTTTGTCATAATTTAATATGTGAAAGCAAATATTTATTTCAATTCGGCGCTGTCAAACAGCTTGTTTTCGCCCTTAATTAAGCACAATTTAATTCGACATATATGCATGGGTTATTTATTGATTACCCAAACAACAGGGGAGTTTCCGCTATATTTTACAAGTCTATTCTATCGACAAAAGTTATTTTACTAGAAAACATTTTTATTTTAATGTACGTTGCAAGAATTTTCATGATATATATTCTCGCTCTTGTCATCAATTCAAGATGGCTGCAGTGATGGTTACACAGACAGGTCTTAGGTGACATGTGTATTACAATTATATAAGATGAATTATTTATTTATTTTTTCAAGTACACTTGCAGACAGTTTGCAGAAGATGGTTAAAGTGTCTATCCTGAACCTGATTGCATTCTGTGCTACAGAATGAAATACCAATGCAACAACGAAGATAGCAGCAAGAGGCCAACTGTAGCGCAGAATGCAATCAGGTTCAAGGTAGACACTTTAAACACCTTCCGCAAACTGTCTGCAAGTGTACTTAAAAAAATTAATGAATAATTTATCTTATAATTGTAATACACGTCACCCAAAACCTGTGCGGTCGCGTAGCTCCTAAACGACGCGCCAAAGGACATGGATTGCTTGACAAAAAATGATCCTTTCTGCGAGACCTATCGTTTCTCAGAGTTTGTTGCAGAGGTCCTGAATCACCCTGTATATGTATATAAATATCTATTATAAGTATCTAAATAAATGCGAAAAATTTTAGATGATCCTTTGTCGAAAATTAAGGGGGGTTTTTCATATAAACATATACTCTTACATCCCTCCCTGAGGAGTTATACTCCTCGAAAGATGCTGGGGATGAGAATTAGGTTTTTATTTTTTTTTCAAAGGACCCCGCACTAATTATATGGGAAATTGGATCTCGGTAAAATCGGCTAATTTTTTAATATGTTGTAGCTTATGACCTACTGAACAAAAAATGTAATGGGCACAAAGCTAAATAATGGACAGTTTTTGAGCTACAGCCAGTCAAACACGAAAAATTCGGGTCTGCGCGAGTACTATATCCCTACTCTTGGCATAACCCAGGACCAACGACATGGACGTGGTAGGGGGCTGGTCCCGTGTGTGTGTGTGTGTGCGTGTGTATGTGTGTTTGTGTGTGGTGTGTGTGCGCGCGCGCGTGCGTTTGCCTGTGTGTGTGTGTGTTCGCGCAAGCGCGCGACACTCGCACCTTTATAAATAGTCCGGGAGCCAGTAAACATTTTTGACAATTATTTTTGTAGTCAGTGAATTTAGATAGGATTGTTTCTTTAGTGATGCTAATTAACAAATCGGAAGTCTGGCTACGATTTTCCGCTGCACCAACAATTATTCACGTGCCAGGCTTATTTGCCATACCTGCAGATCATCCAGACTGCTTTTTTACTGACTGTTAGGATAACACTCATTAGTAGAAAAAACTTCATTAGTGCAAAAATAAGTGCCACCCCTTTGTATTTTTTTGCACTCTCTGGCTTGATGCAGCGAAAAATCGTAGCCAGACTTGCGATTTGTTAATTAGCATCACTAAAGAAACAATCCTATCTAAATTCACTGACTACAAAAATAAGTGTCAAGAATGTTTACTGGCTCCCGGACTATTTATAAAGGTGCGAGTGTCGCGCGCTCGCGCGAACACACACACGCGCGCGCGCGCGCACACACACACACACACACAAACACACACACACGGGACCAGCCCCCTACCACGTCCATGTCGTTGGTCCTGGGTTATGCCAAGAGTAGGGATATAGTACTCGCGCAGACCCGAATTTTTCGTGTTTGACTGGCTGTAGCTCAAAAACTGTCCATTATTTAGCTTTGTGCCCATTACATTTTTTGTTCAGTAGGTCATAAGCTACAACATATTAAAAAATTAGCCGATTTTACCGAGATCCAATTTCCCATATAATTAGTGCGGGGTCCTTTGGGACAAGTTAAAGAAATGAAATTTGGTGGACATTTTCCACTAGTAAAACGGATATTTATTAATATTTTTTTTATCCTCCCGTATTGTTATACGGGGATGAAACAACTCCTATTAAAATTTTTATTAGAACTTTTTAACAGGCAGGAATATGATCATTTAAAAATATGCGTTAAAAAGCTTCATTTCTTTAGAAACTTTTTTATTTCTTTTATTTTTTTCACAAAATCAGTAGTTTAAAAAAAAATATATTATTGTGCACAGCACTAAATAGGATAGGTTTCGAATTACGAGAAGTTAAATTTTAAAATAAAAACAAGCAAAACAAAATTACAGTAATTGTTGGAAAAATTTGGGCAAAAACAATACAAAATTATAATAAATATTGGAAATGACTGCTCCCGGCTATGATACAAGTGTCTACCTTCTAGCTCATTGATTGGCGTATACGTTCATTTGAATCCCAGGTGTTTTACAGATTGTTTTACATGATGCAACAATACGATTCCTTAAATCTTCAATATTTTCAACAGGGGTGGTATAAACCAAGGACTTAAGGTGAGAAACATGTTTTATTGAGAGATAAATGATTAAGATAAAAATTATATGATATTGAAAGTAAAGTAAAATTTTGCACATACTTTTTCATTTTATAAGACCATTATATTTGAGATATTATCATAAATTTTGTATTTTTAAATATAAACCACTATTTTTATATACATATGATATATTATATTTGTTATATATTATGATATATGTTTATTCTTCTTATTATTTTGCGTACCAAATATTAGAATAAAATAAATCAAAAAAAGAATACTTTATAAAGTATTTTCCATTTTATTTGTCAGGGGCACCATAAAAATCATTTTTTGCAAATGGACCTACGGTCGGAAACGTGTCGTTACATCGCTACGGCATACAGGGTGTTCGAAAAAGATCGTATCCGCAAATGAAGGTGAGGATGGTAAATGGTGGGGGATCTGCTCTTATATAACCGCCCGAGTGCGTCGATGATGTTTTGGCCCATTTTTTATTACAGATTCGAGCAAATAAACACCCTGTATGTCGAACACCCTGTCTGTTGTAGCGATGTAACGACATCGTTTCCGATCCCAGTCCATTTGCCAAAAATGATCCTTATGGTCCCAAGCAGCATTTTGACGTCCGCCCAACGTTAAGATAAATACACTTAACGTTGGTAACCAACGTTTTCGCAACGTCGTTCAAACCCTCTTTTACACTAATTTGGGGAATCAAATTTAGGTTGTACCAACGTCGGGATCCGACTTATATAAGTTAAATTAAGGTAACATTTTTTCCACCAGTTTTAACGTAGGTGTAAGTAATTTTTGTAAACTTTGATTTGTACACTCTGCTAGACCTGAGGTTATTTTTTCACAACGTAATATTTTAGGTGTAGTTTTCGTGCTTTCATTCAAACCATATGACGGCATTGGTGTAATAAATGTATCATAATACGTACTTATCAATTTGGCACAAATAAAATGGCTTTAGAGGAAAATATAGTTTACGCAGTCTTTGATACTATTGTAATTTTGCCATAAATACACAAACCTAGCACTGAAAATTTATAACAAAACCCACTTTATTGATAAATGTGGAAATAATAGGTCGAAATTAGACGAATCCCTTCTAAAATATTCCAATTTACTAAATATTCTATTAAATAACTAAAATTTTTAAAATGTAGATTTTTATTTTTTTTCATCAAAATTAATTTAAGAATAAACATGTTGTCAAAACTTTAACAACAGATATTATTTAAATGCTTTAAATTGTTAATAAAATGCGTTAAAAAATATAAATCTAAATATACTGGAAAATGGCGGATTATTTGCCTTCCTCTTTGAGGAATGAAAATGGCGAAGTCAGCATTCCACACTATATCAAACTTTACGTAGTAATAGGTGCGATAAATTCTACTAAGATTTGTGTTCTCGTATAAAATAACAAACTTTTTCAGACTTTTGCAAACTAAGTAGTATACCACTGTAGGCAAAATTGTACCTATATTGACTAAAAGTCTTAACAAGGTCGCCAAACTGACTTAACATGTCGATAAAGTATCGATTAGTTCAAAATTCTATACTAAATTTGCGAATGCGTCGTACATCTTAACCAAATCCGACCTATGCAATACCATCTATGGTGATCTAGGTTATGGTTATGGCGGTATAGCGTTAAGCGTCAGTCCGATTGACCCGAGTTCCATTTGTATATGTTCTGTGCGAGTTCCTTCATTCCTTGCGAGACTTCGGCGTGTTCGGACGTGTCTCGCCTGCTCGTGGATAGCAGCGCGTACGGGTATGGGCGTGTTCCGACGGGTAGCCAATTAAAATTTTTTGAGATTTTGACGCAGATCCTGCGTCGTCTTTGTCTGACAAGTTTGATTTTCGACAGCGAGTTCTGGATATTTTGATTCAATGGATCATTTCAAAGTAGTGTACATAAAAGAATCACAAGAAATTGAGCCCGTGCCACATCAGTGGGAAGCCAACGGTATTTTAGGCAGAATTTGTTACCATTTCTCGCGATTTCTTAACGTTAGTCAGAAATGACCACAGGCGACGTTTCACAACGTTAGCGTTTTACAACGTTTGATAACAAAACGTTGGTTTACGTTGGAAATTACGTATTGAAGTCGCTCGAAAAGTTTGGTGCAGAGTATGACGTCAGGCGAACGTTAAATAACTTAACGTCGGGTATTACGATTTAAACCATTTCAAATTTGACGTTGGAAAAGTGATAAAAAAAGCACGTCGTAATTTTTACGTTAAGACAACGTCCAAAAAACGTTAGTATTATCTTTTAATTATAAGTTTACATTTTATAACTTTCTTGGACCGCTTTCAACGTTGTGATTAGTAAAAAAGTAGTCCTTAGTCGGAAAGTTAACCGAAAAATGCTGCTTGGGGTGCCCCCGACAATCTCTGAAAGTTTGTCGGTTAAATTTTCGAACACCCTGTATGGGGGTGTAAATCAAAACTGATTTATTTCCTGGCTGGGGGAAACCCTGGCTGGAGTAATACTTTTCGCAATAAGTTCTTTACAGTGATTTCAATATTAAATCGATATCGATTTGATTAGGGAAGGGAGAGGGAATTTCTAATATTCCAATGATAGCTGTGTTTTAAGTCCGACAAATAATCGGCTCGCAGTTAATATGTTGGAAACGTACGGAATATCGGATCTTGTATCTCGAAATAAATCAGTTTTGATTAAACACGCACTAAGTACCGCGTTTTTACACTTATGGCCAATTTATATTGTATATAATAAAAATTTTCCGAATTATATCCCTATACTCTTCGTACGATTGTTTGATTTTCCGTACTTTCACCCCCGTGGGGGTACAAACGAAACAATAAAGGATTCAAACGGTCACAAAAAAGCATCTGCTTTCAGAATTCGAATATCTTTAGAAATGACGAAGATACCCCTCATACGAATTTTTGTTATTCCGTACTTTGATCCCTATGGGGGTACAAACAAAACCAAAAACGGTACAAACGAGTACAAACGGTCACAAAACAGCACCAGCTTTTAGAATTCGAATATCTTTAAAAACGGCAAAAACACCCTTTATACGAATTTTTAATATTCCATAACTTCACCCCCATGGGGGTACAAACGAAATGAAAAGTGGTACAAACGATGCTTAATCGAATGGCATTTGGAAGATTGCTGTATCTTAAAGTGGGGTGCTAATGATTGTTTAACCCCTTGTAACTTTCGCCTCTTTGAAGTACAAACAAAATAAAATGTGATACAAACGGGTACAAACCAAGCGTAATCGATTGCGTATTTGAAAATATTTTTTTATTAAAGTCGGGTGCTAAGTTCACATAGGTCAATCTATCATTTCCAAAATATATTTTTAATTGAATCTCAGGAGCGAACTCGTGAAAATGCAACATATAATTGTCCACGATTAAATACGTTACAAAAATTTATTACAATTTTATCAAAAGTTTGTTCTTGCATATAAGGAAGCCATAAAACAAAAAAATTAAAGCAATAAAATGTAAGCAATAATTACAACAGTGAGATAACAATAGCGTATGCATGAAACTTAAAAAGGATATTATTTCCATTTTTAAATCTTTCGATCTATATACAATACATATATGCATACATATCATGTATAGATATAAAATTAAATAAGTATACAATAGCACGCGCTACGCGCGCGTCTGTTGTTCTAGTGTCTGTTCCATTCTTTAAAAAACCGTATTATTTAAAGCATTATTAAAAAACAACTTTACTCTTGAATTTACTGCTTCTGACTTTATTTTTAATTCATAACGCTGTGTAAGTATATTTTGCAATAACAAAAAAAATACTATATAACATTTTTTAAATTAATTAACTTTTGAAAGTTATATCTTAATGCATTATTAAATATGTTAAATAATCTATTTTTCTTTACATATATAACACAAATACTTAGGGGAGACCGGGGCTAGATCGACAGTTTTTTCTGTGCCGATTTTTAACAACAAAATAAATAATTTTAGTTAAATGTAGTATACCGTTGTAAAGAGTGAACCTCTAGCTACAAAATTTATATAGGAAATTTTTGTCTACGTCGCTTTGTTTAACCGGTATAGAGCAAAAACGACAACGGTGGAAAAATTGAAATCTCAAAAATGCCGGGGCAGAGTCGTCACTCCATAAATACTGTTTGAGGCAATGACCGCATTCTAGTCTGGTGTCCGTCGGTGGACAGTCGGCGATTCGCGAGACACACGAGGAGGGGAGGTACGCGCCCCTGCCGCGATCACGCACTTGAATCTGTCCGGTATTGTCTTGATATAAAGTCCGCTGAGCACTGTCCGTTGTCCGTCGTCCGGAGGATGAGAATATTGTCCCCAGGCCGTCACTGAATTAGTTGCAAGATGCACCGTCTGAGATATGCGGATATATAACTTTTCTTTCGCTCGTTACGATTCACAGTCACGAGAGTGTCACAGAGGAACGTCCGTCGTGCTCAGAGAACGAGACAAGATGGCTGGGGCGAACTCGTGAGTACCGAGATGGGCATGCGATCTCCCGCTATGATCGATATCTCGACTCGTCGAGAGACGCCGGTCGAGCAGATTTATGATTGGTCGGCCAGAGGCAATGGCCGCGCGGTAATTCGCAATACTCTTTTCTGAACAAATACATAATTCCGATTATGAAAACTGATAGGATACATTTTACTAATTATTTGTTAATAGAAAAATGTAAACATTTATTAATTAAAGTGTTAAAATGTTTCATTATTTTGTGTTTTTGTGTGTGTGTGTACGGATTCTATAACTCAAGAACTAATCAACCAAATATTAAAGAATTATATATGAAATAGGGGTAGAAAAGACTGAAAAATATAATAAAAATAGAAAATTTGCTAAAATTATAAAAGTCCACCCCGGGTGCTTACTGACGAATTAGCCCCAAACACAAGTTTCAGGTTTGATCGCCCACGAAATATTAGACATCAACGATAATGAAGAAACTACACTGGATTCGTGTTCAGCATGCATTACTCTTTATAATCACGTACCTCGAGATTTGGAGAGCAAATATTATTGCAGATATTACAAAATTTCCACGCGCAGAAAATTTCACTTTCACCTTCCGGAAACACGTTTGCCCTCATAAAAATTATAACACGGCAGGTAACCTGCCGAAACTCCGTTGGTCACATGGGTACCATAAGCAGCGTTTACAATGTTAATAGCGAGTTCGCACAATATACAGGTTCCGAGATATTTGATTTGACGATTTCACCCCGAAGACGTTTTTGCCCCAGTCTCCCCTATACTATTATAATATGCCCTAACTATTATAGTTAATATATAATAAATAAATATGTAACAAATACGGTAAATATGCATAAACCTGGTATCACCCCCAATGACCTTGACCTTGACATATTTATATGTTGTCAAGGTCACTCTCCTGAGTGACCTTCAGAAGGTTTTAACCGGCGGTCATTGCTTATTAAAAAGTTATTAACAAAATAGTTTGTAGAATATAGCAGTTATTTTGAGTATTAAAGGGCATAAGCAACTAATATGTATATGGAAATAGTACATGTGTGAACGAAGAAAAGTTATTTAAAGCAGCGATCGAATTGGGTTGGCATCAAATAGATCCCGGTTAAAACCACCCGGACAAAAAAATCAAATCCAAAAAATCCCATGAAAAAAATCTTCAATCAACAACACTCCGTGCAAAAATATCCCAAGTCTAAAAGATTCCTACAAAAAATCCCATAAAAGAACCCCCCATGAACAACACTCCGTGCATAAATATCCCAAGACTAAAAGAATCCTAGAAAAAATCATTAAAACAAATAATAGGGTTAATTGCAATTAATCAATAGTTTTTTATTCAATAGTTACAAAAGGTACAAATAATCAAGTACATTGCACCAAACAAATAATTATCCTTATTCCTAATAAGCTAAGTTATGGGCAACACCACGTAGGTAATCAACAACGTCACCTTTACCATAAGTGCCCACGACATTAAGCAACCGCCTATTACGATCTCGATATTTTCTCTGTTTTATTTAAAAAAAATTTTTCGGGATTTTTAGCAAGGGATTTTTCTGTTGAGATTATTTTTACCGGGGAATATTCAACGGACACTTATATGGTTCAGGACGTTCTTGACAAGGGAACAAATTTTCGTGATCTTTAGAGTGGGATTTTTTTGTTGGGATTATTTTCACCGGGAGATATTCAGCGGTTACCCACAAAGGTGCATGTAATTTTTTTCATAAAAAATTTTCCTCAAGCACGAGATGAGGGCAGCGACTTGGCAACGCCGCACAGTTTGTGCAGTTGGTATACTTGGTACTTGTGATGTAACCTAACTTAAGTGTCAGAGCACATCACAAGCTCGGCGCAAACATTTAAATTTCCAAAATGAACCAACTCAGAATCGGTGGTAAATTTGCGAAATTGCAAGACGTGGAACGAAGGAAGCGAAGTATTGAACATGTGGAAAAAGCTACAGAAGCAAAAGTACGCAAAAAACATCAAGAAGAATTTGTGGAATCAACAGGCCCTAAATGTGAAGTGCATGGATACAGATTAATAAAAATTGCTGAAATTTCCAAGCTAATGAAGTGCGATTCGTGTGCCACAATACTTTCTTTTGATTTCGTGCAGTCTGAAAAGAGATACGGCTTGGCTTCAGTGTTCGCAATAAAGTGCCACAACTGCTTGTGTATAAAGGAAGTTCACACATCGAGTAGGACAGCAGTAGAGAAAGGAAGATCATTGTACGAAATCAATGCTACAGTTGCTCTTGGTAAGCTATTACATTTGTAATATAATAGTATTGTTTATGACTTTTTATCCTTAAAGCTTGTTATAAGCTAAACTTGCTTACAGAGCAAGTTTCTCACCTTGTCGTAAGCTTAGCAGGCTTTCAAAAACAGATTCATACTGTGTTTCCAGCTACGTTAGCTTTCATAGAATATTTCATGCTTCGCCAGAACCTACGCTGGCTTTCAAAGAATATTTTTTGCTTCGTTACAAGCTATGCTGGTTTTCAGAACAAGTTTCATAATAATACGTAATCTTAGTGGACATTAAATATTTAAATGTTCATCGTTTAATATTATTCTTTTATTTTCCAAGGTTGCATAGATTCCGGTGTTGGACACGAGCAATTGACAACACTACTCACAGCAATGGATGTTCCACCGGTAACCCACCAAGTGCTAAAGAAATGCGAAGAACAATTTGGAGAAGCATTTATTAGAGTTGAGGATAGATCCTGCTGGAATGCTATCATAGAAGAAAAGGCTCTCACCCTTGTTGATGAATGTCCCTCGACGCAGTGTGTTTCATATAACAATACTTTGTATTTCAAAAACCGTACCTTCGCCAAATTAAATTTGTTGTTTTTCCAGAATCAATGGTACCAGCAAGAGAAATCCACGATTCTAACAGCAAAAAACTATTCTGATACTCAAGAAATCCCGGAATAAATAATGATAATAATAGAATAATGTGCCTTACTATAATTGCATTTTTATTATTTAGGTTTTTAGATTTCGTCTAGTACGCATAAAGAATGTTCCAGCAAGTTCGTACGCGCTGTACTTTAAATATTCCCCATCCTAATTTGTTCTTGAATGGGTTTTGGTACTTTTCCTGTTTTTGATTGATTGCCAGCTTTTCTCTATTTTTCATCACTAGCACGGTTCTTCTAAACGGGGCAGATTTTAATAAATTATAATTTTCTGTAATTTTTATTACAGCCGTTGTCTTCAACGGCTAACTTTTCCTGCATCTGATGTTTACTTGCATACTCTAACTCATTTTACATTTCTAACCCTGACCCTAAAAGTCGCCGAGATCCTCTTATACATGCTACTATTTTCTACTATATTCTAATATGTTTATAATGTTTTTATTTCTATTTATCTTAAGCACTATTTGTTGGAAGACTAAAAAAGAAGTTCCGCGCGCGAAGTTCTGCACGCTTTCTATTTGCTTGTTTTCAACTACTTGTATATATATGTTATTAACAATTTACACAAATACAGGGTTCCAAGCGGTGGCTCTTATTCACAAGATTCTGCAGCGTCCGTAGTCGACGTGACAGTCTCGTACGACTTTGGCTGGCAGAAGCGAGGAAACGGTCGAACATACGATAGTAAGAGCGGTCAGGGTTCCGTTGGCGGCTTACGCTCTAAGAAACTCTTGGCTTATGGCGTGAAGAGCACATGCTGTGCCATGTGCCGAAAGGGCCACTCACCTGACAGCCACAAGTATACCAAAAATTGGTCGGAGAGTGCGAAAACCATGGAGGCAGATACAGCGGTTCAACTAATGGTGAAAAATCCAAATTTTAAAAAAACTGGAATCCGAATAGGAACACTTATCGGGGATGAAGATTCGTCCACAATCGCGGCAGTCCAACGAGAAACTTCACATCAAGTCGTCAAGTGGTCGGATTCCAATCATGTGCGTAAAAAGTTCACGGGGAAACTTTATAAGTTGGCCAGCACCCATCGAGAGCTTGACAGAGGATCTGTCATCCCATATTTAAAGCGATGCTTCAATTATGCCTTGGACCAAAATAAAGGAAATACTGAAGCTACGACGAAAGCTCTATTAAGCATTGCCGAGCACATATTTGGCAGCCATAGCAACTGCGGAACTTGGTGCGAGGCCAAAGACAATCCGGAGTAGGTGTTTAAGAGTTTACTGAAGGGAAAATCTCTTTCCAGTAAAATTCTGCAAACTGCACTTCATGGGGTTTTGATGGAGTTCACATCTCGGGTGTTGAAAGTTGCGCCGGGGGGATCGTCTCAACTCAATGAATCATTTAACCATATGGTGGCCACCAGAGCACCGAAGTCCAGACATTACGCATCTTCGCGTTCTATCCTTCTGCGAGTGGCAGCAGCAGTCTGTCAGAAAAATGTTGGAGCTAGACACATCATCGATGTAAGAGTCGAAGCTGGATTACCGCCAGAAATGATAGCTGAAGAATACCGCCTACGAAGAGAAGTCCTGCAACGAACAATAGCTGTAAAACGTATCACACTCAAAGCAAAACGCCGTCGATGTTATTTTAAAAATAAAAGGCAACGTATCACCATAGCACGAGAGAGCAGGGAAGGGATTACTTATCAATCGGGTATGGGACTGAATCTTCCTATCGAAACAACTTGTGAAATTGATGAGCCTCTCCCTGAAGACAGTCCGCAAGGCATCGTTGACATCGAAACTACTGGTCTGGCATCTACTGCAGACATCGTTCAAATAGCAGCGAAGTGTGGCGATCAGGAGTTCGCACGGTACATGCTACCTTCCCAATCTATAAATTGTCATGCAGCAGAAAAAACTGGATTATCAGTGGTTGGAGGAGAGCTACATCATTACAGTCAGGTAGTGACGACGATTCCACCACGAGAAGTAGAAGAATTTATACGCTTCCTCGGAGAATGTGGTCCACAGGCGCTGCTGCTCGGACATAATATCGTACGGTTCGATGCACCGCGGATCATGCGTTGGCTACAAGGACTCGGTCTCTTGAAAAGTTTTGTCAAAGGTGTTTATGGAGTGTGCGATACAATTCTATTCATCGGACAAGGAAAAGTTAAAAAACAAGAAGAGCTCGAAAAGTTATATTTAAAGGGCGAGGAATTTGAAAGAATTATAGCTGGTTCTCACAATGCCTTAACTGACTGCCAGATCCTGTACGGTTTACTAGCTCATTTCAAAGTAAGCGATACAGCAATTACGGCCGGGGCTTTGAGATTGCAGACTTTACTGCAACGGCAAGCAATTGCAAAGAAGAAAACGCAATTTCTAGAAACTCTTCAGTGCCTAAGAGATCATATTTCGAAGAACATGATGTCGAAAATCGCTGCTGCCGGTATCAATATGAACAGCCTTCGTGATGCGTTCAATCGATCTGGCGCTGACGGTGTCAAACTATGTTTGGCCGTAAGTGTCAATGGAAAACCCCGAGTAACATCGAACAAAAAGATTATCGATAAAGTCATCGATTTCCTTGCTTCGTCGAACGAGGAGAGAGGGATGGAAGTAAGACCATCTTCTGCATCAGAGTCTAAACAATCATTCGCGCTTGCCACATACTGGGTGTGCTGCCTCGACTGGTAGTGTATGCTATATTTATTATCCGTAAAAATGGCCAGTCAGCTTTGTCAAATAATTGGATTGACTGGGGTGTATGCTCTGCGTGGAATCTTGTGGCATGTTCCCATAATGCTTGTTTCCATACAACTGAAAATTTCTGTTTTTATTGCTTTTGAACGGTGTTGCACGCTTTAGAATATAGGACGTTCAGCAATACTCTAGCAATATTTCGCTTTTGTATTCAATAATAAGTTACTGGCAAACGCAAATGAATTGGCTGGCTGTCTGATAATGTTTATTAAAAAATTTATACATAGTGACAAAAATTAATGACCAAAAATTGAATATATTATACATCAAAATATTATACATTGAAATTATAGTGATATTATATACAATTTATTTTCACTTCTTAATTTATAGGTGCAGCCGAGAGATATACACCGTTCGATGCTCGATAACTTCTTACCTGATGCTGGACAGCCGTCTTTACGCTAATCATACTCGCCTCTTTACCGGCTTTCGCAGTGTCGTGTCCATTTCCAGAGATGCGATTCTTATAGCTATCTTGATTTCTAGGACAATAAAATTGAAAAAATTAAGTGTAAAAATATAAATATAAATTACTGTTGAATTACATTTAAACAGTAAAAAATAACAAATAAAATATTTTGACAAATTTGACATTACATTACCGACTATATTGATTCCGCCCACGCATCCTGTTCTTTATTTCCCTTTTCTCTCCATTATGCACGTTTTAAAATTAATTTTCTATACAAAAATGACATATAACAAGGTTTTAATCGGGTAAGATTCTTCATCTCGTGTTAACCAAATAAGATTCGAGTAGCTAGAATAAATTAAACACAAAAATAGTATAACAATGTACTTGTACTTCGAACATTCATGTTAAAAATAACAAAATACGATAAAATTACATTACCTCTAACTGATTTAATGTATATACTATACCTGATTCTTCCCATTCAGTTTTATTTTCGATTTTCCCACAGTAATATTATCACTGTTTCCGGATAACCTATTTCGGCAACACCAATGATAATTTAATTATCAGTTAATCATAATTATAGCAGCACTTTATATTTCGTCAAAGCCGTCGTATATATACACATTTGTCTTTGCGCGCACTCACACCTAACCTTACGCCGACGATCCCAGCGTGCGGCGTTGCCACGTCGCCACGCTCGAGTTGTGAAAGTCAGCGCTTGAGCACCGGAAGACAAACTTTAATTATTATTTTAGAAAAAACTGTATTGTGGATCGTGTCCACCTTCAACTATAGGCTTCCTCACAGTGTCCTCTTTCCATCGATATATATTGTTCGGACATTTTTGGCAAAAGATTTTTCGTAAACTCGTGTTATTTATAGGAAAATACCTCTTTTCCTATTAGAGCAATGTTAAAATCACCTAATTTTGAAATTAAATATCTTGAGAACGGGACGGTGAATTATCTATTTTCTGGGCTCAATAGATTCAGGAGAGTTCCTTCTTTTGATATAAAAAATAAAACCTATCACGTTTGGCAAAAGTTGTTCATCATCGAACTACCTTAATGATAGGTAGGTACGCAAAAAACTCAAATTTTAATTTATTTTGCATAAAAGACCTATAAAATGGATTATAATCTTCTATATAGTATTGTAAATGTAAAACCAGAAAAAAGTTAACCAGTAAATTTTCTGATAGTAACAGTTAGTACTACGAAACTATTAGTTTAGCGATCAACCATAAATTGGAAAACGTAATTTTTATTTTAAGCTTTAGATCAAGCTTAAACAACAAGTTAACCAGAGAATGAAAAAGCGGGCCTTATAAGACTCCTGTTCACTCACTGCAGGCATTTTCAATAGAATCTGTCGCGATTTATGTACCAATATTGTCTACGATCAACTTTTCTCTCGTTTCATGTTTGAGACCAAATTCGAATATTCTTCGAATGTATTCTTAGGGAATGGCTATACTTTTAAAACGTTTTTATGAGAATTTTGAAATGGGAAACTTTTGAAGCACTTTACTTCAGTTTTATGCTTTGACTTATATAAAGAGTATTATTTATAGGGCAATAAGACCCTAGAATTATTAGACAAGGCAAAACGGTGACGTGAGCAATTTAAGTTGTAATGTATGGGGTATCTAACTTGCATCATATTATGCATATTTGCATTAATAGATATAGATGAAATCGAATAATACTTAAACAACATATTGAACATGTTGATGCAGAAAATGTATAAACTGTATAATTGTAGTAGAATTAATATACGAATAATAGTAACCCATTCAATTCAGAACTAACGAAGCAATTATGGGTAAAAATGCATAACAACAGACTTAGCGACAATGAGCTTGACCTTGACATATGTTGCCAAAGTCACCCTCCTGAGTGACCTTCAGAAGGTTTTTAGTCGTCGCTCGTTTTTTATTAATAAGTTATTAACAAAAAGTTTGAAAAATATAGTACCTATTTTGAGTATTAAAAGGCATAAACGACTAAATGTATGTGAAAATAGTAAGTACATGCATGAACGAAAGAAAGTTATTTAAAGCAGCGAATTTTTAGTATATTTAACAGTCTTTTTGTTAAAGCAGAGAGTAGTTAGTATAGAAAAATATATACAGGGTGGCTCATTTTATTTTATCCACTCAAATATCTCAAAACTTGTAAGTTTTGGAAGAAAACTTTTTAGACAAAAGATGTTTGGTTTCAAGGGGGACATAAGATGGTGGCAATAATTTGAATAGTCGTTTGAAGATCACATAAAGATCACCTTCAATATCCTAAATGGGACCCCCCATATTGTAGTATATCATTTGAAAGGGCCTAAAATAAGAAAAATTTTGGCGCAAGTTGGAGATCGATACGTTGACCCGTTCAAAAGTTTTTTAGGGTCAAAATTTGATTTTTTTGAACTTTGACCCTAAATAACTCGCGAACGGATCGACGTATTGACCTCTGGTTTGCGCCAAAAAATTTTTTTTTTTATACCCTTTTAAACGATACACTACAATATGGAGAGTTCTATTTAAAATTTTTGAGTTGGAGTCCTTAAAATTTTTCAGTGTCCCCCAGAGACACTGAAAAATTTTAAGTAAAACCCCCCATATTATAGTATATTGTTTAAAAGGGTATAAAAAAAGAAAAATTTTGGCGCAAACCGGAGGTCGATACGTCGATCCGTTCGGCAGTTATTTAAGGTCAAAGTTCGAAAAAGTCAATTTTTCACCCTAAATAACTTTTGAATGGGTCAGCGTATCGATCTTCAACTTGCGCCAAAATTTTTCTTATTTTATGCCCTTTTAAACAATATACTACAATATAGGGGGCTTTATTTAAGAAACTGAAGGTGACGTTTACGTGACCTTCAAACGACCATCCAATGTCAAATCATTGTCATCATCTTATGTCCCCCTTGAAACCAAACAAATTTTGTCCGAAGAGTTTTCTTCTAAAACTTACGGGTTTTGAGATATTTGAGTGGATAAATAAATGAGCCACCCTGTGTATATGTGTAGGGTGTTCGGAAATTCAACCAACAAACTTTAAGAGATTGTCGGGGGCACCATAAGGATCATTTTTTGCAAATGGACGTAGGATCGGAAACGTGTCGTTACATCGCTACGGTATACAGGATGTTCGAAAAAATTCGTATCTGCGAATAAAGGTGGGGGTGGTAAATGGTGGGGAATCTGCTCTTATAACCGCCCGAGTGCGTTGATGATGTTTTGGCCCATTTTTTATTACAGATTCGAGCAAATGAACATTCTCCTGTATGCCGTAGCGATGTAACGACACGTTTCCGATCCTAGGTCCAATTTCAAAATTTTGGCGTATTCTGACAGTTAGAATACGCCAAATCTTGTGCTTTACTTACGTCGACGACTACGATTGTTGTATATCGCTACGTCATGTATGTGCTTTGGCCCTTAGAAACAAAGAAAACTATTTTAACATATTTTGAAAATGCAAGAATATAGTATAACTGTAGGTACATTATTATTATTAAATTTTTGATTATATAGGATAAGTGGTTAGATAGATATCTCTGATTAGATACCTTTGCAATTTAAAAAAATCGTAAAAAATTTATTTTTACTATTTTTTTTTTGTTTAGCGGCTGTTTGTATTTGCGATAATAACAAAAATGTACTTTACACTAAGAGAAAACAAAATAGTCCAAAATAAATATTATACTATGATGACAAATCAGAAATTTATGTACTTGCAATTAATTTTACAAAGCCATGAAAATAAAGGTAGTACCGAGAACTATCAAAATATGACCACGGCAACAATATAACTCAATATAATTTGTAGTTGCGTCAACAGTATAGAAATTGTTACTTAACTATATTAATATAGTTGAACATTAACATTATTTTATTAGTTATACGTAACTTATAGTAACATATTTCCTGCCGGACTAATTTTCGGTAATTTTCCGTTCAGACCGCGTTAATCGCACGTGCCCCACGTTATTGAAACTAATATAGTTTCGCTTATAACATACTCGTATAAAAGGCCGATTTCTGCTCAAAAAAGTGTAAAAGTAAATAAAGAGATATTTTTTGTAGATTTCGACCTCCTGAATATGAAGAAACTATAAAAAAGTTTGTGGTGTATCGGGAACACCTTGAAAATTGAGCAAGAACATGATGTATAAGGTTGATGTGTAGAGCTATGACAAAACTCACAGGGATGCGTTTTGTGATAGCCCTATACATTAACCAACTTTTTGTACATCATGTTCTTGTTCGATTTTCAAAATGTTCCCAATACACCACAAACTTTTTAATAGCTTTTTCGTACTTATTGTCAGATGGTCAAAGTCTAAAAAAAAACACTATCTTTTTTATTTACACCTTTTTGATAAAAAATCGACCTTTTTTAGACACTCTTCTTTATTATTATTTAAAAAATGTAACGATATTCCTATGATGTTATAACTACACTACATATGATATCTTATTATTGTTAACATTAATATATAATTTTATGGAATATTTTATAATAATATAACAATTAGTAGCAAAATATCAAACGGCCTGAACCGAAAATGTAGCGTAAATAAAATACGTCACACGTATCAGGCAATGTGTCAACAGTGATAAAATAGCAGAATATAGCTATAATATATAGATATAATAATAATAAGTTAAATATTATATTCTTTTGGTTTAGATAAACATTTTTTTCTGAAATAAATCATTTATATATGTTATATAGTACACTTGGGTATTATATTAATGGTATTGGTTAGTAATCGTTTAGTTAATAATATTACTCACTCTCTCTCTCTCTCTCTCTCTCTCTCTCTCTCTAACATATTTGTAAGTAAAACTATTATTATGCATTATTATTTTCTTATTATATCCTGCCACATTTACTATAAATGGTTAAAATTACTTCCTGATAAACAAAATGTTAGCAGTACGCTAGCAGTTCGCCAGCAAATTCGAGCAGATTGGCAGTTACGGTAGATTGGCATCAACTGCATCCGCAATTAAGCTCGTATTCCGTCAGTGGAACCTGCCGACATAATTTGACAGTAGATTGCCAGCAGAAATTGAGTAGAATCTTCTATATAGTAATCATTTAAATGAAATGCGTTTAAACAGAATCATTTTAATTACAAAATAGCAGATTTTGTCCGATTTTTGTACTCAATCTGCCATTATGTTCTGTTAATAATAGATTCTAATATACTTCTATTGACAAAATTTATAGCAGACATTTTGCAAAATATTTTTTCGACAGATTTGGCTAGATTTAGGTATGTTTCCTTAGTACCTTAATTACCATTAATTATATAAATAATTTATTTTTATTATTGTAACTTTATATATAATTGAGATGCTATTTGTTTTCAATTAAATCTTGACATATATTGACATACAACATTGTAACTCCGAGTAACTCTATTCCTAAGATTTTAATTGTTGGTCACAATTTATTAAATAATTATTAACAAAAGAAGTTCAAAAAAAGTTTATATCAGTGCTAAAGGCCATGATTTACTGATGTGAATGTAGATACAGTGTATACATATGAGCAGGAGAGGGATGCATTTTCCTGTACTCTCATCCCGTAAAAAATTAATCTAGCTCAACTCTATTATCAAGAGACACGGTAAGGTTTTGCGCCAAGTGTACGCGCAGCGAGACACAGACGGCACAGACCGTGTAGGTATCTATACGCGAGCCGACGAGTTGAGAGGTAGGTACTTATTGTTAGATTATCGAATCTCAATAAAAGCTGAACCGATCAAGTTCTGAGTAGGCTCAATCGACAACTTCAGTTCGAATTATATCATAAAAGTGTTTTTATTGTTTTGCTGCGTATTCTACGAGCGGAGATATTATCTAAAATAAGCAAAGTTTGAAATGTGAGGAGGAGGGTCCCTAAGGCCTGTTTTCGGCACCCCTCAAAATTGGACCAAAATGGCTGGAATCAGTTTCTTATACTCTTGGAAGTAATATTTAGTCAATTTCAGCCTAAACGGAAGTATTTAGAGTGTATACTTCAAGTTTACATGGTGCATTAGCGCGCCCGTATCAAGCATTTCTTTGGAAAACTAAGCGTTTTTGAGAAAAATGTTTCAGATAAAAGTTGTATAGTTTTAAGGGGGACATAAAATGGTGTCATTGGTTTGACCTTGGATAGTCATTTGAAGGTCACGTGAATGTCGATTTCAATATTTTATATAGAACCCCCTAGCTACAAGATATGTAAAAATAGGGGGTTCTATATAAAATATTGAAATCGACATTCACGTGACCTTCAAATGACTATCCAAGGTCAAACCAATGACACCATTTTATGTCCCTCTTGAAACTATACAACTTTTATCTGAAACATTTTTCTCAAAAACGCTTAGTTTTCCAAAGAAATGCTTGATACGGGCGCGCTAATGCACCATGTATACTTGAAGTACACACTCTAAATACTTCCGTTTAAGCTGAAATTGACTAAATATTACTTCCAAGAGTATAAGGAACTGATTCCAGCCATTTTGGTCCAATTTTGAGGGGTGCCGAAAACAGGCCTTAGGGACCCTCTTCCTTTACATTAAGATACGTCGTTGTTATTATATCATCTTTACCTAAGAGAATGTTGTCTTTTTTATTTTTTCGACACAATGCAGCGCTCGCAAACGCGGTATCTCGCTAGCGCTGCACTGCATTGACCCATTGAAAGAAATTGTTGGGAATATGTTCAGTGTCTCCATGGCAATGTCTCTACCGTATCTATCTATGTATGTACATGTGTGAGGTAATATTTTCGATGAATCGCGCGCGCATTATTATTGACCCAGCTGGTAAATCAGGCCAATAAATCATATCGGGAGGATAAGGGAATGAAAGAATAAAGATTTTTTTATTATTAGATGGCTCAGACTATGTAGCGTTTCATAGAAAAGGAAATAATTTGAACCAAATTTAAGTGAAGGAGCGAGAGCGAGAGTGAGGGAATGTGAGCGATAGAAAAAGAAGGGTATTGAGAAAAGAGAGCAAATTATACATTTTTAAACCAACCAAGATAATAGAAGATGTTAAAATGCAATTGAAAAGTTAATAAGTTAAATAATGTTTAATTTTTAAAACGTTTTTATCATATTTTCTCTTTATATTTGGCGCAATTTTGTGATTTTCAACACTTATCTTTTTGAAAAACGTTTTTAAAATTATAAAATGTTACACAATAGGTATACTTATATACTTATTATTACACCTAAAATTTTTTTAACGGAAATTAACACTATTTATGTTGCAATGCACAATTATTTTATATTTTTGATTGGGTATAATAAAATAATATTAAAACAAAAATAAACATTCTGCAAATAGATTTTTTCAATATATAACAGATTTTTATACTGGCGCATGCACTTGGAGACATTTATTATTTTTTTTTAAAAAGATACTAGCTTTGATCAAAATTGTCAAGAATGTACATAAATAAAATTTATAGTAGGTACAATATAGCTTAGGCTAGGTTAAAATAATATGTCTATTATAAAGAGAGGGCTGCAGAAGAAGAGGCGGAGCCCATACATACAGTCTGCAACAAAATAATATACCTACCCTAATTTTTATATATAAATTTAATTTCTTTTATATTTTCCCTCGCAAGTACAACCTTTACCAAGTGATAAACGCCGATTTTTTTCATCTTTTGAGGTGTGATTCAGGAACCCAAAGGATGATCATTTATGCCGAAAAAATTAGCCCACTATTGTGTAGACCACTTATACAAGGTATTCTCTTTTTAATGATATAGAAATGTATGATCAAATATCTCGCAAACAACGCATTTGCGAAAAAAGTTTTTTAAACAAAAGTTGCTTGGTTTCAATGGACACATAAGACGATAACATTTACTTGATCTAGGGAGCCTTTCCGAAGATCACAATAAGGTCACCCCTCTAACTTTTTCAATAAAAATATAAGATTTTATAATAGGGACTAATTTATTTCATTATCCTGCCATAAAATATAAGTAATTATCATTGGCGAATTAAATATATTATTCGGTTTATTATTCACCGTCGACTGAAAAATTTGGTGTTTTATCTTCTTAATATGTGTCATTGCGATAAATATCACCACGCGCCTCAGTGGTCGATTTGGTACGACACCCGCACGGTATACGAGAGGTTCCAGGTTCGAACCCTGGCTGAGGTAATATTTTCCGCAATAAAAATTAAAAACTATTTGATATGATGCTTCTATATGTATAAGCGTCAAAGAAATTACATCAACGGACCAAAACCCATTGCCAAAATTAACATCTCGACGATTGATCCGAAAAGTGCTGTGTGAATCCGACAAACCAAGTTGGCTCGCAGTTTTTCAATGTTCATATCGGACAGATGTAAAATATTGCCAGTAAAGTCGATTTAAAGAAATTATTTCTGTTAATCATCACTGGCGAATTAAATATATTATTCGCTTTTTCATATAAGAAACACATATAATAGAAATTGTGAGCTATACATGTATTAATAAATTTATATAAATACATATCAAAAATTCGTAAAATTATTCAATTAATTGACTATAGTTACTAATTAATTTGATAGTTCCGACATATGAATTAAGAGTAGTGATATTAATTGTAAGTATATTTATGTAGGCTGAACATTTGAACAAGAATATCAAATGTATTAAAATCAAAACAAGAGTAAGAGTAAAAGTTGGTGCGAATATTGTATATGTATAACCCGCATTACATATTTATTTCTTACATGTATATAATGTCAGAAAATTAGATTCCATTTACGTAATTTTTTTTGTTAATAACTTTTTACTGAACAAGAACCGATGGGTAAAATCTTTGGAACGTTTCTCTTATTAATTATGATCTTGAAAACATATCGAGGTTATTGGAGAAGGTCCTCTTATCTCGGCAGTTTTATATAATTTTTTTTTCTTGAATATATGCATGTAGATATATTTGAGTTAATAAAAAGAAAGAGTTTGTGTTAAGTATTTAGGTAGATATAAATACGGATGAAAAAATTGCATTAAAATTTAAGATGGAAAGAGAGCAAACATTTTATATTCGAGCGCGTATACATACAAAGAATCGAGTAAAGAAAGATTAGACTGTTTATTTCAAGCGAGCTGAGCATCGACATGATGGATAGAGACTGATATGACAAACCCTTGAACCAAAAAAGATTATACTTCGCGAAAATTCGGTTAATTTCGGAGGTCAATGCTTCAATTAGCTGTTCTGTAAGGCAAGTCAGCAGGCGAAGAACGTTGGGCGGATGTTGAGCACACTATGGTTTACGAACAATTATGTAAAAATTCGGGCATTATAAGACTCACAAAAGAAATTCGGATATAATATATCGTAAGAAATAGAGCGTGAGAAATAGAGTTCAAGGAAAAAAATATGTTACTGATTTAATCTCTAATGCTTATGTAAATATGTACTTTAAATAGTTTAAATAGATCTAGTGTTTAACAACATGATAACGCTAATGTTAATCTTTATTTTTAATGATAGGAACGTGATAATTAGTGTAAATTATGAGGATGAAGTTATTTCCGTCACACTGAAAATCCATGCGTGTTATTTTTACACGCATAAATGTCTAAAAATGACACTTGACTAAAGTTTTTCTTACACATTTCTTGCCATTTTAAATTACGCAATTTAACACGTTTAATCGTATTAAATTAAAAGTTAATACATTTAATCGTGTTAAATGACGTGATTTAAAACGATAAGAAATGTGTAAGAAGAGTTTCAACTAAAATAACGCACTTGGATTTGCAGTGTAAATTTTAGAAAAGTAAATGTTTCAAAATTACATTAGTTTTGAGTTGTGGCAAGAACGAGGTCAAAAAAATTTCCATCAATGCAATGCGCGCGACTTAAGTATCCGGCGTAATAACTATCTGATCATAGAGAAGCTGATTATTGAAGTTAAATACGTAAACGCAAATACAACGCGCGACGACGATGAGTACGCACACATATATGTACTCCACGGGAAAAGCAATATCATTAATTTTACATGATAGGTACAGATAACGAGGTGAGAGTAGGCGCATTATACGGAATACAGAGGAACAAGATAAACGCGATGTTACTGTACTTATACCTTGGTACACCAATGTGTAGGATGCTCTATGCAAAATCGGATTTGTTTCCAGTCTTGTTATCTCATCTTTATTTCTCGCTCTGCAAGGAAATTAATTGAAACGATAGGCGAATAAATTGAAAAAGTTCAATCGGAGCTGGAGAAAATGTTTGCGGGAGTTTCAAAGAGAATAAATTTGTTCGTTTAATTATACGTATTAAAGGAGAGTAAAAAGGAGTAATGAACCAAAAGTTCTGTATACAAATTAAATAATGAATGATTCATAAGCATAATAGCTTTGCTGATAAAAATTCTCATCAACAACGTATTCCGAGATCTTGCTAAGTTTGAAACAATGTTAATGAACTTTGGAACGTTGCCGAGTTGATATGAGTTTATCATACAACGAAACGCGTTATATTTGCAACAAATTTACGACAATTATTTACGCAAAATTTTCAGCAACACAATGTTGTTTGTTCGTAGGGTATAGGGGAATTGTGCCCAAAACACACATACTTTTTTTTAAAACATTGTCATTTTATTCTGTAATACTTAAAAATTATGTAACTCGTCTAGAAACACTTTAGGATAAACATAGTTTGGTATTATATTTAAAAATTTTTAGAAATTTGCATTGGTTATGTAACAACATATAAGCAAAACACTACAATTGTTTATTTTGCCCTGATAAATCGGGCAAAATGACATAGTGCTAGTTTAGGTGCTTAATATCGCTGCTTAGAAGAGCGAAAATACATTAACGTCGAAATCCATCGTGTCTTTAGTAACTGACGCAAGTTAGTAGTGAGTGCACGCTTGTGAATGGAAATTTTGCCATTTAATCAAAAACGTTAGTTTAAAAAATTATTTTGGCACATTTTTTTAGCTCATTACCTTATTTCTTTGTTTGATATTTAATCTTTTTATGTTTCATCATTGAGTTTTCTTATATGAAGCCATGCTGTTGCACTTTTTATATTTGGAGATATCAGAGCAATATTGCATACGGTTGCCAGCTTAAAATGATATAGTATGTCATTTTGCCCTGTTACTAGTAAAATTTTTCTATCCATAAAATAAAAAGTTATATTGTATTTGAAAAATATAAAAAGTGCAATAGCATAGCTTCATATAAGAACGCTTAATGATGAAACATAAAAAGATTAGATACCAAATAAACAAATAAAGTAATGAGCTAAAGAAAAATGTGCCAAAAAAATTTTTTATGCTTACGTTTTCGATTAGATGGCAAAATTCGCATTCACAAGCGTACAGTCATTATTAATTTACAACAGGTATTAAAGACACGATAGATTTCGACATTTAAATGTATCGGCGCTTGTTTAGCGGCGATATAAAGCACTAAACCAGCACTATGTCGTTTTGCCCGGTATGTCGTTTTAGGCACAATTCCTTTACCTACCGCAAACTGACCGAGTATTATTTAAATAAGCATTATTCTAATTCTACTTCCTCTAGAAGTAGAAGCAAATATAACAAGTAAACACAAAAACTCTCCCTCCGTCTATTATGAAACTGACGAAATTGTTTCCTAACATGTCGCGATATTAACACTCCGTAAACGATAAAATTATGTAATAAATAGTGATGTATTTTTTAAAAAATGTTTGTTTACTACGTATTATTTTTATTTAATTCTAATCTTACCATGATAATGTTATAGCAAAATATGCAGGACATAATTTTGTGACATAAACATCTATCACTTTCATTTTTCTGCAATATCTTAAATCTTAGAATATTAGGAATATATATTTTTGCTGACTTATTACACCGCAATGCAATGTTTTAGATTAGAAATGAAAATATTAAAGCTTTTATTCTTCCTAATGCTAATCAAATGACCTTGACCTTAAGTTGGAAACCCATGTAAAACCGTATATTAATAGATCTCGTTTTGCTCCGTAAACACCGGGTGGTATGTGGACCTCGCTTGTTGCACGGAAATTGCAGACCTATATGTAAAAATTAATTACGTTTTATTTATAAAATTTTTTTTCTTAATAATTTATTAATAAATGACCGACGGCTAAGATTTTTTGTATGTTACTTAGGGTCATAACTTTGACAACATATGTTAAGATCAAGGTCATTGGAGGTGGATTAGTTAATCTAAAGATTTACCAATATGTAATGCAAATCGCAATCTGCAATTTGTGCGGACGTAAATGGACGAGATTAAAGAGTGCAAGCACACACTCGAAGTAAACGCATAGTCCTTACGACGTATTTTATTGTACATATGAGAATATTCTCGTTGTAGGAATGTGTGCTGTCCGTAAAAGTTACCGCTCGGAGAAAAAAAAAACGAGAAAATGCATTGTTAGGAATATGACGTCGTCACGCCAGACGGAGAGTAAGCTTAATATGTTTTATATGACAGTTGTTAATTTTAGTGACACACCTATAAGGAAGGTGGATTTTCCGTTTCTCGGTGTTCCCGTTCTTCAGTGGATTTTCAGATTCTCCATCGCTTTGCATTTTAATCTTTTGAAAAATTGTTTGTAATTTCAAGTATTCTCAAGTATGTCCTTAGCATTCTTTCGGAAAATTATTAAATTAGAATAATTTAAGTAAATAAAAAGTCTATTTAATTGAAACTGTTCAATTTACTTTAATTATAGAAATTGTTTAATAAATAAAAATGGATTATGGAAATAGTAGACATAATCGTTCATCTGCATCCATTCTCGTGTTTCATTTTCTCGTAATATTTCCTACAGGATACAAGACTTCATTTCTTTCATAACCAAGAAAATACCTTTAAAAAGTAGAAGAATTAAAGAACCCAGATACATTTTTAATCAATTGCTCACTCGGCGACTCTATTCATAGAACACGCAGAAAAGAATTAAGTATTCATTTATTGTTAACATGTCATTGATATGTGTGAGTAATTAAAAAATTGAATTGTAAAAAAAAAAAAATTTTGCAAACAATATTATTAAGAGATTGAGCTAATATACATATAATTCTACTAAAATTTAATGCAGTGTTTTCTTCTCAATTCTTAAATGCAAGACTTTGCATTGCTATGACGTAGTAAAACACCTGCACGTATGCCCTTTTTTAAAAACAAAATGAACAACGAGGGCACTGAAAAGGGCAGTGTTAACTCCGTTTAGCAAAAAACGTGACTTTAAAATAAACGACGTGTATGGCTGAAACTGGATTTGATAACACAAAGCATTATTGACTGGCTGCTAGTCGAAGCCAGACGTTGCTGTGCTCGCTTTGTACACGTGCCCTTAAGCAAGACGAGTGCGTGAATATTTGCAACATAAAAATATGGTAAATGGTCGCGTTAGTGTTTCCCGCTGGCGCGCTCTCACACTCGACCACAAAGACAGGTTACCCAAGTTGTATTTCGAAGAAATTTTTGACGTAAGAATTTATTATCATAAAATATAAGTGTTGCGCTCGTTCATTAGGATCGGAATTTGCATACGCAATACTCCAAAAAGATGAGTCTTATTTCACACGATTGGAATAACGTAGTTTTAAACTGTCGCTTATCGGAAAAGCAAAAAATTAAATATTTAAGGTTACACACACATGATGTAAAACAAAAATTATAAATTTTATGGAATGACGTTACAGAAACATAGCCAGCGATTCTATAGAATCACTAAAGATTTTATGAAAATCACGTTTAATTTTATTTAATAATAATAATAATAATTCATTAAGTCCTAAAAAGCCTCTACGCGCTTCTCTGTTTTAATCCTTGTAATCCGGGTTTCAATCAACGTTTTTAGACGGCAATTAATATTTAAAAGATGTAAAAAAAGTTTCTCTTTTCGAAAATCTAGTCGGCACAGGCGATGAGGTGGAATATCTGAAAAAAATATAAAAATTGAAAGTGAAGGTAAAAAAAATTAACAACTTTTGCCTTTTTACAAACATTTAACTAATAAATAATTACATCTGCATTTTTAAGTAGAATTAATCGGTATAATTATTATTTATTATTATTATTATTTATTAAATAATCTATAACAAACATTTAACTAAAAAAAAAAATAAACAAAATTATTTACACCAAACTATGTTTTTACGTATTAGTTCTTTTGCGCGTTTTTTATGAAATTGGTTTTTTTGAAAATTTTTGTAATCTTTCTCGTATATACAGGGTGTTCGGAAATTTAACCGACAAATTTTTAGAGATTATCGGGGGCACCACAAGGATCATTTTTTTTCAAATGGACCTAGGGTCGGAAACGTGTCGTTACATCGCTACGGCATACAGGGTGTTTGACATACAGGGTATTTATTTGCTCGAATCTGTAATAAAAAATGAGCCAATTGACGCACTCGGGCGGTTATAAGAGCAGATTTTCCACCATTTACCACCCCCACCCTTTATTTGCGGATACGATCTTTTTCGAACATCCTGTATGCCGTAACAAGGTAACGATGTAACGACACGTTTCCGACCCTAGGTCCATTTGCAAAAAATGATCCTTATGGTGCCCCCGACAATCTCTGCAGAAAGTTTGTCGGTTAAATTTCCGAACACTGTATATACAGGGTGTGTCAGGTTTAAATGTCCTAACTTAAAATATGAACCTTAAAACAAGAAAAAAATTTCCTCTAAAGGTATGCTCGTAAACGCTTTGTTTAAGAGATATTGGCATCTAAACATTTTTATTATAAAATTTTGCAAAATTGTTGTCAAGTTATAATAAATAATTTAATAGTGTGCTTCAACTGCCTTATTACTAGAAAATATAAAAATCTATCTATAGATATAAAATAGAATGTCTGTATGTATGTTTTTTTTTTATACATTCTTAAACTTTTCGACCGATTTGAACCAACTTCTGCACAGTTACTTTTTACATCCTTGCGCAAAACATAGGCTACTACGGAACTTCAATATTTCACTTACCGATCAGCGACTTTATTCCTTGGTTTTCATCGAGCGTTTTTTCGGGAATTTCGAGATAGCTTGCTTGCGATGTACACAGAACCACGATATTTCACTTACCGATTACCGATTTCATCCCTTGGTTTTCCCGGGCGTTTTTTGAGTAAAATATCGAGGTTCAGTGTACATCGCAAGCGAGCAATCTCGAAATTCCCGAAAAGCGCCTGGGAAAACCAAGGGATGATTGCAGTATTCGCTGAATACTATTTCTTATTTGAATTTAATTTCAATCTCAAATCGAACTTTCGCAACAGGCATGAAAAAAAATATTGTAAGTATGTGGCATTTGCGGAAGACAACAAATTACGTTATATGCGAGCAAACAATCTCGAAATTCTCGAAAAAAAACGCCATAAAATCGCTAATCGGTAAGTGAAATATCGAGGTTCTGTGTACATTGCGAGCGAGCAATCTCAAATTTCCCGAAAAAACGCCCGGGAAAACCAAGGGATGAAGTCGCTGATCGGTAAGTGAAATATCGGAAAAGCGGAAACGACTCAATAGCGTGAAACTCGAGTAGAAAAAGACCGGTTACGACATGTTCAATTAAGGAAAACATTTATGCGGTCCAATTTAAAATTAGAGGCATTTTATAGTTATGATCCAAATTACAAATATCAATTTCATCCGAGAGTAATAATTGGGAAAATGGTTGTAATATGTGATCATTGTCAAGTAAAAAAGTTTAATTAAAGCACCTGGTGTATTTTTCAAACGGAAAAGTTAAACTACCGCCTTTAAACCCGACACACTTCTTATGTTTGTCCATAATATGGATATTGAAACACAAATGAAGTCGCTTGAAGAAAAACGACGTTAATATACGACATAATTATAAATTTTGTTCAACGTGACGGCCTTGAACATTGAGACTGCTTGGCTTGCCAAGCCTGTTTCAATGTTCAAGGCCGGCACTTTGAACAAAATTTATAATTATGTAAAATTGTCATATTTTTTAGTAATAAAGCAGTTGAAGCACACTATTAAATTAATTTATTATAACCTGAACTATTTTATAAAATTTTATAATAAAAATGTTTAGATGCCAATATCTCTTAAACAAAGCGTTTACGAGCATACTTGCAGAGAAAAATTTTTTCTTGTTTTGAGATTCTAAGTTCATATTTTAAGTTAGGACATTTAAACCTGAAACATCCTGCGTGTATATATATGTATATGTACCTCGTATATGTATATGTATGTAGCTGGTTACCCGGGCTTCGCCCCGAAGGACCTCTCGCCCCATTGTAGACATCAGTTAGTACATAGACAACAGAGGAAATGAACAATACGATGAAGAAATTTAAATCCGAAGCAATAGAATTGGAGCAAAAGTACGAACACTAACATAATTATAATTTATTTTTATTATGTCATGAGATAATATTGTTCATTACAATCAAACGAAAGTATATTGGAGTCAAAATCGATTTAAAATAATTAAATACCGTAACGAAGCACGGGTATTAGGCTAGTAATAAATACAAAAATAAACGTTTGATAATGATTTATTCAACACTATCATTAGGAATCTGAAAGATTTCAGCCATTGCATCAAAGAATGCGGTAATCCAAGTGTCAAAGTTATATTTGACGATGTATGAACGAAGAAAAGTTACTTAAAGCAGCGAATCGTTTGTATATTGAACAGTTTTTTTATTATAGCAGAGAATGTGCTGTACAGATATTAAGCGTCGAAGTTAACGAAACAGAAATAATTTGTTAAAGCAAAGAATAGTTGGTATGTGAAGAGGACATATAAATATGTACTTTTTATATACCAACTATTTTCTGCTTTAACAAATTATTTGTTAAAGCAGAGAATAGTTGGTATATAAAAAGTACATATTTATATGCACGATGCATAGTTGTTATATAAATATGTACTTTTTATATACCAACTATTTTTTGCTTTAACAAATTATTTCTGCTTTGTTAACTTCGACGCTTAATATCTGTAGCAGAAATAATTTGTTAAAGCAGAGAATAGTTGGTATATAAAAAGTATGCTTTGTAAGTTGAAGCAACGTCCACTCTGTACAGGGTTGGGAAGGGGAATGCGGAGGGGGCCTTCGGTATTTAAAAAAAAACAGAAACAATTCATAAAACGAAAAATGCTATATACAAAGAAGTATTATAATTTCATTGGTTTTAAGTAACAAACCTCTAGAAATTTAAAATTCTATGCACAAATGTCCACAAAGAGGCGAGAAGTCCTCCTTAATTTAAAATACGTAGAATACAATTTTATGGTATTAAATGTTATTTTACATGTCTGCTGAGTTCGGCCTACCGCTTCTCATGCGCTCATTTGCTCAGACGTATCAATTAATAATTCGTTAACTATTGCGAATCTTGCAAAATGGTACATGACTTTTCGTCTCGGTTTGACCCGATCTACCCCATTTTTCGGCTGGGTACTTTTGTTTCAAACGGTAGGCCAAACTCGGCAGACACGTAAAATACTATTTTATGGTATTAAATGTTATTTTACATGTCTGCCGATTTCGGCCTACCGCTTCTCATGCGCTCATTTGCTCAGACGTATCAATTAATAATTCATTAACTATTGTGAATCTTGCAAAATGGTACATGACTTTTCGTCTCGGTTTGACCCAATCTACCCCCATTTTTCGGCTGGGTACTTTTATTTCAAACACCCTGTATATATATATATATATACACAAGTATATATGTACTCATCTACTATAATAAGTCTCTAATATCTGTCTGTCTGTTCGCGAACTACTCATTCATTAATGGACCGATTTTCTTAAATCAAGTGTAAAAATTTTCTAATTTCTCGGGGATGGCTACCATAGGGTTTGATTTTTTGTTTTACCAATTTTCTTGAAAGCGGTGCTAAAATTTTTCTAATTTTTCGGGGATTGCGACAATGGGTTTAATTTTTTTATAAGGGAGCTTTGTTTTTGTGAAGAACTTTAGCACCAGTTTCAAGAAAATCGGTTTTGACCGTAAACTACTCATTCATTAATAGACCGATTTTCTTGAAACCGGAGTCAAAACTTTTCTAATTTTTCGGAGATTGCAACGATGGGTTTGATTTTTTTTTAAAGAGAAAGCTTTGTTTTCGTGAAAAACTTTAGCACCGGTTTCAAGAAAATCGGTTCTGATCGCAAACTACTCACTCATTAATGGACCGATTCTCTTGAAACCGGTGTCAAAATTTCTCTAATTTCTCGGGGATGGCGACGATAGGTTAATTTTTTTTCTAAACCGATTTTTTTGAAACCGGAGCCAAAATTTTACTAATTTTTCGGGGATTGCGACGATGGGTTTAATTTTTTTAAAGAGGAAGCTTTGTTTTCGTGAAAAACTTTAGCACCGGTTTTAAGAAAATCGGTTCTGACTGCAAAATACTCATTCATTAATGGATCGATTCTCTTGAAACCAGTGTCAAAATTTTTCTAATTTCTCGGGAATTGCGATGATGGGTTTAATTTTTTTTAAAGAGAAAGCTTTGTTTTCGTGAAAAACTTTAGCACCGGTTTCATGAAAATCGGTTCTGACCGTAAACTACTCATTCATTAATGGACCGATTTTTTTGAAATTGGAGCAAAAATTTTTCTAATTTTTCGGGGATTGCAACAATGGGTTCAATTTTATTAAGAAAAAGCTTTGAAAAAATTATTATTTTTTAAAAATATTTAAATACAATATAATTGGCCATGAGAGTCAAACGCGGTACTTGGTGCGTATTTTTAATCATAACTGATTAAATTTCGAGATACAAGATCCGAAATTTAATCAGTTATGATTAAAAATACGCACCAAGTACCGCGTTTTATTCTCATGGCCAATTACAATATATTGTATTTGAATTTTCGAGAGTCCTTAAGGATTTATTGTTTAAAAATATTTGTATGTGTGTATGTGTTCCACCCATTGAGGATGATCCAAAGAAGAACGGTAACGTTGATTAAATATGATTTAATAGATAAATAATTTATTTAAAATAAGTTTGTTGCGCCTAAATGTCCGTACCTGGAATGCTTGAGTTAATTATTTATTAATTATCTATTTGATTGTCCTCAAGTAAATAACTATACACATATAAGGATATAAGTTGTTGGTTTCACATATTATGTCAATTGGATAATCTGTCAACGGGAGTTGAACATGTTACAAATATATATTTAAAAATAAACGAAATGGACAAATTAAACGAAATCAAAAGAGAACAGAAAAAGATTAAAGTGTGATAAGAAGGGATAAAGTGGACGAGAAAAAAGTGAGTGAGAGAAGGAGATAAAACTTAAACTGGAAGGAAAGAAAATAATAAGTAAGTTTTGGTTTTGGCGACTAAACGTGCAGGCAGACAGAAATGTAGATATTCAAGTTAGGTTGTTTAATAATAACATATCGAGCGGAATTATTAAATGTTTAAAATAAAATAAAATTATTTTATTAATATAAAGCAGAATAAAGTACGAAACCTAGTGAGAAATGACACATCGAAAAGTCGTCGATTAGATATCGATTAGTTTTAGCCGGCGGTCATTGTTTATTAAAAAGTTATAAACAAAAATTTTGAAAAATATAGCAGTTATTTTGAGTATTGAAAGGCATAAACGACCTTGAACTTGACATATGTTGTCAAGGTAACCCTCCTGAGTAACCTTCAGAAAGTTTTAAATGGCGGTCATTGTTTATTAAAAAGATATAAACAAAAAAAATTTGGTGGGAAAACTATTTAAAGCAGTGAATTGTTGGTATATTGAAAGGAAAGTTATTTAAAGCAGAGAATAGTTGGTATATTGGAAAGTATATACACAATTTTATGTATAAGAAAGTGTGAATACAAGTATTCTCTGCTTTAATCATGACAAAAGTGCTTCAACTTAGAAAGCACATACTTGTAAAGCGCGTCACTAATCTATAGGTTTTGTCAATAACCAATTATTATCTGCTTTAACAAAGCTTTAACATGCTTTTGCCATGATTAAAGCAGAGAATACTTGTATTCAAGCTTTCTAATACATAAAATTGTGTATATACTTTTCAATATACCAACTATTCTCTGCTTTAAATAACTTTCCTTTCAATATACCAACAATTCACTGCTTTAAATAATTTTCCCCACTAAACTTCTTTTGTTTATAACTTTTTAATAAACAATGACCGCCAGCTAAAACCTTCTGAAGGTCACTCAGGAGGGTGACCTTGACAACATATGTCAAGGTCAACGTTGTTTATGCCTTTTAATACTCAAAATAACTGCTATATTTTCAATTTTCTTTTTGTTAATAACTTTTTAACGAAAAATGACCGCCGGCTAAAACCTTCTGAAGGTCACTCAGGAAGGTGACCTTGACAACATATGTCAAGGTCATCGGTGAGGTTGGACATAATATGCATATTTACCGTATATATACAATATACATATACATATATGTACAAACCTTAGTTTTAATTTCTACTAATAAACTACTAAGACTTTTTAAATTGAACGTATGCCCTTCCTATTATCATGTTAAAGAAGCAAGTGTCAGCATATTTTAGTAGCTTGGTTGTTATTGTCAATTATGAATATATGATTCGATTATTTACCATTCATACGTTGTTTGTTCACGTTTATTCTTTCCAAACTCTGTCATATGTAAACAGCTTTTAATACAAAACAACATGTGCAAATTTCTCCTCTTTTATAAGGTTAGAAATCATGCCCACAGTACATGCACCTTCAACCGAAGAGGATGTGCGTATTAAGCTAGAAGCTTAAAGTCTTGTGCAATTGTTTCAGTTTATTCCTTCTGATAGCACTATTTTTTACGTGCTTTTTCCAAATAACGCGATTTCTTCTTATACGGAATGTATATATCTATATCTACCTATCTATATCTACCGCGTAAAAAAGTGTTGAGTATACAGGTTGTTCCACAACTACCGCATTTCATCTTAAGGACGTATTCTTTAGCTAATTTAGAGACAAATATTCTAATACGAAAATGTCGAAGCTGCTACAGTGTTTGAACGGGAAAGGTTTAAAGTTCACTAATGTCAAAATTTTACGCACTCAGGGATGTCGCATGTCAAAACGTTTCTTCAACACTTTACTCAACTTGATATAGAAATATTTGAAATTATTATTCACTTTATTTCTTTGTACACTGTTCGCAAAACCGACGAATATCGGGATGACAATTTCGAAACCTCGAAATTTTCTTATTAGAATTTGTTGTGCCGCTCCGGGCACTATCACGTACGGGATCTTATTTCCGCGCGAGGAGTTTAAGATAGAATCACAGACTCGAATATATTACTCTTGAATATTTTTAATAAATTCACTTGACTTTTATTTTACAAAGGTTCTATTTATTATTACGCGAGACTGCCCGTTACAAGTATCGAATCAAAACTGCCCTGTCGATGCCTTCTCTCCTTCCTATAATTTATTTCCTTTGGTCGTCGCGACGGGCCGAATTGGCTCAGGGCTGTCCTTACTCCAGCTTTCCTCGTATCCTCTCTAGATCGCGTCGATTCCTGGTACGGACCGTGCAGTCAGCTGTTCCGCTGACCCGCGGTTTCGTGACATCTCTACTTTAGCTCGCGATTTCTTATTGTAATAATTATTTCTAAATGTTGTAATTAGTGCGATATTCGGATCGCAACAAATTTTTGTCTCTAAATTAGCTCAAGAATACGCTCTTAAGAGGAAATGCGGTAGTAGTGGAACACCCGGTATATATTAATTGAATATTTGTCAGTAAGAAGGTAGAGGTCATTTACATTTCTTACCACCATTTTTAACCTTATTTATATTTTTTTGCAGATATCCCACCCCATTGCCGACTAGATTTTTGGAAAGAGTAGCTCTTTTTACTCCTAAATACCAATTGCAGTCTGAAAATTTTAATTAAAACCCGAGTTACAAGGATTTAAAACAGAAAAGCGCGTAGGGACTAGGGACATAAGACGTGTTTTGTGATATATACATATATATATATATATTAGTCAAATATGGTTAAACTCAAGCAGATTTATCAGCACTATTGCCATTTTATATATTCTCAATGAACACAGTATTGCGCTGTTACTATATCTTTTTCTTTTCCATAAAATTGTGTATCCCTTTACGGAACATAGGTATTATAAAAAGGCGTCGCATGTTATCTCCTCTAAGGGTTTTTTTAACCGAAGCTTAGCGCTTTTACTCCCGGCGCAGGCTTTTAAATCTAATTACATACTAAAGATCCGGGTCACGTCTCCCGGCTGAAAGAAGACTTTGATATCGTCACAGTTTTACGTTATGTAATTTTTTTCAATAAACCAACAACTCTCAACAGAAGTATTTCTCGCAATTGTTAAAAGGATATTAGTTTTGTTAAAAAGATTAAGTTTTTTCTCGATAAAAACGAAGTGAAGAAATAGCAGATAGTAGCACCATTATGTGTGGCGCAAATTTCTATTGCGCGAGTGTTTTATTTCAATTTAGCAGAGAATTTACGATTGTCAGTCTCGTCTCGCGTGTGAATACCGAGACGCTGTACAGGGTGTTCTAAAAAAGGGGGGCCAAAATTTAGGGAGATATTCCTCACACCTAAAGGATGAAAAAATGTTATATGAACATGGGTGCGGAAACGCTTTTTTCAGGAGTTAGAGCTTTTTTTATGAGTACGGCTAAATGAGGTTGTGACCTTATCTGCCAGGCAGAAATCAGAAAAATTTGACCTTTAATGTTATAGTTACTTGTTTACATAATGATTAATCCTAAATTGTTTCTTGTGTAAGTAATACAGTCAACAATATTTTCAACATAACTCCTGAAAAATTCGTTTCCACACCCATGTTCATATAACATTTTTTCATCCTTGAGGTGTGAGGAATATCTCCCTAAATTTTGGCCCCCCTTTTTTAGAACACCCTGTATAATAGTCCAGTATTAATCTTGTTTTAACGCGGGATATGTTGTTATATTGGCGTACGGATTATTAAAAGATGATATGTGTGCAATAGTGATTACAATGCCAATTGCGTACGCAATGGAAATATAAGGGGGATTCAGATAAGTTAGAGTTAAACGGTTAAACAGGTTATGTCGGTTAAACTCACTCTTCGTCTTTTTCTAACCTACAAAGAATTAACTTTTTAACCCGACATAACCTGTTTAACCGTTTAACTCTAACTTATCTGAATCCCCCTATTGTGTAAGCTTCCCGGATATAACAGATGATTATGCACCGATGTACCATTGGTACATTAAACATATCATGAAACGTTCCAGTATTCCAGTTGCAGTATCTCAGTACGCTAGTACTGAGTTTTTGGCATTAGAGTTTGATTTGCATAACGAGATTTTTTTCATATATTTTATAGTAATGTAATTAAAGGAAAGAAGGAAAAAGCGAAAACGTATATAAAATAGTAATTATATGTAAAAAAAATTGAATCTTCCTGTCAAAATATAATTTTTAACAGAATTTTTGAACATAGTAATTTAACAACATTTAAATATTCAATTTGAATTGTAATATAATTTTATGATGAAGTTTATTGAAGAAAATTTTAAAAACTGCAATTCTAATTTATATCTAGTACTTATATATTAAAATAAAATCTAAGCAAAAACCATATACGTATGAGGTGTAGCATAAAAATACGGTGAATGCTTAAATAAGAAGAAATTATTACAGTAGAAAACAAATTACAATTTATAGTCAAAATACTCCCCCTCACTTCGAACATACTTATCCAACAACTTAATGTTATTGCTATTTTCTTAACAACAAGTACAGGAAGTCCTCTTTGGTGAGTTTCTTTAGTTTTGCGGTCGTGGCTGCCTCGATGTATGGAATGTGGTTCAAAATGTTTACATTTCAATTGGTCAATTTGACTTTGAGAAAGAGCCAGAAGTTACACAAAGTCAAATCTGGTGAACACGGTGGATGGGGACATATCGTAATGTTTTTATCTGACAAAAATTGCTGTATGGATGGAGCGATGTGAGACACGGAACATTGTCATGATCGAGGATGAAATCGTAATAGTTTATGTGTTTCTTTAGAACTTTTTTGAAATTTGAAACAAAATTTCATGTTGTTCGTGGTTTATGATTTACGACACACTCAACAAAACCTGCTCTCACTGTAGTTCAAAACTGACCGACTGCACCGAATTAATTAAAACTTGTCGCATATATATATTGTTACGAAGATTCAACGGTTCGATCCTGATAATGAAGTTCTTTAGCTTTCTGTTGGGTAGTTGCAATAATATTCACCGTATTTTCTTATCATACCTTGTAAATCTTCCAAGCGTAAACTTCCAGAGGCACTTGGAATTTCTCTGAAGATACGCGCGTGGAAACGTCTGGTACAAATTAAAAAATAATCGTTGTTTATTATATCGACAAGATGCAGTTTTTTCTCTTCTTCTAGAATAATGTGACTGCAAAAATTAGCTATTATTGTCTTGCTGTGAAGTATTAGACAGCATGGAAGAAAAAATATAGCGGAATAAACTTCGTAAAGACGTAAAAGGTAAAGAGTAAGTATCATAACTCGTGACAATGGCTTATCGCAGTTCAGTGTACTGCTATAGTTAGAAATGTCCACATCATATCAAAACACCGCGCCGTTGAGATGAAAGTCCGTGGTTGGAAGTATAAATGTGAAAGTGTAGGAAAGAGAGAGAGAGAGAGGCGTAGCACAGATCCCGCTTGATGAAATTTGAAGAAATGGTTTACCATGTGATCTCATTTAGGAGATACCTATGCATAATGTCGGGAACGTGTCGTAGCAATCAGCTCTTTGGCCCTTTCGAGTAAAGCTCGAAACACATAGAATATTTGGCAAAAACGTCGGAGTGGGCGAGGTCCTAAAGGAGATTGCTGTCGTCAAATTGTCTCAAAAAAATATCGATACTCGTTGGCGCTATTAGCTTCCGAGAATATTCGATTGTTGCCACGATTTTATATTCTCGCCACTTTAAAGAAAAATCTTTTCAATTATGGTAATAGTGAAGTGCAACGTTAATAACGCAGATAGTATTACGTATTTTGCGTGAAAATGTTGGGCAGTTCCACAAGCGACGCAAACGAGATATAGACCTCTGACTTCTTATAATTAAGCTGCGGACTCTTGGGAGGCAGGTAGATTAAACTGTCCCGTACTTTAATTTGATAGGCTGCAGATTTATTTGACTCGGTTGCGGGAAATATCTCGTGTTGATGTCGGAAGCTAAAGTGATTAGCGAGAGGAATCTGAGAAGCTAAACATCGATCAGGATAGATCTTCTGCAATAACGACATTTCAACATATTCCGACAATAGTCGAATTCTCACGACAATAACCCGGAAATTAGATTCGTCATTTAGACTGTTACTGCGTATAATGTGATATAAATAAAATAAAAATGAACAATAATACAAAATAGCGTGTCGCCTTTTTACTCTAATAATTTTAACGTGCACTGAAATCAAATAAAAGAAAAGTTTTTTACGTTGTCACGTGTATATGGATTATACAGGGTGACTCATTTTAACTTTCGCACCGTAATATCTCGAAAAATATGGAAGATACGGAAAAGCGTTTTAGACAAAAGTCGTATGGTTTTAAGGGGGACATAAGATGGTGGCAATGATTTGACCTTGGATGGTCGTTTGAAGCTCATGTAAACGTAACGTTCAATTCCTTACATGAAACTCCCTATATTGTAATATATCGTTTGAAAGGGCATAAAATAAGAAAAATTTTGGCGCAAACCAGAAGTCAATGTTATTACGTTGATCCGTTCGGGAGTTATTTATGGTCAAATTTGGAAAAAGCTAATTTTTGACCTAAATAACTTCCGAACGGGTCAACGTATCGATCTCTGGTTTGCGACAAAATTTTTCTTGTTTTATGCCTTTTCAAACAATATATTACAATATAGGGGATTGCGTGTCAGAAATTGAAGGTGACGTTCACGTGAGCTTTAAACGACCATCCAAGGTCAAATCATTGCCACCATCTTATGTCCCCCTTGAAACCATACGATTTTTGTCTGAACGTTCTTTCGCATCTTCCATATTTTTCGAGATATTACGGTGCAAAAGGTAAAATGAGTCACCCTGTATACTGCAATATTACACTCCGCGTGTTTTCTGCATGCACGATTGAATTTAACACCTGCTACCTGCCACCTTCTTGTTTCAATATAAATCTTTCGAACGTAGGTAAATAAAGGTTGAAAATTTTGTCGACACGGAAAGTAATAAAAAATTATCCTGTTTAATTCAAGTTGCAATATCAAGGCTATTTAGTATAATCGTATAATAGCTAGGTTCTTACTTTCCGTGCAAATATTTAACACTATTATACTTGACAAAAAATAGAGAACACTTTTCAAACGCTTGAAACTGTCTGTTCAAGATTATTATTATTCTCGATTTATAGCGAGAGCATCAGTAGTCGCAGCGCGCGACGTACGTAACACGAGAAGCGTTAGGACGTTAGGAGGACCGCGACCGATTATCGATTCGCATTTTTTTATTATTGGCGCATTAATATTGAGTTGGCTCGCATTTCTTTATTAATTGAAATTTTTAAAGCTTTATAAATCACTCAAGGAGCTGAATCTGTCATGTATAAGAAGCCTTTCCAAGTCTCAATTTTGATAGTATTATTTCTGTATCAATTTTTATTGAAGCTGCTAAAGTTTTATAAACAATTGTACTACAAGTTTCGGCAATCAATATTTTTAAAAAAATAAAATGTAAATAACTAGAAATTATCCATAACTCTTTTCCAACTCAAAGGAAAGTGGTCTATAATTAAATTTTCAAAATTAATATATAAACGACAATTTTATTGAGGGCCAAAGCTTGAAATTGATGCCTTCGGTGAGGCCCGCGCTCATATAAACCCGCCGAGCGTACGGCGAGGTGTCATTTGCGAGTTATCATCATCGTCATTCGTGTGACGAAGCAGTGGTCAGTCGGTCAGTATTAGGTCAGTCATTTAAAACGAGAATTACGTTATCGGAAGTAAATAAAATTCGCAACTCCTGCATTTTAGTTCCGTTTCTAAATTAAGTTTACCTATATCCCTTCTTATAATTTGATTGTTTATAAAGAGTTGGGTTACGTCAAAAGTGTAACGGGTTGCGCACAATGAAAGGAATAAAGAACAGGAATAGGAATTCATAGTCACATCCTTTTTCAATACACGTGTAATTCACTATTCCTGTTCCCTATTCCTTTTATTGTGCGCAGTCCCTAAGTGTCACTCGTTTTCGCACACTTCTTCATTCTGATCCACTCGCGCTCGCGCGAACACTGTCCAATTTTTAAACCGCTGAAACTCTAGTAATCACTGTAAACAAAAAATTGAGAAAGCATTTTAAAGCGTAATGTTTGTACTTTAACACGCTTTCGGTTGTTAAAAAAAATTTTTTTATTTATGTAGGTCTGTGCTTCAGAAAACGACATATTGTACGTATCTTTGATAATCCGCAGATATCTATGATACTCTCAATAAAAAAATGCTTCTTAAAGAATTTATGATAAAATTGCCAAAATCTACATTTTTCCCCCAGCAGAACACTTTTCTTTAAATTTTTCTACTCTTTTTTAGCCGATTTACCCAACTTTGAAACCCTACATTTTCTGAGAAATGACATTTATAACTGCTAGTAGAGGTTTTTATTCAAATAGACATACATACATGTATTAGTAATACCTATATGCAAAAGTTGAAGCTAATCGGTTCAATAGTTTTTCAGATATTTTGTACATCGATTTTTTGAAAACAGATTTAAGAAAAATGCGTTAAATTTTAGATACGATTACCTACTATAATATAAATAACTCTTTTTCTCTCTATTTCTTTTATAAACTTTTATATATCTATTTAATTATTCTAGGACTACGTATACCTACATATATAGTAGTTTTTCCACTTATTTAAAAATCTTTTTAATAAAAAATAACTAATCTCGCTCGTTTAAGCAAACAGCTAATAAATAAAAAACGGCCAATATTCGAGCAATTAAAGGATGTTAAAATAACGTTTAATATTTAATCATATACAATCATGTTAACGTTTTGGCCTAACTTGGCCTTCTTCAGAACCATTAAACAAAGAAAACACTACAAATCTCGCATATTTATACAATTAACGTCGAAGTAGTTCTCACCCATAAATATGGACAAATAGTCAAAATGTAGTCAAAGAGTAACATCGTAGCACATTGGTCAAATTACAAAACAAATTCGGCTGCATTCTTCAATTCGCGACCCATGTGTGTCCATGGAGACATGGTTACTGTGCCCTTGCGATGCGAATACTTCCACAGTCAGCGTTAATCTCTTGCGACGAACACACACTTTTATAAGATGGATAGAATTGGTTCTTGATTTCTGTCATTTGACGGCTAGATATTGATTCCGCTTTGGCTTAGAATCCAAACTGGTTTAAAAGTTAAATCTAACTTACCCTTTCCTGTACCACTTACTTTTTTTCGGGATCTCGTCACATAATAGAATATCTTCATATGTAGTTGTCATAAGTTTTTCGCGACAGAGAAGAGTTTCCAGTTAACACACTCTTTGTCTCCATGGACACACATGGGTCGCGAATTGAAGAATGCAGCCGAATTTGTTTTGTAATTGGACCAATGTGCTACAATGTTACTCTTTGACTACATTTTGACTATTTGTCCATATTTATGGGTGAGAACTACTTCGACGTTAATTGTATAAATATGCGAGATTTGTAGTGTTTTCTTTGTTTAATGGTTCTGAAGAAAGCCAAGTTAGGCCGAAACGTTAACATGATTGTATATGATTGAATATTAAACGTTATTTTAACATCCTTTAATTGCTCGAATATTGGCCGTTTTTTATTTATTAATCTTTTTAATCTTATATATTTTGATGACGAGTGTTATTCTTGCTAACTTAAATGTGCTCGAGTATTGTCGCTATGCATCGGAAAAATTGTTAAATATAAAATTCTTTATTTTTGGTCCAATAATTAAACGTAGCACATTATGAATAATTAAAATAGCATTAGGTACCTGTATCATTCATAAAAATTACAATGTAAGTGGCAATCTTGATAGTTCAGCAATATAAATATGCTTATAAGCGCAAAGTGCCATGTAAGAGCATTAATTTTTTCATTATTGTTTTGCGCGTGTTTTTCCAAACATCTTTAATTCCAATAAATTTTCGTTTGATTAATCTTCATATATTTGTTTCAATACTTCATGGATATTTTCGTAGAAAGAGGTCTCGTGGTTACAATTGACATCTAATCCGTTTTGCGTGATTAAAGCGGCGTTAAGTTTTAGAACTTTTATAAATTTAAAAAAAAACACATTTTAAGACCTTAAGAGCTATAAGAACGAACTGAAAAAAATTGAAAATTGACTATTTTCGAAGGTAATGACTACTTAATGTAATAGAGCTATTGTTGTCTATCGCGATATCGTTTCAATCAGTTCGAAACTTTGACTGATCAGCTCAATGAAACGAAAATAGAAGTTTGAACAATAAATAAATGTAATGTGCATCGAGGCGAGAGATATAAGTGAAAATGATCTATCCATCTCACGAGCATTGAGCTATTCTCTGTGTAGCAATAAAATCAAAATCCAATTTAGAGACAAAATTGTAAAAAAAGAATTTAGCAATAAAATGCTACAGAGCTAGATTTTGCAGGCAATCGAACTGCGGGAGAGCTTTCTCTCGCGAATATAGTATTAGTGTGGCCATTTAGTAACGCATTGGCAATTTAATTTTCGGGAAATAACGCGATTACGCTGTTCGTGCAAAATCAACAGGTGCGTATAAATGCGACGGTGTTCTAAAATTATTTAAATTAATTAATAGTACTGATAACCAATAAAGTTCCATATAATTTTATTTAATTACGATAGATATTTAGGAGAATTTTTGAATATTTAACAAGCAATATAACAAGCAGAATAATGGTGTTTATTAATAGTAAATGTTACAGTAGCGATAACAAAAAGGTTATAGTATATTTAGTAGAATTGTAAGGTTGACCTGCAATATGGTGCTCGATGTTCGTCAAGTTAAATTGATTCTACTTTGTTGTTGTTAACACAAAGTAAAAGAATATACTGCACACATTTATGAAATGCAAAGTTTCAACAGTGCTTTTGCTAAATTTTATTTAAATTATACTTAGCAAAATTTTATTTTTTTAAATAAGACTTATATGTAATTCTTTAATTATTACTTGTTAGTATTAATATATTTAAGGTACAGGGTATTTAAGGAGAGACAGAAAGTTTATATGGTCAAATTGGAGACAAAATTTGTGAATTTATTTCAGGGAAAGAAATAAATGGACACAGTTCTTTCCGTTTAGGTGTTATTTATTATAATATTTCAGATATGTAGACAGTTAATTAATTTGTAATACTAAATTTATAGATAAATTAAAAATGTACCTATAAATTTAGTATTACAGATTAATTAACGATACTAAATTTATAGGTACCTATATTTAAAATATAGGAATTTTCTGTCATTGAATATAGGACTGAAAATTTTGAGTGCCTCGCATTTTGCCACGATTCCCTAATGTCTAAGGAAGTAATCTGCTATTTTCTGGTCTAGTTTTCCTCGGGACACTTTGCTCTAGAGATTAAATCTGGAAATAGACCATTAGAAGAATGTTATTACAAAATGATAACAATGATAAACATATAACTTTAATTTTTGCGTAAAAATTGACATTTATAAAAATAACAGGAACAGAACAATTTTTACAAACTCCATTGTAGGTTTAATCAGTAAAGATATGTATGATAAAAACTTTAGTAAAGCTCAAATATCAATATTTATTTTGGTTTTTGAGTAACTTTTTTAAAAAATGCTGTTTTCAAGAAAACGCGTTTTGAACATTATGATTTTACGTAATGGCGTAAAACTGAATTTTTCAAACAGTAACAGTACACAATTTATTTAAAAAACTTTTGAAACACTATATATTAATAGTATATATTATACATAGTACCTATGTATATTTCTACAGAAATTAAGGCTCCGTGGTATAACAATAGCTGTCCGCAGCTGCCGTTTGTTGACGTGTGCTCCTACATGCATGTAAAGCCGATTTCTTGCTTTACTTCGGATTTTCTCTAACTTTGTTAATTTTGCAAATGTCATAATAAAATCAACAGCATTCTATTTCTAAGCAGTCGTACCACAATAATCTGCAAACATATAAGAAAATATATTTTTTTTGCTCCCTACAAATCTTCTGTCTCCTCTCTTAATCGTATCTCTTTGCGTTATGAATTGCGCTACGAAGCATACTGTATTCTTACTTTCTCTAGGTCAAACAGGACAATTCCATCAGAGCAGAGAATTTTGCTTAATAGACTAACGTTGTTACGATTCTATTTAATTAAGCATTTTCTCTCACGACGAAAAAATATTAAGGTCGACTCCAGCCACTGATCATCCGGTTTTTGCCTTCTGCAGTGATTTCATGAAAGTAGGTCATCAGGGCCGTGTACTTATCCAGCAGTTTTTTCTTGTCGGAAATCCTGACGTATATTCGTATCAACTTCAAGCGATTATGAACACACATATCGCACTCCTGGAAGAAGAATACTGTCGCAATTCAAAAATTCACAATTATTATAATATGAGAGAGTAGGAAAAATAAATTTAATTCAACTTTTTAAACTGTGAGATAACTAACGCAATTACAATAACGATATCTTGTTATAATAAATCTTATACTGTTTCTTGAAAAGTTCTGCTGTGATTAACTTGTCAATTTACTTATGACACTAGTGAGTCCACGCGGCACAGTCAGATAGCGAAGAGGTTGGAAAGGTTGGGAAGAAGATTAGAGGCGAAAGAGGAAGATGGTGAGACGAGTTGACGGGTGAAAGAAGGTGATCGGGGTCGAACCGGAAGGACGAGGGGAAAGAGAACTGAGATAGGGCCTGGCGGAAATACGGACGGAGGTAAATCGAGAAGCGGTGGATACGAAGAGACAAGAGAGGAAAGCAGGGAAGCAGTCGGGGCATGAGGCCTGGCGATTTGAAGCGGAGGACGGACGGGACCAGTGGATGAGAGAGCATCGGAAGCTGGAAGGAGAGTGCAGGGAGAGAGGAAAAGGAAGTGGACGGAGAGGAGTGTGAAGCCGGCGCGACAAGGGGAAGCAGTCGGGGCATGAGGCCTGGTGAAATGAAGTAAAGGACGGACGGGACCGATGGATGAGAGAGTGTCGGAGACTGAAAGGAGAGAGCGGAGAGAGGGGGAAGGGGAGACGGGATGGAAGAGAAGGGGGAAAGATGAGGGGGTGACAGAGGGGAGGACAAAGGGATGGGTTAAGGTGTAAACGGGGGAAAGGAAAAGGAGAGAGAGAAATGGAGGATTACGGACAAGGCGGTGCTGAAAAGGAAGAGGGGCAAGAGGGTAAGAATGACGAACAGGAGGCTATGGATCGAAGGAAGAGAGATAGAATCGGAGGACGGGTGTGTAAAGGGCTGGAGAGTGATGAGGGAAAGGGGACCAGAGCGAAGACAGGGAGAGAGGGTTAAGACAATTGTGGAGAGGGAACGTCGGAGCCGCCCGAAGTGGAGATATAGCACGCACGCACACACTCGCCCGTCAAAAGAAGATAAAGAGGTGGTGGTGGGAGATGGGGGAGGGGCAGGCGGGTGATGAGGAGTTAGGTTTAGTTTTAGTGTAGAATACTATGAGGAAGTGTTTATTCCGCCCTTTTCAGTATAGTTTTTTAGGTTAGGTTAGTGCATCATAATTCATCGGACTCCCGTTTTCATATATCATTCATCTGTGTAGGAGAGAGAGGAGGGGAGGTTTAAGGTAGAGGAAGGGGGAGCCGCGGAGGGGAGGGTGGGGCTTATAGCGTGTAAAGGGTCGCCTACGGCCAGGTCGGAAGGAAAGGGGCAAGACATTGTAAAGGTTTGGGTACGTTCCTGAAAAACGCCACTTCTGTACCCCTTAAATTGGGCAGAATAAACTTATCTATCTACTTATGACACTATTCATCCAGGAAACTGCAACATAACCAGTTTAAAAGAACAACGACACTTGCGTCCTGTGCAATGGATTTGGCGCCACTGTGAAGTTGGCACCTCATTTTCAAAAATCGGAAATTATATTAAGAGTTCTATTTGCACCCACAATAGTTCTACAGTTCCTGATAGATTTCAGAAATAGTTCCGTCGATTTAGATAAAAATATAACGATTGAAAAAAATGAGGTGCTAACTTCCCGTGATACCTCAAGTTTCGAAAATATTGATTTTTATCACGGAATTTTATAGTTCTCGAAGAGTTATATAATTCCTGATAAGTTTTAGCGATAGTTCTGGTCTTTAAGTATTTTTAAAAAAATTTTTTATCTGACCGCTGGCACCTCAAGTTTTAAAAAAATTGATTTTTATCATGGAATTCTATAGTTCTCGAAGAGTTCTACAGTTCTTGATAGATTTTAGCAACAGTTATGGCCTCAAAAAATTTTTTAAACAATTTTTTACTGTGACCGCTGGCACCGCACACAAGAGTAAAGTCATGAATCGCAAGTAGTTTCGATCGACTTTTTGACAATTCTCGATAGTTCTCGCATAGTTCCAACAGTTTTTATAGGTTTTAGCAACAGTTATGGCCTCAAAAAATTTTTTAAACAATTTTTTACTGTGACCGCTGGCACCGCACACAAGAATAAAGTCATGAATCGCAGGTAATTTCGATCGACTTTTTGTCAATTCTCGATAGTTCTCGCATAGTTCCAACAGTTTTTATAGGTTTTAGCAACAGTTATGGCCTCAAAAAATTTTTTAAACAATTTTTTACTGTGACCGCTGGCACCGCACACAAGAATAAAGTCATGAATCGCAGGTAATTTCGATCGACTTTTTGTCAATTCTCGATAGTTCTCGCATAGTTCCAACAGTTTTTATAGGTTTTAGCAACAGTTATGGCCTCAAAAAATTTTTTAAACAATTTTTTACTGTGACTGCTGGCACCGCACACAAGAATAAAGTCATGAATCGCAGGTAATTTCGATCGACTTTTTGTCAATTCTCGATAGTTCTCGCAGAGTTCCAACAGTTTTTATAGGTTTTAGCAACAGTTCCGGCCTCAAAATATTTTTTTAACAATTTTTTAATGTGACCGCTGGCACCGCACACATGAGTAAGGGCCAGCAACGGAAACTTTTCGGAACATGTTGGTTATATATAAAACCTCTCAAAATTGTTGGAAATATGCGAGAGCTGCCGGGGACTGTCGAAAAAAACCGCAAAAAAAACCAGCACTTCTTAGTTCTCTTGAAGGTAAGGCGCCAACTCTGAGATTAAAAAACTGTTAAAAAATATTTAAAAGCCGGAACTGTGCTCGAAACCTACCATATTCTTTAAAACTATCGCAGAATTGTACGAAAATGCCGAGAAGTCGGCCAGAACTGTCTGCACCTCCGTGTTTACTCTTGTGTGCGGTGCCAGCGGTCACAGTAAAAAATTGTTAAAAAAGTATTTAAAGACCGGAACTGTTGCTAAAACTTATAAAAACTGTTGGAACTCTCGAGAACTGTCAAAAAGTCGATCGGAACTACCTGCGATTCATGACTTTACTCTTGTGTGCGGTGCCAGCGGTCACAGTAAAAAATTGTTTAAAAAATATTTAGAGGCCGAAACTGTTGCTAAAACCTATAAAAACTGTTGAAACTATGCGAGAACTATCGAGAACTGTCAAAAAGTCGATCGAAACTACCTGCGATTCATGACTTTACTCTTGTGTTCGGTGCCAGCGGTCACAGTAAAAAATTGTTAAAAAAATATTTCGAGGCCGGAACTGTTGCTAAAACCTATAAAAACTGTTGGAACTATCGAGAATTTTCGAAAAGTTGATCGAAACTACCTGCTATTCATGACTTTACTCTTGTGTGAGGTGCCAGCGGTCACAGTAAAAAATTGTTAAAAAAATATTTAGAAGCCAGAACTGTTGCTAAAGTCTATCAGGAACTGTAGAACTCTTCGAGAACTATAGAATTCCATGATAAAAATCAATTTTTTTGAAACTTGAGGTGCCAGCTGTCAGATAAAAAATTTATTTAAAAATACTTAAAGACCAGAACTATCGCTAAAACTTATCAGGAACTATAGAACTCTTCGAGAACTATAGAATTCCGTGATAAAAATCAATATTTTCGAAACTTGAGGTGTCACGGAAAGTTAGCACCTCATTTTTTTCAATCGTTATATTTTTATCTAAATCGACGGAACTATTTCTGAAATCTATCAGGAACTGTAGAACTATTGTGGGTGCAAATGGAACTCTTAATAAAATTTCCGATTTTTGACAATAAGGTGCCAACTTTACAGTGGCGGATTTGGCATATACCTAGACTTGCGACACTGTACAGGGTGAGTTTTATAAATTAACATACCTAAATATCTCGAAAACAACGCATTTTATAGAAAAATGTTTCATACAAAAGTTTTTTATTTCGAGGGAAACATGTATAAGATGGTGTCATTCGTTTAACCTTGATAAACCTTGAATAGTTTGAAGATCACATGAAGGTCACCTTCAATTTCTTAAATAAAACCTCCCGTATTGTAGTATATCGTTTGAAAGGGCATGAAAAATTTGGGCGTAAACCAGAGGTCGATACGTTGACTCGTTCGGGAGTTATGTATTTAAGGTGCAAAAATTGGCTTTTTCGAACTTTGACCCTAAATAACTCTCGAACGGATCAATGTATTAACCTCATGGTTTGCGCCAAAAATTTTCTTTTTTATGCCGTTTCAAACGATATACTACAATATGAAGGGTTCTATTTGAAATTTTTGAGTTGGAGTCCCTCTGGGGCACTGAGAAATTTTAGTGGAACGGAATAAAGTTTTTACTTGTCAGCATTAAAGTTGGAGAAACCTGTTATTATATAGTAGATTAATATTTTTATTGAATTAACAAGATTATTTTTCACTAAACTGTTGTCAGCTAATGCTGTTAATACATTTCCTCTCCGTAAAAGTATGTAAATAAACTGGAGTGGGTGTTCGAACGAATGGATGATGCAACAAATAGTATTACTACGAGCAGAATCTGAGATTTTAAAAAACATAAATAATTGTAATTCGTGCAAGAAGGTATAGAAATTCCCCAAATATAAACCACCATATAAGGTGTTTTAAAATATATTTTTATTAAATACTACACAGAATCAGCCTCGTTTATTTTAATCAGTCTTATAACTGTTAAGTAACAAAGAAACATTAAACTTTCTTCACAAAGAAACAAAAAATCAAATAGGAACGTATTTTTTTTTAAATATATGTCATAAAATTCGAAATTTGAAAACAGGTATTATAAATATGGACCGCCTGGTTTTAATAGGGTTCAAAGTCTAATTGGTAAACAATAATCTTAATTGTAACAATTTTTAATATAAACTGGCACTTAAATCATATTATGTAACGTTATGGCAAACAATGCTAACGTGAAATAGTATTCTTTTGTATTAAAAGCTTACGAAGTTTACCGAAAATTTACATCGAGTATAATACGGACTACGGACAAAATCACAAAATAGCCGCCACTTACACGTGCACGCGAGCAACTAATTCGTTGCGGCCGACTGACGTGATGGTGCGAAATATCATTTATTGCGTCTATAAGTTTCACTTTGTTAGCTACAGTAAGTTTTTAAAAACAACGGTAGTCTATATATATTATACGACCGGTCCACATTTGAGGAATTTCTCCTATATATATATATATATATATATATGTATATATATATATATATGTTATATATATGTATATATATATATATATATGTATATTGTATTTTTGACGAGATACTTATAAATTCTTCATCTCACTTCCACTTAAAACAAAAAATTCAAAAAAAAATTGTTTATATTTTTCCGAGAATTTCTGGATTTGTAGCAAATCTATTATAACAGTGAAGCAATACTGTTAATGACCATTTATCTTACTAATTAATAAGTAGTAATGTATATTATAGCATTTGGCCTTGTGAACTTTCCTAGTTTTACTTTTTGTCGCCCTTTTTCCACCGTTGGGCTTTTAATTCAGATAATTATTTTTAGAAAAACGATTGAATGTAACGATACGAATAGGGAAAATTCGAAAGCGTATACAGCGGTATTCATGCAAGGAGTCATTATCGTACTCTACGGAATAGAAAGCGTAGCAGAAGTCCGGACTGTAATTTTGCAGTCGCAACGACGTAAATTGCTAACTTAAAACGGTTTTAGAATGAAATTTCGCAGCAGCTTCCTCGTTTTATCTCATAGATGAAAGAGAATACGTGTATTGTCACTAAAACGATGCTATCCGATGGGAAACAAAAGTATCACGCGAGTGTCTCGTCACCTGCAAATGTTGATTGGAATTGTATATTTAATGGCGACTATTTAATGAAAGTAGTTTCAAAAATCCTCAGACAATGTTATTGCATGAAATTGTAATTATCTTGTTAACGAAATAGTACGAGAGAGTTGCGAAGAGCATTAGTGCTTCTTCGTCGCCAATCTAATTATTTCGCTGACTGGTTTAGTGGCCAGATTAGTTGGAGCTTGGCATTAGTTACAGAATTATATTATAAGACATATATATATCGCTGCGTTTTACGAAAGAGCTCTAGGATTCTGGTCAACGGATATTGATCCGGTTAAACGTTAACATTTTGCACGCAAAATAGCTTTAAATACTATACAAATACGTAATTTATATTTGGTTACAAAGAAAAAAATACAATTTTTTTAATGTCAAGTACGCGATCGGTGCAAATATGAATTTTGTTATATTTTTTTGAAAAACGAATATTTATTATTTGATTATAGTGACGTTGCTACGTTGCATTAATCTTTTCATGTTTGATTCTCGTTAGGAGAAACACACATCTAGTTTTATTATTTTTAAAATAAATAATAAATAAAAAATAAATCTTTTTAACTTAATTAAATAAATTAAATAAGAAATAAACTATATAAATTTTTTAGTTTTTAGGATTACAGAATACAAAAGTGAGATCAAGTTACAAAAATTAAAAAAAGCCGATTTAATATATTATAACAAAATAAAAAGATAAAATATTTTCAAATTTTATGGAATTGTATACTATGAAATTTTTTAGAAATGCAAAAATAATTAAAACAAAAAATCTAAAATAACAGATTCAATACAGCAAATGCAAGAAATAAAATATCTTTAAATTCTAATAAAAATGTATTGTATTGAAATATTTTCAGTTACAAAATACGGTAATTATTTAGAATAACAAACCACCCTCCGATGACGTTGACCTTGACATTTATTGTCAAGGTCATGACCCTGAACAACAATCAAATTGTTTTAGCCGGCAGTCGTTGCTTATTAAAAAGTTATTAACAAAAAAAGTTTGAGGAATATAGCAGTTATTTTGAGTATTGAAAGGCATAAGCAACTAATATGTATGTGAAAATAGTACATGTATTAACGAAGGAAAGTCATTTAAAGCAGTGAATCGTTGATATATTAAACAGTCTTTTTGTTAAAGCAGAGAATAGTTGGTATAGAAAAGTATACATGTATACAATTTTATATATTATGTTAAGAAGCATGAATACAAAGTATTCTCTGCTTTAATCATATTTGTATGATCATATTGTAATTGTAAACTATCTTTAATTGTACAATTATAATCCTACAATTATGGTTAAAGCAAAGAATACTTTATATGTTTGCTTTCTAACATATAAAATTGTATATATATTTTTCTATACCAACTATTCTCTGCTTTAAAAAAAAAGCTATTTAATATACTAACAATTTGCTGCTTTATATAGCAGTTATTTTGAGTATTAAAAGATATAAACGACTAATATGTATGTGGAAATAGTACATATATGAACGAAGGAAAGTCATTTAAAGCAGTGAATTGCTAATATATTGAGCAGCCTTTTTGTTAAAGCAGAGAACAGTTGGTATATTAAAAAGTACATATATAATTTTATGTGTTAGAAAGTATAGATATAAAGTGATTTCTGCTTTAACTATAATTGTATGATTATAATTGTAAACTATCTTTAATTGAAATTTTTTGTTAATAACTTTTTAATAAGCAACGACCGCCGGCTAAAACCTTTTGATTGTTGTTTACGGTCATGGCCTTGCAACAATATATGTCAAGGTCAGTTGGAAAGAGGGAAGAGGGAGGGAGGGAGGGAGGGACGGAGGAAGGGAGGGAGGGAGAGAGAGAGGGGGGAGGGAGAGAGAGAGAGAGAGAGAGAGAATATCAACAGAAATTTTTGACGATACTGCAAATACATCCGAAGTTACTGTACCCGGTTCTTCACGATATAAATCAAAGCCGCCGCGATGGTGATAAACAAGTCATGACTTCACTCGCCGTGTTTACGCGATCAGCGATAAGCTGAAGTGCTTTTTCGACGAGTGAAAGATGTTCAACAACGGTGTCATGCTTTGGCTCGATATGCTATTACTCAGTCTAACTCGAGCCCTGAAAAAGAATCAATCATCGACGAATAAAAGAATTTCAAATCTTACGCGTTTGCTTTCCCATCGAAATTCACATATCTTTTACCTAGATCCTAAAAATTTCCAAAAATTTATATTATCAAAGTTGTATTAGAATAATCACCACGCAGAGATGATGCTGTGCAAATCAAACATTTTATTGTGTCTAAAAAAATTTTGATATTATAAGAATTTTTCATATTTTGTCATAATATTTATCATAGTATTTTTTGGTTAAAGTTTATAAACACTTCTCTTTAAAAACTCCCAATGATTTAATAATTACTAGAAATAGAATTTTTTTAACGAGCTAAGACACACACATACGTACACAACACATATACAATAATACATATGTATATGTTATATTGCACGTAAAAGGATTGCACATAAAAAGATTAAATCATTTTCTCGTCTGAGATTTGTAAAAAGATGAAAAATAAAATAATAAAATTAAAGTCTTAAATTATAAACTGCAATTATAATGTTTGAAAGTAAAAAGATGAAAAAAATACGAAGCTACGCTAATCGCTTTAGGGATTGTATGGTAAAAGATATTTTGAAATATTATATAGATGGAAAATGCACGCAAAGATGCATTAGATGGCACTTCACGAAGTACAAGAAACTTCTATTACGTTACGTGTTTTAGCAGTTACGCACTCCAGTTGTAGCACTGAGATGTATAAAAATGTAATTCACTAAATTGTAAAAAGATGTAATTTTCTCGCGCGAATCAAATTGTATCTTAAAATACGAAATTTATAGGGATCTTAGTATTTCAAAAAAAAAATGAAGATTGTTGTAATTTACTACATTTTAAGGTCATTTATTTTAAAATGGCATTGCGGTTTTGTTACATAGCATCTGATAACAATTAAATATTAAAACGAAAGTTATTTATGCAATAAGCAAATTTAAAGTACGACCGTATAAGATAATAATCAATAATTAAAGGAACGCCATAATCGGTCTGGACTGGATCTTGGTTGTCCAATAAAATTATTTGTGAATTTAATGTACAATTCATCACTCTAGCAAACCACGCGCCGTTACTTACGGACTTAAACGCTAGCTACAACTAAAGCTCGAAAGAGTACTCTCACATAATTAAATTTAAAATCAATTTAATCGTCCACTAACACTGTTTGTACACTAATTGTACATTAAATTCACGCATTTAAGATTAACTATATATAGATAATGTTTGTAATGAATTTTTATAATTAGAAAAATTGATTGCCAAGTTCTGCACGTTTGATTAAATTCAATAACTGAACCAAATTTAATTTTTACGAAGTAAACTGTTACATAATTCTGGATATTAATAATTTTGGTAAATATGCATATTAAGTCTAACCTCACCGATGACCTTGACCTTGACAAATGTTGTCAAGGTCACCATCCAGAGTGACTTTCAGAAGGTTTTAGCTGGCGGTCATTGCTTATTAATAAGTTATAAACAAAAAAAGTTTGGTGGGGAAAATTATTTAAAGCAGTGAATTATTGGTATATTGAAAGGAAAGTTATTTAAAGCAGAGAATAGTTGGTATATTGAAAAGTATATACACAATTTTATGTATTAGATAGCGTGAATACAAGTATTCTCTGCTTTAATCATGGCAAAAGTGCTTCAACTTAGAAAGCACATACTTGTAAAGCGCGTCACTAACCTATAGGTTTTGTCAATAACCAACTATTATCTGCTTTAACAAAGCTTTAACATGCTTTTGCCATGATTAAAGCAGAGAATACTTGTATTCACGCTTTCTAATACATAAAATTGTGTATATACTTTTCAATATACCAACTATTCTCTGCTTTAAATAACTTTCTTTTCAATATACCAACAATTCACTGCTTTAAATAATTTTCCCCACCAAACTTTCTTTGTGTATAACTTTTTAATAAACAATGACCGCCAGCTAAAACCTTCTGAAGGTCACTCAGGAGGGTGACCTTGACAACATATGTCAAGGTCAAGGTTGTTTATGCTTTTCAATACTCAAAATAATTGCTATATTTTTTCAACTTTTTTTGTTTATAACTTTTTAATAAACAATGACCGCCGGCTAAAACCTTCTGAAGGTCACTCAGGAGGGTGACCTTGACAACAAATGTCAAGGTCAAGGTCATCGGTGAGGTTGGACCTAATATGCATATTTACCATAATTTTAAAGTTGTCCAAGTATCTTTAAATTATATCCTTATTTTATTGTAATATTCTTTCAAAATAATTCTCTGAATATTCTCAAATCCTCTTATTCTTCCACATATCGCGTAAAACCATTGTCGTTTATTTATCGGGAAAGTGCGTCTAATTTCTTTCTGATAACCGTAAAAGTAATCAGGTCGAGCGCGAGAGATCACGTCACATAATTTTGAGAGGCAAAAATGAAACCCGAACCAATAGAGCCGACCTATCGACTATTTTAATCTCTCGTGGATTGGAAAAGCTGTATTTTCATTTTATTTGTAATCGAATAGGGAATAGTCACGATAACCTCTACCTATATCTGGGTGTTCAAAAAAGAACCATTCAATATTTATATGGTAGATAGTACACACCGTACTAAATAAATAAGCCTTAGTGAACATAGGTCGAAAGCTCAACCGTTTCTGACAAGATATAAACATTTTTGTATATTACTACCATGACAGACTTACGAGAGAACACCCCAGGCCTGAACTCTTCGATTTGGATAAACTTTTGTGGGTATGTAGAGTGATTCAACACATGAATAACAGTATGTTTTATTTGTGCCTTACCGCTCTTTAAAATACAATTTTCAACCTAAAAGTCAAAAGGACGCTTTTACTTTTTAGAGTATAACTCTCAAAATACAAAAGACAGAGAAAAATGTTTAAAATAAGAGTTTAATGGTAAGTTAAGGTCTGTATAAACAAAAATGTAAAAAATATTGTGCAAATTTTTTTTACAATACTAATCTTTTTACATTTTTGTTTATACCACTTTGTAGACTTTAACTTACCATTGAACTTTTATTTCAAACATTTATCTGTATCTCTTGTATTTTGAGAGTTATACTCTAAAAAGTAAAAGCGCCCTTTTGACTTTTAGGTTGAAAATCATATCTTAAAGGGCGATAGGGTACAAATAAAGCATACCGTTATTCGTGTATTGAGTCACTCTACATATCCACAAAAGTTTATCCAAATCGAAGAGTTCGGGCTCGGGGTGTTCTCTTGTAAGTCATGGTAGGTATAGTAATATACAAAAATGTTTATATCTCAGAAACGGTTCAGCTTTTGACCTATGTTCACTAGACTTTCTTACTCAGTATGGTGTGTACTATCTACCATATAAGTATTAAATGATGCTTTAAAAAACCATATTTCTGCCAACTTGTAGAATATTCTTCTAGCCTATAGTTTTTTTGTTAGCAGTATAACGACACATAAACACGGATAGAGAACGAAATCACCTGAATTATGTCAGATTAACGAAAATCGAAATAACCATTCATCCGGTTGGATATCTACAATTACAATAACTTTCGTAATAATTATGCTATGAATTATACACATTTTGAAAAAAGACTATGAACATATCTCTTGAAAGTATAAAACACTAGTATATCGTGAAAAGGGTATAAAATAGTAGCGCATTTTTTAAAAATTAGCATCAGCAATAAACTAAAACAGAATTTCGTAAACAAAATATAAATTAATAATTCTACAATAATTCGCTGATAAATCCGCAAAATAAACCTTAAATATATAAATACATTAAATAAGAAATAAGAAATAAGAAATAAGAAATAAGAAATAAGAAATAAGAAATAAGAAATAAGAAATAAGAAATAAGAAATAAGAAATAAGAAATAAGAAATAAGAAATAAAATAAATAAAACAGCTTATGGAATAACTTTCTTTCAAGCTTAAGCTTGATTATTTTTTTATCTTGTTTTAATTCGCCTATTAAAAGAACAAATCAAAACGCTCGTCTTGATGACATGTCTGACATAAAAAAGAGGAAGAAGAAAAAAAAAATACAATTTTACGCCAACTTTCTTTATTACCTTGCGTATTTACTAAGGGCAATATCCCTTGTAGTAATAGTGGCATGAGATTATACGAGCTGTTTAATAATGAAAACTATATGAAAAATTTTGAATATTCAGAGACGCGATATGCCATTCATCTCATCCAAATCCGGTGATACAGCGGAATTAATTTATTTTGCATACTTTTACGTTTTCCACGTAGTTTCCATCCGCTATAGACTATACCAGTAATCGTAGTCTGCTATGAATAATCGTCGCTCGTGTTCGTTCGTTTTGCTGCACTGTAGTCCATACTTGTTTCAATGTTTCAGAATAAACTCGTTCACATTTTTATAAAACTGTTGCAAAACGCACTTTTGTAATCGCTGAAGAACTTTTCTATATCCTCTACGAGTTTCATTGCGAAAGTGGAGAACGTGTCGATTCACAGCATGATACATACCCCCATAGCAAAAAAAGTTACAGTGACATCACAATGATACTACTCTGTGACGAACAATTATGTCACCATAAAATCACAGAAGAGTCATAGTGATGTGCGAATGTCCGCTTTGTCACAAATATGACATTGCTGTGACATCATTATGTTATGAAATAAAATGTCATAATGATGCAATTTGCATATCTCACACACACGCACACACGCACACACGCACACACACACACAGATATACACATATGTATATTATATACACATTTTGGCTTTATAGTGACGTTTTAATAACGTGGAGGATTGCAAAAATCAAAATTATATACAAAATTATAATTTATTAAGAAACGAGATATTTTTGTTATAAAATACATAGGTACGTTTTATGTTTATTTAATTATTATCAGTCTTTAAAATTAAAGGTACCTTTTTTATTATTTTTTAATAAAAATTTTTATTAAGTTAATCAATTATTGGCGGAATATACCATTATTTTCTGTTTATTACACATCATCGACTTAAAAAATGATGTTAACATTAGTTTAATCGAATCGATTTAACTAAGGGGAAGGGAGGGGATATACTCCAACAGGAGCTGTGTTGAACTGACAATCCAAGTCAGCGCGCAGTTTTCTAATGTTGGAACTAATAATAAGATAGGTATATAAGTTTGTTATTGCGATGAATATTACCACATGCCTCAGTGGTCGAATTGGGACGACGCCTGCACGGAGAGCGGGAGGTTCCAGGTTCAAACCCTGGCTGGGGTAATATTTTTCGCAATAAATTCTAAATTTTAATTAACATCTTTTAGCTAGCCAATCGTTGTCGAAATTAATAAATATTCGTTAAAAATTTTTATTAAAAATTAACTAAACTAAGGTTACATTAATGTTACATCAATCCAAAAGTGTGCCACACTTTATTATAAAAGTGTGGATTTTACGATACAAGTTGTGCAGTTCTGTCATTTATATATCATTCTTATACCATCGTTCGATGTATTTTAAATATGAGAAACGGATCCTATCGGATGCCATCTATCGGAAGACCCGACATTAACATATAACCATTTATTTGCAACACTGTTGCACATATATGTGACCATTATGTGATATACAAATTATACGATTCTGACATTTTACTTCATCTTATGATGATGTCACAACAGCATTGCAACTGTGATAAAAGTTGCACCTCACTGTGATATTGCTGTTATGTATATTTAATCATCATAAAGTAAACTTAATAATGATATTGCTACGATTTTCTAATAAACTCACAGTGATGTTACAATTTCCCTGTGACCTCGTGACTCTATTGTGAGTCGCTTGTGATGTCACTGTAACATTTTTTGCTATGGGGGTAGTATCCAAAACCAAGTTCGACACAGACAATCTACTATTTTTGCGATTATATAGAATACTCACTTATTGAAATATATTTTGTAACAAATTAGGAAGTTAGAAGAACACGTAGGTACCTATATAGAGATGAGAAGAGTGAAAAGATGAGAAAGTCAAAAAGGGGCACAAGAGAGGAGAACCAAAGAGAAAGAAGTGAGCTTTTAGTCGAGTCCAAGTCATAATTCAAGAAAAGTCATCACGTCTTTGGAAAGCAGAAGAATTAACCTAATCTAGAAATTATTTGGCATATCGTTAAGCGGAAATCATCACTTATGAGTCAATGAGCTCATGTACATACAGCTTGAGAGAGGCGCGAGAGAAATCGAAAGAGATCGATTTGATCGTTACAATATCCAATTACCACAGACAACTAGACATCTGTGCCAATTACTGACGACGACGTATTACAACCGGTCGATCGAGATCTTTAGGAATTTTGATTCACTTATATAACTAATTGTAAAACAGGTTCGGCAACATCGTTCTAGTAGGGGAAGGTCGGGCAGCGCGGATATGATAAGGTTTAGCAAAAAAAGAGACACAGTTAAAATTGAGATCAGAAACTTTTTTAGTCTAATAATCCTCTAAAACAATCAACCTTTAAATAAAATAAGAAAAAATTAAAATGTTAAACTTTTAAACCTTTTTGGAATGAAAAACTGAAACAGGAGAAACTGTCCGCTTTGCCCGACCCCCCTGGGAAAAGCGGATGATCACTTGATCTTTGGTAAAAACAGTAGAAAACCTTCCCAACTTATTTTTTACAGTTTCTTTATATGCCGTTGTAAAGTTGTACACGAAATCTGGTAGTTTTTGGCTACCGATGTAATAGATTCTTTTTTCTTATTGACTGCATCCATGGCGCGTTTCAGGTTGTCGCTTGGTCTATTTTACGTTTGTACTGGAAAACCATCTTAAAACAGAATAACCGCAATCCTAATATGACCGGGCAAGGGGGCAAAAAGGGATGGTTCATCCGCTTTGCCCCCATCCGCTTTGCTCAAAGGATCTACTTGGCGCGAACCAGCGCGAACTTGGAAAGGTTAAGCAATAAGTGAAAAGTTTTCTACTCTAATAGAGCTTTAAAAACAGAGAATTTTTATAAAAAAAGATTCACAGTGGCTAAGGAACGTTTACTACTAATAATCAAGCAACGTACCTTAAAGATCGCAAAAAAACGCACCAATTTATTTTTTGCTCATAAAAAACTGACACGAGCAATCACATGATCTGTCACACTGCCATGGCATCGGCGGCTGGTCACTCTCTCTTTCTGCTGAGACTCATAGCGATATCTCGTATATAATAGAAAAAAAAAAAACGAATTTATCCGCTTTGCCTAGGGTGTTCACTTTGCCCGACCTTCCCCTAAGTGTAAGTTTTTTTCTCTTGCTCTCTAAATCATAGATTTTGTTATCGGCGTTTGAGATATTATTTGTACAAATTTAACATTTGTGTCTTGACTGATTTTGGAAAATTCTAATAATTGAGACTGGCATAGTTTATTATATCTTGACGAATGAGATTCCAATGTAAGGTCTACTAAGTGAATTGTATAATATATGTATCTATATACTTTTTTTTTATATGCAATTCATTACAATTTGATGAAATAAAATAATTTTGTCTATGTACATATACATATGTATAAAGGAAAATTAGAAAGCATAGTCAATTTATTTATTCTTTACGTACTATACACGTTAGCAAAGTACACATATACAACATTAATCCTCATTATAATCGCTCAGCTTTGCAACAACAATCCATAAGTGTTCTAATTTCGTCTGTGAAGAAGGTTTTTGGCTGCCTTCGAAACCACATACATTATATGCACCACTTTCTCTTACTTCTGCTCTCGCTCTTAAATCTGTTCAGCCACATGTAAACATTTTTCTGTGCCAAGCAGTTTTCACCGTACTGCGCTACCATTCTTCTGTAGATTTCTGATATTTTTACGCCTTCTGACCACCGAAATCGGATCACAATTTGCTATTTACTAATGTCGCAATTTAACAATGGGACAGCTATTCCACCGACTGTAAACGAGGATACCACACAACTATATAGTGATACAGAATTGTAGATATAGTTCAGTCACACATGTAGTTCTTATAACCATCTGCTAGTTTTGTTTATGGCGTCCCTGTTGGGTAAATTTATTTTACTTTTTGATTTTTCTTTGTAATAAGAAAATTAAAGAAAACATGCACGGAGTTGCACAAATTAAATATTACAAGAAAATGTATGAAAAAATATAGTAATATAACTATAATATTATAGTTTCTGAGGTGAGATATTGTTTTATCTGTTTTAAGGAGGATGATTGCTCAAATGAAAATGATAAGAATTAGTTAAAATTTATGGAGGATATTTGTCTATGGGAATCTGTCGTCCATACCAAAATTAAAGACAATTGTCTACATGGTTGTCGAGTAATTAATTATTGAATTATTGCGTTTTTAACATTTTTGCTATGTCGTCCGTGTATAAGAGTATATCAAAATGATAAGAATTAGTTAAAATTTATAGAGGATATTCGTCTATGGGCATCTGTCATCCATGCCAAAGTTGAAGACAATTGTCTGCATGGTTGTCGAGTTATTAATTATTGAAATTTATAACTTCAATAATTAATAACTCGACAACCATGCACACAATTGCCTTCAACTTTGGCATGGATGACAGATTCCCATAGACGAATATCCTCCATAAATTTGAACTAATTCTTATCATTTTTTTTAGCGGATTTGAGCAACCACTTAAAGACAATTGTCTGCATGGTTGTCAAATAATTAATTATTGAAATTGTACTTTTATACATCGGGCGAAACATTATACATAACTTGTACGTAGCAAACATATTAAAAGGTAAGCAACGCGTAAGTACGAGCAATGCGAAGACACCTATAAATTTTCCCTTCTTGCCGCGCCGCCTGCCGCGCAGCGGGACAGTAACCAACCTCCTTAATGAGCGAACATCTTATATGATGATACTAAATCTTACTAATGAAAAAAAACACCATGCAAATAATCGATTAAATGAAATTAAAGCGGCGATACATTTGTTACTGATGCGAATTTGAGCACCGCATATCGCACAATTAATGGATCAATTTATAACGTTATCCCGTCTGTTTCCGCTATCAATTTTCATTTAACTTCGTCATGCTTTCGATTAAATATTGTGAATGGGAAAAATCGACTTGTGAAAGCATTTATGCGCTTGTTACTCTTTGTTCTTTTTGTGTAATAATATGCATTAACGTTTGCGTGCATGCATTTCCAATAATTGATTTATGTATATATGTAGTTTTATATGTTTTTATTATTTATTACAATTCTTTTATATATATACTTACTTAGATTATTATATGTAGCAATAGCTGATCGATATACAAAGCATATATCATTAACTTTCTATAGCAAAATTTTAATAGTATTTTGTATTTTAAAAAATAGTTATTAGTTAAAAATATTGCAAATAATGCAAAAATATTGATATTGCATACTGGAATTTTATTTTTTAAAAAATAGTAACGTTGATTTTAAGCGTAAAGATGGTTCTACGTTAGTCGCAAGCAATCCGCAAGTCGCAAGAGGCAAGAGGCTTGCGATCGTAAGTCACAGCCAATTAAATAAGAGAATTGTTGTAAAAATGTCATTAACAACATGTCCTAAGCAAGCAGAATTGCTAATAGTACAAGCAAGTAGTGCTGCTTTCTTTGCGACCTAACCTCTTTCGGTCGTATCGTAGTCGCAAAGGTCGCAAGTAGCAATCGCAAATGTTTGGGTTTGATCAAACCTTGCGATTGCTACTTGCGACTACGATACAACTGAAAAAGGTTAGGTCGCAAAGAAAGCAGCACTACTTGCTTGTACTATTAGCAGCTCTGCTTGCTTAAGACATGTTGCTAACGACATTTTTACAATAATTCTCTTCTTTGATTGCCTGTGACTTACGATCGCAAGCCTCTTGCCACTTGCGATAACATGGATTGCTTGCGACTAATGTAGAACGATTTTTACATACAAGTGTAATTCTTTCTTAAATAAAAATTTTAAATAATTAATTATTAATTCAATAAAAATAAATTATTAAATTTAATAGATATTATGTCTCAAAATTTAAAAACTAAAGATTTTAAACTTTGCTTTGGATATCTCAATTTAATTTTCTTAAAAATGCATCTTTTATGTATATTTAAACCTAAATTATTTATATTTTACATTATTTTTATTTTTAAACGCATTTTCTTTTGCTAAGTGTAGGTATACTTGACTGAAAGTCGTCGTAAAAATGATTAATCGATCTTTTGAGAGAAACTTTATCAAAAATTATTCTAAAAAGTTTTTCTTGCAATAAAGTATGTAAGTATAACACAGTACCTAATCAATCAAATCTGCCGGAAAATATAAATTAAAATTATGACAATTACATCGTCACGACGTCGTGTTAGATACATATATTTTGTATTGATTTTGAACATACGCACAGGCTTAACACATATAGGTACATATATATGTATATAGGTATGTATATATACAGGGTGAGTCAAAAGTATGTTTTAAAAATTTATAAGTGTGTTCCTGGATGAAAAAAAAGAACAAATGTTCATATGAACATATGTCCGAAACGGCTTAGTTTCAAAAATACATTGTGTCAAAAATGAAGGAAAAATTTCGTTTTTGCCAAAAATTTTGAAAACCACTCGGGTTATTTTGATAAAACTTTGTGTATGTTTAAAGTTTCATCAAAATAACCCGAGTGGTTTTCAAAATTTTTGGCAAAAACGAAATTTTTCCTTCAACTTTGACAGATTGTATTTTTGAAACTAAGCCGTTTCGGACATATGTTCACATGAACATTTGTTCTTCCTATTTATCCAGGAACACGCTCACAAATTTTTAAAACATACTTTTGACTCACCCTGTATATTGTATATATTAACACCACATGCACGTACATGCATGACGATCGTGGATCGGCTACGGCTAGCATGAATACAATAGTATATAGAGTATTGATGAATTTTCGTGCATCTAACTTTTAAATTACAAATGTTCCTTCCTTTCTTCTATTTTAAAATATATATGTATGCTTTTTATCTTTTATTAGAATTTTCTGTTAGCAATAAATAATCGGTCTTGAATATAGTTAGTATAACTAATCAATAAGCAAATTACTTTTGATTATTTTAAGTTCGCAGTTTCAATGTAATAAAAACGACAAATGGATCAATTTCTAGGGGTTGCTTTTTTCCCTTTAGTGAATTCAAATAGCAAAAATTAGCTTGTTATGTATTAGGACATCTTCTATGTATTGTCAAAGTTTTATAACGTTTTTGAATTTTCGAGTTGAGGATCTTTTTTTGTAAGAAGGAAGATAAGCTATATAGACCAAAAATAGCTGACTAAAAATAAGAACCGATTGTTCAATTGCTCGAGATATTTACAGTTGAAAATTTAAACATAAACGCATTTTTCTTGAAACAATGTTCTTAAAATTGATGGTCGCGACATATCCAAAATTATTCTATCAATTTGCTAAATTTTTTACAGCATTTTTTACTACTTAATCCTGTTCTCTACTTAGGATTTTTTAAAGTAATTTTTTATGAACAAAAATAGTTCTAAATTTTACGCAAAAATTGTATTTTTTTCTTAAGACAAGTGCCATTTTCTTAAAAATGCATAGGTAAATCAAAAAGCTCTAAGTGGAGGACAAGATTTAAGTCTCTTTTTTAATCTTAACCCTTTTACTACGGCTGAGGTAGACATAGAGCTCTATCGTATCTACTTTAGTATATTAGTATACAGTAATGGCTAATTAAATAAAAATAGAATTTACATCAAAACAATATTTATTTAAAATGTTATTGACTGATTGTTAAATATTACAATGCATTTCATTGAGAAAGCAAATGTGATACCTACCGTGATACGTATCGATGACACGTGATCAAACATACGATTATGTGACCATTACAAATAAAATAAATGTACCAACTAATTGTAATAAACCCCGTTATGGCTACAGTCAGTGTTAGTACCGACAGGTTATTACATGAACAATGACTATAGCCGGATTTAATATTCACACGTCGGTCGTCGGATGGATGAATATGGCTGCCGTTAGGAGTGACAAGGAAATATTTTTACTTCCATAATATCCTGTGGAATGCTACGATAATCACCGCAAAATGCGTTTTGATAAGTATAGTCCGCGCCGACAGCTGTTGCAGTTATTATTTATAAAATAAATCTGTATGAAAATTTTTTAAATGTAGATAAAAATACATTATTTAATAAAGAAAATCTTATTTTATTTTATTTATTACTTTTTTGCTTCCTTATAAAGGAAGCTTTGTTTCCGTAAAAAAAATTTTTTTTTAATTGCCGCTGCCAATGTGTTCAGAATGTTCTAAAACGTCGAAAAATCGCAATTTTAAAAAGTGTCCGTATGTGTGTATGTGCCAAATTTACCGAAATTTCTATAACTCCAGAACTGATCAACCAAATCTTAACGAATTATATATGAAATAAGGGTAGAAAAGACTGAAGAATATAATAGATTTAGAAAAATTGCCAATATTATAAAATATTAACCTTTAAGGGCTACATCTCAAGTCTCAATAATTGACTTTTCACAAATTGATGTTTTTTGACAATTTAATATTAATTATTAACAACTTTTTTAATTCTATCATATTCTTCAGCCTTTTCTACCCTTATTTTATATATAATTCTTTAAGACTTGGTTGATTAGACCCAGCTTTATAAAGCTTCTATGTATGTACAAATCCTCCGAAATTTCAAATGTGTGTAACACGAGAACTGATCAATCAAATTTTAAAGAATTACATATGAAATAGGAGTAGAAAAGACCTAAGAATACAATATAATTAGAAAAATTTGCCAATATAATACAAAATGTGTGTATATTAGAAACTTGCGCATTGCTTCTTATGTACAGATTCCCCAAAATTTCAAACGTCTGTATTTTAAGAACTAATCAACCAAATTTTAAAGAATTATATATGAAATAGGGGTAGAAATGACCTAAGAATACAATAAAATTCGAAAAAATTGCCAATATAATAAAAAAGTGTAAAAATTAGAAATTTGCACATTGCTTCCTATGTACAGATTCCTCAAAATTTTAAACGTTTGTACTTCAAGAATTAATCAATCAAATCTTAAAGAATTATATATTAAATAGAGGTAGAAAAGACCTAAGAATATAATAGAATTCGAAAAAAATTGCCAATATAATAAAAAAATGTATAAATTAAGAACTTTTGCACATTGTTCTATATGTACAGTTTCACCGAAATTTTAAAAGGCTATAACTCAAAAACAAATTAACAAAATATTAAAGAATAGTATATAAAATAGGGGTAGAAAAGACTAAATAATATAACAGAATTAGAAAAATATTTCCAATATAATAAAAAATTTTACAAATTAGAGCACATTGCTTCTTCATCATTTTATAATTTGATCATAGAATTTGGCGATAACTGGTAAAGAAGTTCTCTTTTAGCAAAACTTGGAATTTTTGGAGAAATGTTCGTAGTTTTTCTTAAAGAATTCCTAAAAAAAAACAGCTATTTTTAACCCGTTCAACCTTACTATCGTGTATGACGATAGGTATATGATACTGTTTTCTCAAGATTCACGCATAATTTGATTTCAGCAAAAGTAAACAAATTCAGTTTACAAATTGTGGAAAAGTTTAAATGCGCGACAATCGCTCTTAAAAATTACACATGTAAACTGTGCAAAAGAGTGGCGCGGGCGTAGAAGATACAATGCCATCGGCACATCGGTCGTTTGTTAATTGTGGTCAATCATTCGGAATAACGTGCATCGCATCGGGGACATCGGTATATTCCACGAATTACACGCGAAAAATGTGATAACACCGGTTGAAAAGGATGAATTGACTACAGATAGCTACAATATTTAATTATTTGCCAATTTAATTATTCGCATTCCTATGCTCGGAGAATTCGATCGAGCTTATGCTACTTGATATCTCTCTCTTATATTTCAACTGGAAAGAAAGAGAGAGAGAGAAATTTTCCTCAAAATTTTTGTGAATAAAAGATTATTTCTAATTTTTTACCTAATTTTTTATTTAAACTTTTTATCAAATTTATTACCAAAAATTTTTTATTTTTCTTATGATATTTCTTGAGCAATTTCAATAACACATAATGTGTCAATCACGATCACAAGCTGTAGCGATTTTGGTCGTTGAACCTCTCGTTTCGTGTTTATACTGATTATGGAGGACGAGTACCTGTACTATATTTCCAAAGTCATCTAGATGCAAAAGATTACTAACATTGCAATTTAAATGATGCGTTTACTTCCCGATTTTGCTAACAATTTCCTCCTTGTATATAGAGACAAATACAAATTTCCCAGATAGCACACAAATACCCGAAAAAACATCCTACAAATATCCTTTAAAAATATTAAAAATATCCATAAAATATCCGTTTCATGCTCTTTGAACACATACTGGATATCCATGACATATCCGTTTATGAGATTGGTGGACATGGTTTAATCCCTGACATGTCTAGCTGGTATTCGATGAACGTCGAATGGACAATGACGTAAATGAACAATGATGGATTTATACATTCGTATTTTGTATGAACTTTGTATGGACGATAAATAAACGTGATAAAAGGGATTACATCCGGAATTTGCAACTTATTAAAAGAATAAAAACGGAATAAAATATAGGTATGCACATATTTTAAAACATTTATTGGAAAATATTTATATCATACATTTTTTATTTTGTACTTTAAACAATCTTATATTACTTTAAATTATTGTAATTTTTAATCTAATATGTTTGTATTAATTAAAACACAATGTAAATGATATACATTTTCAAAGAGGTTTTTTGTAACACATATATAAGGAAAATACGTTTATAAACAGACATTAAGTATTCATTGCACATAAATTAATTTAAAAGAAAGATAATTTGTTTGCATATGTATGGAAAGACAAGCTTCACAGTTCTACATATATCATGGTGTAGGTTACAGGTTTTAAAAAAGCAGAAAAATAGTTTTTATAAAAAACTATGTCAAAACTTTAAACGCGTTTTTGTGTCATAGACTACGTTTACGCAGCGGTTTATAATACGATTTCGTAACTACCGTATACTATCCGATCCGAAAATATTCCTCACTTTTATACATTGTATAACACACATATATGTCGCGTTTTACGACACACATTATATATATATATACAGGGTGTCCCATTTTAAAAGTTCCACCCTCATAACTTTTCAGGATCAACGTTTGAAGGAAAACGACTCGGATAAAAGTTGTAGGGAACAAAGGGTGCTATCTAATAGTGACCTTGGATTTGACATTAAAGGTCATTTGAAGGTCAACTTCCGTTCTTTAAATGGGAATCCCTATTTTTGACCCCGGATTTTGAAAGAGCGGAAAATTTTACATTACAGATGTAATGTAAAATTTTCCGCTTTTTGTAGTGTTACGCATCTTTTAAACATTACATCTTATAAACAGTATGTACAGGGTGTGAAGCTAAAGGTGTTACAGACATATCGAACGCCATAATGTCTATCGTCATTGACATTTATATTTCTGATAAAATCAAATGTAAATATTTGTATTATAACTTAGAATTATGTCTAACAGTTTAACATTCTATGTGTGTGGTTCGTATAAATTTAAGAAATTATTAAGAAAATTAAAGCACGAAATATGAATATATCAGGCAAAGTCAAGTTTGTCGACAGCACATTATGCAAAGTGTTTGCTATAAATAAATTTTTTCGAAAGAAAAACTACAGATTTGTTACAGGATTTGGCATATACGATGCTATTAGCACAATGTTATAGTACGATAAATAATATATGTATAGTAAAGTTTCTTAACAAAATAAGGCAATTAATAATTTAAAAGTACCTACAGCTTGACAGTATTATATAATTCGATGCAGTTTAGCGCCAGAGACAGCAGAATCTACGTTCGACAATACCAATTTACTGTTAATTTGTTATTGGATAAGATATTTTTGGTATGATGAGTTAAAAAATATGTAAGAACAAATTTCAAAACATTTGTTAATTTATTAATAGGTTACAAAAAAACTATTATTTTAAAGATATTTATTTGTATACATATATAAACAAATATTATGGAGATACAGAAGATACAGTCGGAGAAGAGCTGTCTGATATATCTTATATCTAACAAGAAATTAGCAGTAAATTGACATTGTAGAACGTAGATTTTGCTGTTTCTGTCGCTAATCTGCATCGAATTATATAGTACTGTCAAGCTGTACTTATAAATTATTAATTGCCTTATTTTATTAATAAACTTTACTATGCATTGTCACGCTATTTTCTCGGTAGCGGATCAAAAGGGGAGAGAAGGATGGTGGGCATCTCTATAACGGGTCCCTCGTACCGAGAAGGCAGTTGATTAGCCGCGAAATAATTGATTGGGCGCCAGACGCGTGCAATGTCGCGTCACCGAATCACGAAATTCGCCAAAAATCTATTAACGACCGACATTCGAAAATTCGACAACACTCGATATCGCTTTCTGCACGAGGGGCTGGCTAGCTCAACCTAACGGTAGAGAGACAGGGTGGATGCCGGGCAGCGCTCAAGGTTGCGGGATGACGGGTAAATAATTGACGCTAAAAGTTGTCAATTTACTAGTGAAAATTAACAATATTTATTCCGAACGCAGTAGATAAATAGCAGTTAACAACGTTTATTTAATAATTGACAAGAGAAAATGATAATAGTTTGTTTACTCGTTGCCAATAAAAGGAATTAAGAAAAGCGTTTATTTAATATAGTTGACGAGAAGAAAATAATACTAAAGTTTATTTAATATTAGATTGATGATATAGAAATACGTCTGATTAAGAACAAGAGTAGTGACGACAAAAATGATTAAATGAATTGACAGTAAATCGTGGAAAGTAATAAAGAGAATAATACATCGAATAACGCAGATCGCGGAAATTAATACAGAGAATAATACGCAGAGAGAATAACACCGTGTAACACGATTTTTGTGTCAACTTAATAACTATGTTAGTCGTATTTTTTGTGCCAAAATATGATGGAAAATCATTGGATTTTTGCAAGAAGATTGCTTTTGTGAGCAGGACATCGTGTTCTTAAAATTTCAATATTTTTTCAGGATTGGAGATAAATTTGACTCCGGGAGTGCTTTGATTAACAGGCAAAAATATTTTTGGCTTTGGAGGGATAGTCTAGACCTCCCTTGAACTGAGAAATGTGTGGTAGATGTGTCAAATAAAAAAAAAACATTTTTTATGGCCACAATTTTCAAAAAATTAACGTTTTTTTATTTAATTGTTAAATAAAAAATGTTTTTTTTTATTCGACACACCTACCACACATTTCTCAGTTCAGGGGAGGTCCAGGCAACTTTACAAAGCCAAAAATTTTTTACCTGTTAATCAAAGCACACCCAGAGTCACATTTATCTCCAATCCTGAAAAAATATTGCCAGATTTTCCAGGATTGGAGATAATTTTGACTCTGGGTGTGCTTCAATTAATAAGTAAAAATATTTTTAGCTTTGTGCGGTTGCCTAGACCTCCCTTGAAAAATGTGTGGTAGGTGTGTCAAATAAAAAAAACATTTTTTATAAACAATTAAATAAAAAAACGTTAATTTTTTGAAAAATGTAACCATAAAAAATGTTTTTTTCTATTCGACATACCTACCACACATTTCTCAGTTCAAGGGAGGTCTAGACTATCCCTCCAAAGCCAAAAATATTTTTACCTGTTAATAAAAGCACACCCAGAGTCTTTATCTCCAATCCTGGGCAGCGATCGCCTAAGATTTGGTGGATTTTTTCACTTTTCACTTTTCACAATTCGTAATCTCACGTAAACATTTCCAGTTTTCACATATGCACTGAGAATGATCGTGTACGTATAAAGTGGAAAAGTGAGATAACTAGAAAAATTCGTAGTTGGAAACCACCTTCACGTCTGTCCTGTAACCTCAAAATATCTTGAAGATATTGAATATTGGACACGATAACCAACAAGAATATTTTATCATATGTTATTTTATCTGTGCAATAAAATTTGGATTGTTGAAATCGCAAGTATGTATTAATACAATTAATTATACTACATTATATCGCATTACTCTACATATTCGTTTATACATATTGTATTATTTGCCATAATTTGTGATAAATATAAATAAATAAAATTTTTAAACGAATAATGCATTTGTTAGAATAAAATGTGTTATTCAAATGATAGGTAATCTTTTAGTCATAATATAACCCATATCTATATATATATTACATGATATTAAAAACATATATAATTTTAAAATATCTTCTTCTTAAACTATATATATACTGAAAGTTATAAAAATTGTGTCAAATCCTACGCTGTCTGTATAATACAATAATATAGTATATTTAATAATAATATGTAATTAATAATTTAATATAATTTCATTAATTTCTTTAGTATGAATGTCACATACAAGCAACGGGAAATTCTGCTGGATTCCCTGAAACAGCATCCGGAAATAATAGGAGGTCGAGTTTCAAGAAAGTCTGAGAGCCGGAAAGAATTGGTTATTATATAAATATAATAATTTTGTATATATTTGTATTTAATATTAGAAATGATCATATTATACATTGCAGAAAGATATAAAGCTTTCTATTCAAATATAAATGCTCCCTGATCGTTTCCGGTGGCCATATCGCTATGTGGACTCCATCAACAACACCTATTACTCCAGGAAATTGGCAATTGTCCCAAAATCTGAATAAAAAATATATTATAACAATTAATTACATATATGATATTTAAAAAAAATTTCTATATTCATTAGAGTGCTACTAATATAAATATTAAAGAATGATCAAAGTACGTATTAATAAAGTATGAGAGTAATTAAATATTTTAACTGTCAAGCTAACTGCTCTTTAATATGTTGCATTTCATGTGGCTGCGTAGAAAATTTTATCCATTCTCCCATAATTTGGTTCAACCCTTCGACTACTTTTGGTGAACAACTTTACTAATAGAGGATTGGCACATACATGATAAAAAGTCTTGGCCAATTCTTCTTTGATATGAGCCTGAAGCCATGAAGCTTAATGTTGCTAAAACCTTAATTATAATGCAAATAATAAAGATACATATATCTGTGACATAGTAAAAATAAATGACAACAATAATGATATAATAGTAATAATAATAGTACATAATTTCTATGTATAAGCAGCGAAACCTATCAATTTAATTTTAAATAGAACATATACCATAATATTTACAATTAAATTACACCTTATTTACATATATAATTTATAATTTAAAATAACTATTTATATACATATATACATACCTTCAACTCAAATGGTATCGCTGTTGCTCTCACTTCTTGCTCAATATATGGCCGTAATTGAGCACGAAGTTCCCTCACCGCATCTTTTGATAATCTAAAAATATTATATAAACTGTTTTTATGATAATACACATCAAACAATTATATAAACAATAATATTAGTAAAGTGTGTAAATTTATGCATATATGTAAAAAATAACCTACATATTAAATTTCAAGTGCATACATACCTGTACAGAAGACGAAATTGCGACTCTTGTATTGTAAAAGGGTCTGATAAATCACGTAAAGTTTTACGTATACGTTGCAATTTCGTTCTTTCTTCGTCTGCTGCAATCAAAACAAACAATGCGGCAGCCATTTTGAGCAAATTAATGTTAGGGACCTCAGAAATTCACTGATATTTCACATTTCCGCAATGTAAGATGCTGCCGAAAAAGTTCAAACGAAAATGTTCACATTTTGGCGCCACGAAAAATTACACGATCGCAAAATGGCCGAGTTCACCCGGAAATGTTCACTTTTCACCATTCCGCCCTAGGGGAAAAGTTACGCGATCGATGCCCTGGAAAAATATTGAAATTTCGGTAAATATGCATATTAGGTCCAACCTCACCGATGACCTTGACCTTGACATATGTTGTCAAGGTCACCCTCCTGAGTGACCTTCAGAAGGTTTTAGCCGGCGATCATTGTTTATTAAAAAGTTATAAACAAAAGAAGATTGAAAAATATAGCAGTTATTTTAAGTATCAAAAGGCATAAACGACCTTGACCTTGACATATGTTGTCAAGGTGACCCTCCTGAGTGATCTTCAGAAAGTTTTAGCTGGCGGTCATCGGTGAGGTTGGACCTAATATGCATATTTACCGAAATTTTAAAAATACGATGTCCTGATCACAAAAGCAATCTTTTTGCAAGAATCCAATTATTTTCCGTCATATTTAGGCACAAGAAATACAACTAACATAGTCATTAAGTTGACACAAAAAAAAGTCAAAATTTGTTGCCTAGTGTAATACGCAGAATAGCGCGAATCGCGAAAAATAATAAAGAGAATAATACAGAAAGTACGCCAAGTAGAAAGAAACATAATACCTGAAAGTACGCGAAGTCCTACGCCCCGCTGGGCGCACGTATATAAGACGGTCTTCGCAACCGCGAGAGGATTCCGTCGCCAGGAGGAATACGTCTCGCCGTGGACGCGCAATCTCAGGGCGCGACGTAAAAACGGCGAACAACACGACGACAGCTAACGCGGCGCAAAACTACGCGATTATTATAATTAACACGCAATAGAATACTTCGACACGACAACGTAACGCGCGCGACAAAGTACACGACCTTCCCGCGATACGCGATCGCGAGGATATTCGAACTAGCACGGAACGCAAACCTCGAAATTTACGCGATTTGTCACAAGACGCAAGACATAATACGCGAAACGGATCTCGTACAATAACGTCGTACCGCGAGATGATATCCGACAGCGCGACAACAGTCCGCGGAACGCGAGATCAAACGTCGCAATTTCGGACAACGATACGCGAGATATACGACCGCCTGACTCCGCGAATCACGATCGTCGCGCAGTAAGACTGAGAAATCTCCGTACGCTTAGACGCGAACAGTGAAACCCGCGGATCACAACTGTCGTACTACCACCACTTGCGCACGCGGAATCGAATTCGCGAGAATGTTACACACGCGAATAACGCGATCGCTCACACGTCGCAAACCCCGGTGTGTCGGGGGCTCTCCGGGGCTTCCTCGGCCGCAGATCTCCAGAGGCTTGCTTCCTACAATTCCCTGCCTACGATAACCGCTCTCGGGGCCCCTCGCGCTTGGTGTCGGCCGCCACCAAAAACCGAAAGTTAAGTCGACAAAACTCTAAGCGACAACCCCAGGCAATAGGGTTCGATCGCAACTTGATCGACCACGAAATGCGAAATGGCGTGTCGACCCAGAAAGGGAGCGCGGCCCCTCGCAGTCCGATTATGGCTCACAAAGAATGCTTAACGGGAGACCTCACCAACACGCTACTCCCTGTCGTCCTCGCCGGCTCGGTTTCCCCGCTCGTTCGGGTCGGCTGCGGCTCAGGATTCCGTGAATGGGCCGGGATTCCACCACAACGCTCGCATTACAGCAATCAAAGCGTCCGCTCGGCTCGCAGGTTAGCGCGGAAGAGGAAGAGCGACGTCGCGCTCGATCGCGAGTCGATGCTATCGCCCCCATAGGGGGGTTACGCGGCCGTATTGCGCGTTGACACGGCCGATATCGACGTCGCGCGTGATCCTTTGACGCGATCCGCGCGACGCAATGCCGTAAGTCGGAGTGGTGCCTCGCACCCTTACTCCATTTCTCGGGCCCATCTTGAACTCGAATCTTCTTTGAGAGGGGATCCGCCTTTCCGCTGGCTCCGGCCAACAATCCTCCACCTCTGGATTGGACTCTTCTTAATTTGGCGTCCGCGGACCGCAATTTCTCGTGCTCGGAACGCGGTGCGCTTCTATCACGGCACCCGCGACAGCTCCAGTTAGGTCCGCGTGGAATCCTTGCGCTCGCCGGTCCCGCCGCCTCGCGCGCCGTCTCGTTGGGCCTCCCCTCCGAGCCTCTAACAGGTAACATAAATCTCTCGCCGACAGCTGGATCTCGCTGCGGTGTCCTCCTCTTCAATCGGTTGGGCGCCGCTCATAAAATAATTACACTAGAGTAAATAAAAATTCTTTAAGTTCTATCTAACGCCCCTTGGAGATCTCGACGCTCGGTACAATCCCGGCCCGTCATTGGGCGCAAACCCCGCGCCTTGTGACGGCAACGGGGACGCTGCCACGCGCGGCAAAGCCGCAATGTCACAGCATATATTATCTACGGTAATTATGCAGTAATGCGGACCACCCTCCGATGACCTTGACCTTGACATATGTTGTCAAGGTCATGACCCTGAGTGACCTTCAAAAGTTTTTAGCCGTCGCTCGTTGTTTGTTAAAAAGTTATTAACAAAAAAAGTTTGACAAATATAGCAGTTATTTTGAGTATTGAAAGGCATAAACGACCTTGACCTTGACATATGTTGTCAAGGTCACCCTCTTGAGTAACCTTCAGAAGGTTTTAGCTGGCGGTCATTGTTTATTAAAAAGTTATAAACAAAAAAATTTAGTGGGGAAAATTATTTAAAGCAGTGAATTGTTAGTATATTGAAAGGAAAGTTATTTAAAGCAGAGAATAGTTGGTATATTGAAAAGTATATACACAATTTTATGTATTAGGAAGTGTAAATACAAGTATTCTCTGCTTTAATCATGGCAAAAGCATGTTAAAGCTTTGTTAAAGCAGATAATAGTTGGTTATTGACAAAACCTATAGGTTAGTGACGCGCTTTTCAAGTATGTGCTTTGTAAGTTGAAACACATACTCTCTATTCTCTGCTTTAACGAAAAGATTGTTCAATATATCAACAATTCGCTGCTTTAAATGAAATTCCTTTGTTCATACATGTATTATTTCCACATACATATTAGTCGTTCATGTCTTGTAATACTCAAAATAACTGCTATATTTGTCAAACTTTTTTTGTTAATAACTTTTTAACAAACAAGGAGCGACGGCTAAAAACTTTTGAAGATTACTCAGGGTCGTGACCTTGACAAAATATGTCAAGGTCAATGTCATTAAAGGGTGGTCCGTATTACTGCATAATTACCTTATCTACTAACACTCTGCCAATAACATTGCACATACATGCTAAATCTTGTAACAAATCAGAAGTTCTTTTTTCGAAAAAATTTATATATAAGTATAGCAAACACTGCATAATCTGCTCTCGACAAACTTGACTTTGCCTGATACCTATATTCATATTTTGTGTTTTAGTTTTTTTAATGATTTATGAATTTATACAAACACATTTAAGGATGTCAAACTGTCAGATATAATTCTAAGTTATAATACAAATATTTACATTTGATTTTATCAGAGATATAAATGTCGATAGTCATTACGGCGTTCGATGTATGTAATACAAAACCTAGTCTTGCGCCTGCACTAGTTTGCATGACTAGGTTCTGTATTGCTTTCATTTTATAACTGTTATATATTTTCACAGGAAAGGGATAGACCTGTAAGTATTTTCGAAGCGCGCTGAAGTGATCGATACCTCGACCACGCAATTCGTGGTAGCACGATTCTCTTTTGGCGGATAGATATAGACAATCTTGACCTCCGATGTATCTGCTTGTGGCATGTCCTTCAGGTTTAAAGCTATAATCTCAGATTTGAGATCATCTCTCGTCAAGCTACGGGGAACACCTTGCACCAGTAGCCTTGGGTTGATATTGCTTTCCTGCTCCAATTTTAGTCCGGCTTTTTCTAAGACCTTTGAATTTCTCATTTTATCTAAATCCACTGCGCCTCAATCCTGACGCCATTGTTTCTCACTGTGGAGATCTTTTTTACCTCAAGATTAAAATCCGACGGTTTCAGAATTTCTTGAACAGCATCTTTTGTATCACGAGAAGATGTAAGCCTAGCATTTTTCTCTTCTGGCGTTATAATTAAATTAGTAGTGTTCGCAATTTCCAACGTAGGACCACGAGCCACGCGTACTTTGGATCGCCCCATGCTTAGCACAGAAGCATAACTAGGAGCTGCACAGGCCTTCTGAGTCAGAGACTCTCGAGATACAACGCCTCTATTACATACAGATGTCTCTTTGCTGGCTAACAATATTTTACTAACATTATCGCTATGTCCATTAATATACTGTCGCAACGCATTAATCTTAGGGTCAGTCCCGTTTCACGCATTGAGCGCATCGATCGCATTCAATGTGCTGCGCGCATTGATATCGTTCCGTTTCGTTAATGCGCATGATGCGCGCTTGGAAACGGAACGGCTTTCCATGCGTTTGATGTAAAATAAAAATTGGATGCTACCATGGACGAAAAATTAATAACAACAGCCTCATTTTTATTAATAAATTCGAATAACAACGAAAGTAGCAGTAGTGAATATCTAACACGGGACATTCTACAACGTCTTGCACGTCCATCGTGTTTGTTGTGATAAGAATGGTACGTAATACGTATTTGCAGTATTTGACAGAAAAGGTTATATAAGGGGACAAAAATGTATCTGCGCATGCGCGCATTAACTGCTTCAAGTTTGAGCTGTAGGAGCTGATGCGCGCTTGATGCGAAAGGAGTGGAGGTTCTAGGGAATCCTATGCGCTGCTATGCGCTACCAATGCGCGCATTAGCTGAAACGGAACGGTTGTCTATGCAGTTCATGCGCTCGATGCGTGAAACGGAACGGACCCTTAGACGCATTTAAAGTGCACGATCTGTCAAGTACAGGCAGCCTAGACGCAAAAACACGCCTAGCTAGTCCTTCTTTGTTTATGTTTTCGCCTGATGATACACCGCCTTCCTTCCCACCAGACGCGTCTGCGCCCCGCTCCGACATCTCCGAGTCGCCGAAGCCACGGTCGTACGATGACAGCCGATACTCGATGAGTTCAAGCAACTTCCACAGTGCAAACCGATAAGAAAATCGCAAGTACCTCGATGCAGCAAAAATCCAGGGCCCATCTGAAAGTAAGAAAGCAAGCAGAAATTGCCTTGAAAAGCCAGGCACTAGAAGAAAGAGGCCCCGCGGGGCAGCAAGCAGCAGAAAAAAGTCACAAAATACAGAGCATACTAATACACGTCAACAAGTACTCACAGACGGCCAAAGAGAGACAGAGAGATTGATTGATTGATTGATTGAGTTTATTATGCCCAAGCCGAGGCTAAAGGGAAAAGATACAATTAACAAAAGACTTAGAATGTAACATAATAGTAGCCGAGTAGTAGAAAGAAAAGAAGTTACAAATATGTTGCATACTAATGTAAAACTTAAAACTAAAATATAAACTAAAAGAAAAAGCAAGAACCATTATCCGCAACTTAACCTAAACTAAAGCAAGAAACAATATATATATATAACGCAGCAGACAAGAAGTCTGACTAGACGACGGTAACATTGCACAAAGTGATTAACATAAGATGGCTAAGAGTATCAAATAGAATCTGATGCAAGTAAAAACAAGCGGAGAAGGTCTTTAAAGGATGAAAAAGTGACTGCTGATGTTATGTTGCTAGGAAGAGTATGCCAAAAACGTATTGAAGAAAGGCGAAAGGAGTGCATGTACATAGCAGTTCTGCAAGACGGAATATGAAAGGATTGTGATGAGGTAGCAAGGCGATCAGATCTTCTCAGAGATGGGTCAAGAAGGGTGAAGAGCTCGCTCAGGTATGATGGAGAGTGTAGAAAAAGGATGCGATACATCTGACAACCGAGAAAATATAACCTTCTATTTTCCACCGAAAGCCATCTCAATCGACGTCTGTATGGCGTAATATGCTCATCACGCCTTAGATCAAAAATAAATCTAATACAGCAGTTTACTAGTCTCTGCAGTTTGGTGTTCAACTCGCTGCTTAAGCCGTGGTATACAAGACAACAGTAATCTATATGAGGCATAATCAAGGTCATCACTAATTTAGTTCGCAATTCGGTGGAAAGTGAATTTCTGTTGAATTTTAGTTTATGCAGTGCATAATGGACCCTTTGCGAGACATTCAAACGTGTTTCCTCCAAGAAAGAGTAGACGTAAATACAACGCCCAAGTTCCTCACTTCACTCACAAAAGGAAGAGGGACTTGGTTTACAATAATAGGCGGTAAAAGACTATAATCAATATCCTTAACATAAGCTTGACTACCATAAACAAGCACCTTAGATTTGGCAGGATTCAGTTTGAGACCGTTAGACTCGGCATAATCAAAAATAGCATTCGCGTCCATAGAAATCAACTCCAAACCGTGACAAATTTCGGTAGGAGAGCACGAGAGATACACTTGAATGTCATCAGCAAACATCATGTGATGTGCATACAACAAGACGCGACCAATGTCGTTGATAAATAGAGAGAATAAAAGTGGGCCAAGCACGGAGCCCTGAAAGGAGAGAGAGAAAGCGAGCGGGAAACGCGAGCGCGAACGCGAGAGGGAACGCGAGAGAGTAGAGCGATAAACACCTACATACGATACGATACATAATCTCGCCGTAGGCATCCTTGCTCAGGATTGCTCCCAGAACCTGGAACCAGCCATCCGCGAACTCATTCTCCTTTCGGATCGGAGTGTTCGGACGCGACAACGGAATATTTCTCGACGTCTTTTATTGCGCATTGCGCTATAACCCGTCCGCGTACGGTTATGTCAACTGTCCGACTGTCACACACTGCGACTGCATTGCAGATTGCAGTGCACTGACTATCTGCCCTCTCGTGTGAAATATATGAAAGTGACACAGCAGACGATATTTTTGTTTGACACGACGACCTTTTTTGAATATAAATTTCAGACTCGGACTTTGCGTCTTAATAATCTCCGCTTGTAGGGCACGTAGCAAAAAAATAAAAACATTTTTATTATATAAATTAAGTCCAAGCTATCCACTGAACCTAGTTAGAACTTGATCCATACACTGCTTATCGAGATCTCAAAATCTTGAATACTTGCAAATTGTCGCGTCGCGTAAAAGAGTCACGGGGCGCTCTCGCTCCGCGCGTACTTGGCGCGAGACACTACCGTGTCTCTTAATGTATATATATATATATACATATGTATTATATGTATATACAGGGTGAGAGTCTATTTAATTTTAACAGGCAAATATTTTGAAAGATACGGAAGATACAGAAAAAAATTTCAGACAAAAGTCGTACGGTTTCAAGGGGGACATAAGATGGTAACAATGATTTGACCTTGGATGGTCGTTTGAAGCTCACGTGAACGTCACCTTCAATTTTTTAAAGGAAACCCCTTATATTGTAGTATATCATTTAAAAAGGCATAAAATAATAAAAATTTTGGCGCAAACCAGAGGTCGACACGTTGACCCGTTCGGGAGTTATTTAGGGTTAAAAATTAACTTTTTCCAACTTTGACTTTAAATAACTCCCGAACGGATCAACGTATCTACCTCTGGTTTTGCGCCAAAATTTTTCTTATTTTATGCCCTTCTAAATGATATACTACAATATGGGGGTTCCATTTTAAATTTTTTAGTTGGTCCCTCTGGGATACTAAAAAATTTTAAGTAAAACCCCCGTTATTGTAGTATACCGTTTGGAAGGGCATAAAATAAGAGAAATTTTGGCGCAAACCAGAGGTTGATTTGTTGATCCGTTCGGTAGTTATTTAAAGTCAAGGTTGGAAAGAGTTAATTTTTGACCCTAAATAACTCCCAAACGGGTCAACGTATCGACCTCTGGTTTGCGCCAAAATTTTTCTTATCCTATGCCCTTTCAAACAATATACTACAATATAGGGGGTTTTATTTAAGAAATTGAAGGTGACGTTCACGTGAGCTTCAAACGACCATCCAAGGTCAAATCATTGCCACCATCTTAGGTCCCTCTTGAAACCGTACGACTTTTGTCTGAAACCTTTTTCCGTATCTTCCATATCTTCTGAAATATTTGCCTGTTAAAAAGACTCACCCTGTACATGTATTATATACATATATTATAGACTTGATCTTTGAGTGACTTTTTCAATGTCAGGTCAATGTGATCGATGTTGCCTTAAATGGAACCCTCCATTTTTTATTGCATATTTTTGTAGCCCTTGTTAAGACGTTTTCGAAACACTACAATAAAGCTCTCTTTTGTTGAGAATTTCCTGATATTTTAAATTTTTTCAGAATTTTTAATAAAAGATATAAAATATCTTGCAAGGTATTCACTTTCGATGACTTTATCTTCATACTTTTATACGTAGAATAATAAAAGGAATCAAATAATAAAATTAATTTTTACATTTGCAATTTTATATAATTGAATGCGTTTACAAGATTCAATCAAATATTTTTAAATAATTTTTTCTGTTTTTATCACAACAATCGATTCCTTCCATTATTCTACGTATAAAAGGATGAAGGTAAAGTCATCGAAAAGTAAATTCTTTACGAGATATTTCATATTTTGTATTAAAAATGTCATAACAAAATGTGAAATATCTAAGGAAATTTTCAACGAAAGAGAGCTTTATTATAGTGTTTTGAAAACGTCTCGACAAGGACTACAAGATATGTGCAATAAAAGGGTTACAAGATATATGCAATAAAAAATGGGAGGTTCCAGCATTTAAGGAAACATCGATCACATTGACCTGGCTTTGAAAACGTCACCCAAGGTCGTCTATATTTTCATCATGTTGCCCTCATCAAACCATGCAAATTTGTCTGAAACATTTTTCCGTATCTTCCATATTTATCGAAATATTTGCCTGCGGCATTTAAAATGCGACACCCTGTATATTATATATATATACATATATATAATTTATATATAAGACAGAAATAATTACTGTTAAAGAAATAATTATATATAAGCATATATCTTATATACTTTCAGCAAACACCAAGTTACATGTAACTTACCTGTTACTTGTAATTTCCTACTCAACAACGTAAATGTTATATGTGTAACACACGTGTTATATTGCATTTATATTGCTGAGTAGGAAATTACAACTTACATGTAAGTTACATGTAACTTAATGTTTGCTGGGCTATAACTTGAAAATGTGTTACATTTGGGCTGGGTATCACATGGATATAAAAACGTGTCTATTTTGGGATATTTTAGGAGTATCTAGAGATGTATGTCTTATAAAGTACATGGACATTTTGACATAAAATAAAGATAAAACGGATATTTATAGGATATGGTGTGCTGTGTGTGTCTGGGTTTAATTATCGATTTTCAAGTTCACGAAAACAAGAGGCATAAAAGTCCCATATAAGATAACCAGACATTATAATAGAACCAATGTTTGGCTGATTTATGGCAGTCAACTATATTGGCCAAGAATCTTGCATTCAATACTGGACCATTCCTGGTAAATAATCGAATGTCCGTTTATTTCTACGTACGATAATACGGCATACCTACAGTGACGAGCCATTCTAGGATTAACAGTATAGCAAACTCTTATATAATTAAATATTATACAAGAAATTTATAAAGTCGGACCATCTCTAGCAAATAATTATACATACAGGGTTCACCAAAAGTATGGAAACTCCTAAATATTTCGAAAACTACGCATTTTAGAAAAAAATGTTTCAGACAAAAGTTGTAGGGTTTCAAGTAACGCATTAAATAGTAATATTAGTGTGACTGAAAATAACTTTGTTAATGCCAGGTAAAAATAACTTTAAAATTTTTAAATGGAAATCCCTATTTTTAATTGTATATTCTTATAGCTTACCTCGAGAGCTTTTCAAAACACTATAATAAAGTATTTTTTTATTAACTATTTTTCAAGTTATGGAGCTTGAAAGCTACGATACTGCCGGCATCAGCGTTACCCAAGATGTACCGCGTGGAGGTTGCACGGTCGGATTTACACTAGCAGAGTTGTAAATAACAATACTTTTGTGATTGAAGTTCTTAATTACTAATTATTTTACATAATTTTAATTTTAATTGAGTTTAAGTACAAACGTTTTTTGGAATTGTAATTAAAGTCGTTCAATTACAAATAGGTACATTTTGAAATTGTAATTAAACTCGAATTTTATTACAATTAAAAAAGTAATGGCCGATCCTCTCCCCTCATTTTGGTTCCTTCTTGGGTCTTCCTATCCTATGGGGAAAAAAGGAGTGGGAGAGGGTCAGCGCGAAAGGAGGGAGAGGGAAAAGGCGATTGGGTCATTGGAGACTCCCATTGGACTCTTCCTAAGAGGGTCCAATGGGAGTCTCCAATTGGACCCTCTTAGGAAGAGTCCAATGGGAGTCTCCAATGACCCAATCGCCTTTTCCCTCTCCCTCCCCTCGCGCTGACCCTCTCCCACTCCTTTTTTCCCCATAGGATAGGAAGACCCAAGAAGGAACCAAAATGAGGGGAGAGGATCGGCCATTACTTTTTTAATTGTAATAAAATTCGAGTTTAATTACAATTTCAAAATGTACCTATTTGTAATTGAACGACTTTAATTACAATTCCAAAAAACGTTTGTACTTAAACTCAATTAAAATTAAAATTATGTAAAATAATTAGTAATTAAGAACTTCAATCACAAAAGTATTGTTATTTACAACTCTGCTAGTGTAAATCCGACCGTGCAACCTCCACGCGGTACATCTTGGGTAACGCTGATGCCGGCAGTATCGTAGCTTTCAAGCTCCATAACTTGAAAAATAGTTAATAAAAAAATACTTTATTATAGTGTTTTGAAAAGCTCTCGAGGTAAGCTATAAGAATATACAATTAAAAATAGAAATTTCCGTTTAAAAATTTTAAAGTTATTTTTACCTGGCATTAACAAAGTTATTTTCAGTCACACTAATATTACTATTTAATGCGTTACTTGAAACCCTACAACTTTTGTCTGAAACATTTTTTTCTAAAATGCGTAGTTTTCGAAATATTTAGGGGTTTCCATACTTTTGGTGAACCCTGTATATATAATATACAGGGTGTTTCCTAAGTAAGTGCACAAACTTGAAGGGAATATTCCTTGGCTTATTTTAAGAAGAAAAGGTCCTATAAACATTGGACCTAAACTGCTCCGTTTTCATAGTAAAAAATTTTTAGATGCTCCCCTGCTGCATCTAAAAATGTTTCATGGGTACTGGAATATAGTTTTTAATACCACATATACGCACACCGAATTTGAATAAAATATTTCCAAACGTTTTCCAGATTTTCGAAATTTTTATATTCATTCTCTTAATTTTGACACCCTGTATTTTGAAAACGAAGCAGTTTAGGACATATGTTTATAGGACCTTTTCTTCTTAAAATAAGCCAAAGAATATTAATTTTTAAAAATTTATATTTGGCTTCTTTATGCAAATACAATTTGTATACTACCTCTATCATTTTTATTAGGTTGTTCCACAGCAAGATATGTGGATGAGTCATTGGTTTTTTCTTTGTAAAAAAACAGGTTAGAGAGATTAATAGTTGTTTATTTAAAAGAGTAAACTTTTTACCTAGTAGCCATTTTCATTGTGTCCAGCCACAATGAATTTTAAGAAAAAATTGATTGATTCAATTAGTGACATCGACCAGCGCAACTTCAAGTTTTGTGCTTTACTTGACTATAGTGCGGATATGTTGCTGAACAGTACCTCAAGAAAGCTTGAGCATATTCGAAGAGGGCAATAGAATCTTGGCAAAAGAAGTTCAGGAAAGACGGAGCATCAATACAAAAACGTCATAGCACCAAAGTTCTAGTGAGTTCCATAAAAGATGAGCAAAAAGAAGAAAGAGTTTGGGATATTTAGAAGAAACTAAAAGAAAAGATGAACGTCAGTATCCGTGGACTTTCGAAACAACTGTATAGTCCAAAGAGTACAGTTTATCGTATCCTAACAGAAGATCTAAAGTTGAGCAAGTGCCTCGGTCAAAGTGATACGAGATCGAAGATATGCAAAGTGGTCTTATCAAGGGTCAAGGGGTGTGTTTCGTTTCACACATGATGCGTATAATGCGTCATTTATCCTTGTTTAACATTCGGTGAAAAACAAGGATAGATAAATGATGCATTATGCGCATCGCGCGTAGAACGGAATGTACCCAAGATGTCAAGATGTTTAGAGACTCCTTGATTGTTCGCAACAAGTCATTTACACAGAATGGTGACTACATATAATGTAATAGTCATGTTAAAATTTTTTATCTTTTCCTATTAATAAATTTTTTGCAAAAATTTATCCACGTCTTGCATTACGCGCGCCTCATTTTCTCTTTAATATGTATATGTTTATTAATAATTTTATATATAAAATACTAACAACCAACAAAACACATTGTTATTTTCAAGAAAATATTGGTCATTGCATACTTTTAATTTCTCTTTGATTTAAATTAAGAGCTTTCTTTATGTCACATAGAAATATATTAAAACTTATAGTGTATGTATACGTATGTATGTGTATGTATTTAAAATTAAAATTAAAAAATTACTTTTTTACGAAATCCGAAAAGTAATGAGATTAAATTTATAGCGCACAATGTGTGGCAACACTGAAAAACCGTAACCATGCAGAACGTAATATAGTTATAATAATAATAATAAGTGAAACAAGACCAATATGATATACAATCAATTAGAGAGAAAAACGCCATTTACGGTCTCGGTTTAATCTTGATAGCCTAATAATAATATTGTGCGTATTTTGTAAAGCAAAGTGGAAAATTCATGGGACAATAAACGAGCAATCCAGAATATTAATAACGTAAAATATGATTTATTATCAACTAAACAAATGATTGTGAGTCCTAATTCTTTAGCCGATACAAAAATTATATAAAAGGGATTATGCCATAATTAATAAGAATAAAAATAAGTATAGATAACGTTCAAGCTGAGCTAGTCCTAGACAAAAGAGACTAAAACAAAACCGAGCCACAGATAGTCTAGCAAGAGGCCACATCGAAATTGAAAGCACAAATAAATAAATAATATAAAATAAATAGAATAAATAAAGTAATAAATAGAAAGTAAAACCAGTTGATATATCTATGTGAAGTCAATAACGTAAAAAAATGATAAAACTAAAAAAAGAAAAAATAAATAAAATTAATAAAAAAAAAATGTGACAGATAAAGATCTATGATAAATTCCTCGTTCTTGCGAAGCAAGAATATATTGAAGTGGTAAGTGTAAAAAAAGATGCTGGAAGTGTGTGAACTGTGATATTTAAAGATTTACTTATTGTTACTCAAATATATCAGTCCATGATTTGTAAGATGGGTAACTCTAAAAAATTAATTTTTAATGTTTTAATGTATTTCGCGTTAAAATGTAAAATTCTCTACAAAAGTCAGTTAAAAATTAGAGATTTACAGAAATAGATGAAGAACGAGAAATCAAAATTAAAGTGCACTTTCAGACAAACAATACAGCCTCTTGTTTTTGTCAACAGCGGATGAACGACTAAACGCATTTGCTCATTTATTGTCTCTTGAATTTACCACTTTGCTTTACAAAATTTGCACAATATTACTAGGCTACCAAGATCCAGTCCAGACCGTAAATGACGTTTTTTCTCTCTAATTGTAAAGTATAGTTCTTCCTTTAAAATCAGTATAAGTTTCAACTCGTTTGGTTGCGTACATGTGTCATTATAACGTTTTTTGTAAGTGTGTATTAGTATAGACTTTGTCACCGTTTTCGTGATTGTTATAGAGCGACAAAGTATTGAACATCAAAGGTACTCGTATACGATAAAATTTTGTGTTAAATTGAAAGAGAGCTCCACGGATTGTTATAAAATGTTAAAAAAGCATTGGGTCATCATGTATTATCGTACGAGACGATTAGGTTCTGGTGGCACACAGCGCCTTCAGTTCGAGAATTTGTGGCTAAGAAAGGGAATGCGGTGCTTACACATTGCAGTCACTCTACTCCCCAAATCTCTCCCCCTGTAACTTTCTATTTCCGAAAATAAAGTTAAATATTAAGGGACATTATTTTGAATTATTAGAATCAATTAAAGAAGCAGCGACGGGACAGCATAAACAGTCTCACTTCAAACGATTATGTCGGATGTTACAAACAGTTAAAACACCGTTGCACTATGGGACGTTTCGCCTGTTTTTTGGGCAAAATATCAAAGATTCGTTTTCATGAGATAAACGTCTGTATATTGGGGTTTTTGGGGTCGCTGATTTCGAATATGACATTAAAAATTAGAAATACAAATTGGCAAATCCAATATAGCGCCCAAAAATATTAAAAATTACTTGTTTTGCATAAAAATTAAACCTGGGAGGTTTCTAAGAGGTTTTCGAGGTCGCTGATTTTGAATATAACTTTAAAAATTATAAATATAAAATGGCGGATTCAATATGGCGCAGAAAAATATAAAAAATTGTTTGTTTTGCATAAAAATGAAACCTGGGGGATTTCTAAGGGGTTTTCGAGGTCGCTGATTTTAAATATGACTTTAAAAATTATAAATACAAAATGGCGGATCCAATATGACGGCCGACAAAATTATAAAATTGTCGATCAAAACTTGAAATTGAAAATGACTGTTAAAACTTATTAATTAATAACGACTTATTCAATATTTTTGTCTTTTTATTTACTTTCATTTATTTTGATTTTAAATTAGAATTTAGCGAACTTAAAAACCCCTCGGACACCGCTTACGTTTTATTTTTATGCAAAGAAGCAGTTTTTCATATTTTTGGGCGCCATATTAAATCCGCCATTTTGTATTTCTAATTTTTAATGTCATATTCAAAATTAGCAACCTCAAAAACCCGTATATAACGTCCCACTGCACTGTGCACTGTGATATCGCTTAGCTTAATCATGAACTTGTTAAGAAAAAAATAGTCGATTGTTTGTACTTTAAAAAATTATATCTCCCAGATGCGGTTCTATGCGGTGATTTACGAAACGGTTTTAGGAAGAGTAGAGTCCCACCTAATATTCAAGCCAAAGATCGCCTTGTTATTGTTTGTTATTCGGAAGTTCTAGTCTTTTAAATATCAGAAACTGATAAAATCATTACTTTTGTCTAATTCAAGTTTAAAGTCCTCTCCTCCAGAATGGCCAAAGCTTAATTTATTCTTATTATTTTCAAGCATTAACTTATGCTAAAAAAGTATTTCAAGCAGTGATTTGTACGTCTTTAACATTGGAGGAGAAAAAAAAGATCAAAGAAACAATAATCTTTCGTGACTTCAAGGTACATTTTTATACACTTTCGAACATAAAATGCGACAAAAAAAATACTTTGCGTGGAACAAATGGTCTTAAATTTTTCTCCGTGTCTCACTAATGTTTATAGAAACTTTTCCAATTGTTAAACATTACGAACTTCGACTTTGATTTTTGCCATTTTTGGCCAGAAAATAGGCGAAACGTCCCATAGTGCGTTGGCAGCGTTGTGTAGATTGTGTCATATTTTGAAGGGGATCGTTGTAATTTATTGTTAGTCACAAATGTTAATAAAAGATTTTATCGGTTTAATCTCATTAGGTACTTTTCTGCTAGACCTCGTATAAAAGCTCATTTAGTATTTTCTGAGATATTTGATTTTGGTAAAATTTGTAACACGGAATAATCTGCTTAATAGCTCAAAACATACGATTTTGCACTGACAAATATATTCTCGGAATAAGCAAGAAAAATAGCAACAGCAAACTTCTTACATGCTTATTTAGAAATGGAAAATTTTTTATTTATTTGCTAATCTTGAATCGTTATTGTTTGCCATTCGTAGGTCATTATCATACGTCCAAGTTATCATCCGATTGTAATCTAATGCTGGGCTAGCATTGGCTGCCAATACTAGGCCAATATCGGAAATCTGGCAGTCAGTAATGGTCCAATACTGAACAAGTCGCAAAATCCTATAGTATAGGGTGCAATGGAAAACTCGGGGAGGAGAGAGTTCCGTTGCAGCCATTTCCTTAAGGAAATTTTTTTGTCATCAAAAGACGACGGGCTTAAAAACCGGACAGATGCAAAATATTCCATGAAATACTATGGTTAATATTGTGCTTTTACAAAAGAAAATGTAAATTCTGATTCAACTCTTTATAACTTATTTTACATTACATAAGCGATTGCCGTACTTTTTTCGATGAAAATTAGGAAAGAAACAATAAACAAATAAAAAGTAGTGAGCAATAGTAAAATAGAAAAAGGGATAAGCGTTACAGAAAGACTTATTGTTAGTAATATGAAATAAACTTTGGTACCAGCTCAGGCGAAAGATGATAAAACTCGACGAGAGCATAAGCCTTGTTCGAAATTGTATACAGATCTAAAATTGTACGCGTAGTTCTGTTGTAAAACATTCAATCGTGTGTTATTACTATACATATGGAGACTTTTGCTAAAGTAGTCACATTTGTACATATAGCCAGGATATCAAAATAGAAGGTTTCTGTTGATCTTTTATCACAATCATACGAGATAGAGCTTTCCTACCATTCACCTTTATCAGTTATTCCATTTATAGCTATAATATTGCACCATTATGTAACATATTTATATGTATAATAAAAATTATTTATGTAATATAAGTTATACACAGTGCGGTCCAAAAATTTTAGGACCAAATTTTGTACCGCTTTCCTTGTAATGCCATGTATCAGAACTACGTAGTATGTGCCAACGGGCGTTACTGTGATTTCAGTAGTGATTAAGACCAGACGTTTTGAACAATCTTCATTAGTTAGCCTCTGTCACAACCGTGAGATGAAGGTGAAGAAAGAGCAACGGGCCATCGGAAAATGTTTGAACGACTCAAAGAGGCATCTCCGTAAGCCTTTTGAAACAATGACAGTTTTCGAAGCCGACAAATCAGCTTTGCAACAAAATTTTATCGCCATGCACGTTGCTTTTCCTTCACATCCATCTCACGGTTTTGACAGAGGCTAACTAATGAAGATTGTTTGAAACGTCTGGTCTTAATCACTAACTGAAATCACACTAACGTCCAATGGCACATGTGCATGTGTCGAGAAAGGTTTTTACTACGTAGTTCTATTACGTTCTGGTACATGGCATCACTAGGAAAGCTGTAAAAAATTCAGTCCTAAAACTTTTGGATACGCACCGTGTATATGTATATAACTTATTAAATTATGTTATTATACAATAATGCAATATTAGAGCCAAATGAAATATAATGAGTAATATATAATTTAACGCATAATTTAATTCCGCTAATTAATATATATCAAATATAAAAATAATAAAAGAAAAATTCACATATCTCCATTTGCAATACGTATTAACCGTGCACGTATCTCATTCGCATAATACTATTATTTTGCCATTAAATTTTATTGTAGACATGAAGACTTGTTTTTAAAAAAGGAGAGGTGATTTTCTGCATCGTTCATTCGCTTTACTTCGCAAAGACTGATGAAGCATTGAATGAACTCTCGTTGCGCACTTAATTCAAATAAATATTTTCCAACGATGCTGAATTCATCTTTTCTTAACAATGCGATAATAATATGCGCTTGAATGAACTTACTGTTAGTTTTTGAGCACTGAATACGATCCCGTTTGCCAAATTGCTCTATCACATCACAATTTTGAGAAAGGAGTCCATAAAGCCAATTTTCAGTCCCCTCTTAATTTTATTTTAAAATATCAGAAACGTTTTATTTTTGTAAGAACTATTGAAGGTGATTTCAGTCTAAACGGATGTATTTTGACGCCTATAATTTATCCTTTAAATCTAATTAATCCATTTTTACCATCAACGCTGCTATGTCACCTACATATAGTTTCCTCACATTTGTGTGTGTTGTGTTACATTTGGATGTGTAAAATAACACTTAAGTATTTAGTAAATAGTAATCTTTAATATCAACATTCCTGTAGCACAATTTTTTTTAAATAATTTGTTTATTTATTTTTTGGTTACTGTAGATATTTACTTGATGGTAATATGTGTTGTATAAAAGGGTTACAATAAAATATAGCTTAACGTGAAAAGATCGAAAAACTTCGCACTCAGCGCCAATGTGGCCAAAAAACGGCTTCAGTAACACCCACTCCCACAATCACATAGCTAAACTCATACATACAAATGCCATTAAGGCTCCTGGATGGTGAGGCGAGAACGGTGGTGACATCGGTAGAAATAAAAACTAAAGGGCGTGAAAATAATCATAAGGCATGGAAAGTGACATATGTTGACAACCTTATTTTTCGTCCATGCCATTTCCTTATTATTTGCTCTGTACTTGTGCTCTAACGTTTAACGTATTCGTGAAACTCATAAAATTGACTGAAAAGTAAGATTAGTAAGGAATACATATGCGGAAGGAACATTTTCGATAGTCATCAAACGGCTTGTTTACTCTATGTTTAGGCTTCGTTTTGTGACTGTTTGTTCATTGTGGAGGGAAAAGGATAGTTTTTGGCCAATTTTAGAAGTGTTATGAAACGATCTATAGTAATTTCTTACACCATTTCTTTCTAATTAAAATGTCTTTTTATTTGGAAATGCCATGGACGACAAAATAGGTTGTTTTCCTCGCCTCGATAGCAAAAATTCAGTATGGCCGCGGTGACCATCCAGGAGCCTTAACTTTCTTCTCTATCTAAAACACACACACACACACACACACAAAACAAAAATGTAAAAAAACGATATGTAGGTGACAGACGAATGTTGATGATAAAAATGAGAATAATTAGCGTTACAGGATAAACAGGTATCAAAATACGTCCGTTTAGGCTAAAATCACCTGATTTCGATAGTTTTTACAAAAATGAAACGTTTCTTTATTTTAGAATAATAAATATTTTAGAATGAAATTAAGAGGGGACCGAAAACTGGTCTATGGACCCTCCTTTATAATTAAAGTTACAAGAAAGCTATTTTAGTGTACATATTTTGTCATATTGTAATTACGATATGTGACGTATTGGAGACATTTTATTGAAATTAAAATTAAGTATGTTATTAATACTCTCAGTCTTTAAAAGAAATTTGTTAACAATTATGGTTAAAAAGATATTGATAATTAACATAGTCTATTGCATCAAAATTGCGACTTACATAGACCATTAAGGATCTGTGAAATATTTTTTAATTGTGTTAATCAAACTTAAGAGTTGTTGAGATTGCTGAATATTAATATAATGTCGAAATGTTGATAAAATCTAAATGACAGAGCCAATTAATATAGCGGATATCTAAAGTAAAAATTTGACCATTTTTAATTTTGATATCCGTTATATTGGCTTCGTTATTTTAAATTGATCAACTTTGACACAGATTAGTATTTAGTGACCTGAAAAACCCTTAAATTTAAATAGCATACAGAATTAAGAAGTATTTCATAGATCCTTAAGGGGTCGTCTCACTGTGAACGCTCGAAAAATCCGCTATTTTTATGAATTTTTTTTTGGCAATACCAATGCAGATAATTGAATGAATGTTTTTAGTACTTATTAGGCATGCTTTAAACAACAAAACATATTTTTTGTAGAATTTTTTGTCAAGTTTATTTAATGGAAAATACAACAATGCAAACAAGTAAAAAAAAAAGGTTGGTCCACGGCGGACATTGTAACTCCTTTTATAATCATCTGAAACAAAAAAACCAAAAAGATTCTTGATTAGTATGAGTGTCGCTATAGCATGAACCTCCAGAAATAATTTATGTTTGAAAATAAAGAAATGGTGGAGGTTTAAAGAAAAAACTTGAATAATATTATTCAAGTTTTTTCTTTAAACCTCCACCATTTCTTTATTTTCAAACATAAATTATTTCTGGAGGTTCATGCTATAGCGACACTCATACTAATCAAGAATCTTTTTGGTTTTTTTGTTTCAGATGATTATAAAAGGAGTTACAATGTCCGCCGTGGACCAACCTTTTTTTTTTACTTGTTTGCATTGTTGTATTTTCCATTAAATAAACTTGACTAAAAATTCTACAAAAAATATGTTTTGTTGTTTAAAGCATGCCTAATAAGTACTAAAAACATTCATTCAATTATCTGCATTGGTATTGCCAAAAAAAAATTCATAAAAATAGCGGATTTTTCGAGCGTTCACAGTGAGACGACCCCTTAATGTGAGTAAGTGTACAAGTGTCATAAGCCGGTATTCATAGTCAAATCTTATATTTAAGATTTTCTGAAATCTGGTCAAAGGCAGTCTTAAGACTCCATCCAGCCAATAAAGTGACCGTATAGCGTCTCGAGCTAGTATACTTAAATATATCTTAAATAGATCAAATATTAGATCGGACTATAAATATCGGCCATATAGTCTGTCGGGGCTTGTGCCCTTTGCGTATGTGCACGCTATTTTTCTCGAGCAACCTTGTGGCTGACCTTGTGTGAATGTTGAAAATAAAGCCTCTGGTTGTTCTACATAATCTCATTTACTTCCTTGGTTCGGTATTCTTACAGTTTCTTTGCGTGATAATATTCTGAACTTAATTACAATGCCACGAGGCTCACGCTATGACAACTCAGAAAGAACTGTCTCGAAAGAACGATCCTGTCCGTGCTCGTTAAACAAAAAAACGCGCGAGACGACGCGGACGCCAAGCACACTTGAAAGCGTGACGCGCGAAAGGACTAAAAGTCTTTAAAAAATAAAAAATAAATCAATAAAACTTCTTTAACAGATCGTAGTTATAATATACCAAAATACACTGAAAACACCTTTTTTGCAACTTTAACTATGCATTTCTTAAAATTGTGATTGTGCTAGAGCAATTTGGTGAACAAAATCGTATGTAGCGTTCAAGAAACTATAAGAAACAATTACTCTTAAATTACTACTTTGTGCATTTTTTCTTGTTGAACAGTGTAATTGGCACTGATACATCTATAACCATTTCAAATTTTTGATATTTTGTTGCAATAATTTAGAATAAACATATCGATTTTTTGTTTACAATTTTCTATAGGTACATGTTTTTCATAAGCGGAGGAGGTGTTAGCATAACATAAAGTCAGTACCGCCATCTTTGATGTTTTTTCCTGCGAATAGATAGGAGCAAATTCGGAATTAAAAAAATAAATTAATAATAAATTGGTATTTAATTATGGCATATATCCAAATTTATTTTTAATGGTAGAAGTGTTAAGTTCATATTCATCATGATTTTGCAGGGAAAGCAAAAGTTGACCAGGACTGTGATAACGTGGAATTGCTACCGAATCTCTCCATCCGGAATCAAGGCAAGGCAATCTCCTATTTCTATGTCTTGCGAAGCCCGACATCGTAATCGAAAAGATACAAGAAGCATAACATAGACATCGGAATATCGGAAATGACAACGCAAGATACTATCATTTCTATAGAGAAGCAAGATCTAGTCAGCGCGGAGATGCCAAACTTTACATCGATTATCAACAATGTTCAGCCAGCTGCCACATTCCTTTCCTTCTTTATAAACTTTCCCGGCGATTATTCGCCCTACAATGCAATAGAGGTAAGTGACGCGTGGCGAAGTTACCGGCGTAATTGCGTAGCTACTAAATGAAATTAGCTTCTTTCGTGAGGTAATGAGGTGTACTTTTAACATGAACACACTCCTCAAGAGTGAATGAGTGAGTGATAGTATTTATTAGTTATTACGAGAATAAAATCTTTTTTGGAATGACTGTAGACTATGGAAGAAAGCGAATAAAAATAACGGGACTGAAGAAGAGCGCGTTACTAATTTAACACTAAAATTACCTAGTAGTTAGAAGATTAACCTGTAGATACCTATTTCTATCGAAGTGATCAAAAAGTAAAATAACTTGTTTTCGAAAAAACACGATATTTAAGAAACAATGTACATAATACATCCAGCTATGTAGATTTTTTTACATTAATTTAACGGAAATTCAAAATAAGATTATTTTTAAAAATAAATAATAATACAGATACATATATACTTCTTTTTAGTAACATTTTTCTCTTTTATTAAGAAAACAAAAATATAAACAGACATATGTTACTTTTACTGAACAGTTTTATGTATTATTCAGCACATTTCTTGCAGATGGAGATATTCTTAAGAGTACTTATACAAGAGCACTTTCAAAGTTCTACCGATAAAATTAGTAGGTGTATGTTTGCATTTTTACATGCTTGTTCAAAAACTACCTTTGAAAAAATCAAATGCAATCTCAAAAATTATAAGTAAAAAGGAAGTTACAAAACTTTATATGTCACTGAGGTACAATTCTAAATTATGATTTGTGCGTTTCAAATCCTTTGTATTGAAATATAGATTTCAATAGGTACTTTACTTTTTAGCAACTCAGAAATCAGTCATTTTGAAGTGCGCAATTTATAACTTAAATTTATGATGAAGCAGAATTTGACACCATTAACTATACGAATACACTTGTTTTACGCTTATTTGTTTGCGCATCTCTTTCTCTCTCTCTCTCTCTCGCACTTTCTATCTTTTTAAGGCAGGTCGAACATGGAGCAATATGCAATATATTATGGTGGACATTGTTTTTTGTATTAATCCGTTATATTTTTTAATTTCCAGTAAATTAACACAATATATAGCAATACATTTCTGATACAATAGTTTGCCCATACTACACCATGCATATGGCGCACTTTGTAAAATTTCTATGTTACAGCAATACAATTTCAGATGCAATAGTTTGTCCACATTACACCTTACATATGGCGTATTTTGTAAGATTTTTATGTATTGTATCTAGGTATACCGGACGAATTTACTTCCAGTACTAGAAAGGTTCATAAGAAACTGAAATGCGAATGTGATCAAAATTTTACCGACATTTTTTGAAGGGTTAAAATGACCCCTCCGGTACATCTAGGTATACAACTACATAAAAATCTTAAAAAAAATAAGAGAAAAAGAGAAAACATTTATAAAATTAATTAATTGTATATTTCAATAAATGTCAGAGAATTTGTAAAATTAAGATATTTTAAAATGAGTAATAACTATTAAAAAATGTCAAACAAGTATTTTGACCCCCCTGGTAGATCTAGCGTTAAAGTTGGCGCCTCTTCAATCATTACAAGTCTTTAAAGTAGCACGACTATCTTAATCTAATTCACAATGTGAATAATTTTTACATTAGACCTCTAAATATTAAATTACTTTCAAGTTTGTTTATTCGACCAGACTGGCTAGTATTAAATATTTAACGTCTTTTCGATATGAAAATTGAAAGACTGCGAGCCGACTTGGTTTGTCTCATTAACACAGCACTCTTCGAATCAATCGTCGAGACATTAATTTCGACCATGTGTTTTGGTCCGTTGATGTAGATAGTTTTTAATTTAATTTTAATTGTTATTGCGAAAAATATTACCCCAGCCAAGGTCCGAACCTGGAATCTCCCGCATTCCGTTCGGGCGTCTTACCAATTCGACTACCGGGGCATGTGGTAATATTTATCGCGATAACACATTAAGATGACTAAATAACAATAAGATGGAACCACCAATGTTAAGGTCGATGGTGTGTAATAAACAGAAATGAATATTAAGATTCGCCAGTGATAATTAACAGCAAGTTTATTCATTAAATTACTTTCATGTTTTCGACATAATGGTGATCTGAAATATCATTAACGCTTTCCATTTTTTTATTTCCAAAAAATGAAGGTTTTCTATTTAAAATAATTATTTTTATCCTCTTGTTATTTAGTTCGGCAAGTATACATATATATATATATATATATATATATATATAACTTTGTAACGGTTTACTTTTATCGATGTTAGTTTACAGGGAGAACCTTTTTTAAGTCTAAATAAATATTTACGGAAAAAGTTCCAGTTTACAGCCAGGAACGATTCACGATTGAGTGCTACATACGTCAATACACATGTATTGTAAAGAAAAATACACAACGTAATAAATATGAAAAGTACTTCGGATATTTTTCGTTTTAATCGTGTTACGTATCGAGAAATAAAATTAATTACCACCTTAATATCTAAAATTAATTTCCACCTCAATATAAAAAGCTCCAATTTAGTCAATTCAATGTTCAACCTTTCTCGCGTTGTTCCGCGAACAGATTATCAATATGTGTATAAATCCTTTTACTCCTCGCGGAGCATTAGGGCCTCCAAGGAGGTTTCAGTAATCGCTTTAAATTCAGATGTGCGGGTGATTAGCCCACAGCACCCTGGCATGGTGGATATTGCCATATAGTATTTGGACCAACGGTTTAACGTCTCTTCCGAAAGACGGAAGATTATCAATACTTTATTGAAAAATATTTGATAAACATGTAAAATGTGATGTTTTAGTAAATATATTTGTGCTTGTACAATATGATTAAATGTATAATTTCCAAACATGTAAATTTTGCGTAACATACATAATGTATCTTACTCTTTTTCATAACTTTATGATTGAATTAATTTCCAGAAACAATCTACCTATAATGCATAATTAATACATACATGATGAAACATAATTATCTCAATGCAACTTTTGTTTTATAAAATTAATAAAGTTATTTTAAAGTTAAAGTTATTTTTTATAAAGTTAATATACAGTTATTAATTCAGTTTATTAATAAAAATCTATTTTCAGATATAGCTTAAATAACTTAGGACATATATGCATCAATCTACATATATACATATATATATATATATATACACGGTGGACCAAATGAGTCTATAATGGGAAAAATCTCGAAATAGAGGTTAGATACAGCAAAATGTTTCAGACAAAAGTTGTATGGTCTAAAGGGGGACATAAGATGGTGGCAATGATTTGACTTTGGATGGTCGTTTGAAGCTCACGTGAACGTCACATTCAATTTCTTAAATGGAACCCCCTATATTGTAGTATATCGTTTGAAAAGGCATAAAATAACAAAAATTTTGGTGCAAACCAGAGGTCGATACGTTGACCCGTTCGGGAGTTATTTAGGGTCAAAAATTGACTATTTCCAACTTTGACTTTAAATAACTGCCGAACGGATCAACGTATCGACCTCTAGTTTGCGCCAAAATTTTTCTTATTTTATGCCCTTTCAAACGGTATACTACAATATTGGGGGGTTCCATTTCAAATTTTTGCCCTTTCAAACGATATACTACAATATAGGGGGTTCCGTTTAAGAAATTGAAGGTGACGTTCACGTGTGCTTCAAACAACCATCAAAAGTCAAATCATTGCCACCATCTTATGTTCCCCTTTAGACCATACAACTTTTGTCTGAAACATTTTGCTGTATCTAACCTCTATTTCGAGATTTTTCCCATTATAGACTTATTTGGTCCACCCTGTATTTGTATACAGGGTGTCCCATTTTAAATGTTCCACCCTCATAACTTTTCAGGATCAACGTTTGAAGGAAAACGATTCGGATAAAAGTTGGAGGGAACAAAGGGGGCTATCTAATAGTGACCGTGGATTCGACATTAATGGTCATTATCAAGGTCATTTAAAGGTCAACTTCCGTTTTTAAATGGTAACCCCTATTTTTGACACCGGATTCTGAAAGAGCGGAAAATTGTACATTAGAGTTGTAAGGGGTCATTTCACGTTTAGATGATCATTCGAGGGTCAACCATTGCCTGCGTCAGTCATCGATATGCTACTCGATGTCCAGGACCCATGACGAGAACATAGCAGGATGAATTTTCAGGTCTCATTTTGATCCAGCATACAATAAACTATCAATAATATGATCAGTTGATCGAGAAAAAAACTGAGAAATTTTTAATGATGGATTTCAAATAATTTTCAAAATTTCCAGAAATTATTAAAATTTAAGAAAACTTCTGAGGATTCTGGGATTCTGAGTTACTAACTTTTTGAACCGGATTCTGAGTTATTACCTTTGTCTTATTTTTCCCACACTTTGAAAATAAGGGTCAAGGTACAATTCAAGGTCACCAGGTGGTGGCCTCCGATGACCTCGACAATTTTTATGGAGGTCATTCTTTCGATATATCGCTATCATGACAAGAGACAAGCCTGGGAAGTACGGGAGAGATTTAACCTTCAGATGACCCCTAGGGTCAATTTGATCCCTTACAACTCTAATGTAAAATTTTCCGCTCTCAGAATTCGGGGTAAAAAATAGGGGTTTCCATTTAAAAAACGGAAGTTGACATTCAAATAACCTTGAAAATGACCTTGAAAATGACCTTTAATGTCGAATCCAAGGTCACTATTAGATAACCCCCTTTGTTTCCTACAACTTTTATCCGAGTCGTTTTCCTTCAAACGTTGATCTTAAAAAGTTATAAGGGTGGAACTTTTAAAATGGGACACCCTGTATATATATACAGGGTGTTAAAAAACTAAGTATCATAAATTTGTTTAATAAAAGAAGAGATCATTACAAGCATTTTAAGTATAGGAACCATGGGTCGACGACGTTTCGTTACGGCGTAATGGGCGTTTAATTGAATCGTCACAACGTCTGCGATGCAATTATTTTATTCCGTCAATTTGACATGTTTATAGTAAATGTTCAAAGTTACGACCGCCAACGTTACGACAAAAGTCACAGCGACGGAGCAATAACTGCGGCGTTCTTTGGAATATTTCAGGCATGTGTCGGATGGTTTCAGATGTCTCAACGATGTGACCAGATCACCTCGGATTCGACTTGTTCCGAACAAATCATACTTTTCATTGCATCCCAGAAGGTAATTTTGAACATTTATTGTAAACATGTCAAATTGACGGAATAAAATCGTTGCATTGCAGGTATTGTGACGATTTAATTAAACGCCCGTCGCGTCGTAAGAAAGCGTCGTCGACCTATAGTTTCTATACTTAAAATGCTTATATTGGTCCTTTTTTTATTACACAAAATGGTACTTAGTTTTTTTAACACCCTGTATATATATATAACTATAATTTAACTATGGAAGTTTTCAATTGATTCCCTATGGAATTCCAATACCCATCCACCACTACCTCATCTCCACACTCAACTTTTTAACCTTTGGATCAACTGCTAAACGTCTCTTCCGAAAGACGGAGTCCAGTTTTCCCCGTTTGAGAATCCATCTCTCGCGTGGGGGGGGGGAGGGGGGGCGCAACTTCGGAAATAAATTTCATGTTTACGTGCTCAAGTGGACTCGAAACTGGTTCCTCAGATTACGAGCCTGGCGCTCTACCACTAAACCACACACTGCCGCCTTTTATATATACGTGATATATACATTGCAAACCGATTTTCCTCGGTCTCGCCCGCCGAGGAGGCGCGGCTGCAAATTGACCGCCGATATTTATAAGTCAGCCGGTGTTCTCGAAGGTATCCGCGAGGTATACAGGCAGACAGGTATTCGCGAGGTAATCAGGCAGGTCGTAGATATCCGGTAGGTAATTAGGTAGGTCGAAGATACTCGCGAGGTAATTAGACAGGCCGAAGGTATTCGCGAGGTAGTCAGATACATAGGTATTTTCCAAGATATTCGCGAGACACTCAGATAGACAACTATCTCCACACATTCGCAAGGAGTTCAGGCAGGCCGATCTTCGTGTAAATATCCGCGAGACAACGCTAAAGTCTGGGCGCCAGGTGCGAATACGCGCACCACGTTTTCGTAACTTTGCTTCGAACGTGATCATCCGGACACTCACGTCCGCTCAGGGCGCGGGGCAAGGTTAACACTCTGTGGAGAGGGAGGGGTATCGCAGAGCAATCAACACACTTTCATAAGAATAAACAATCATATATATATATATTTCCAGAAAGGAAGAGAAGTAGAAAAGAACAACATAATAGGTACCAAAAGACGGACGCTCGCGTCTCACTCACACACGCACACGACACACGCAGGCACGACAGACAGAAGTCGCGACTCACATACACCACACTCGGTTCACACACACACGCGCATATTCCACGCGTTCGCGACCATCCCGACAAATGCACCGCAAAATAGGCGCAACATTTCCAGGCTGCCCGCGACGCAACAACTGTAACGCAATCGCAGTTTCCTCCCCGACACGTTTTCCCCGCTCGCGGGATGCGACACACAATCCGCGAGACCCTCCCGGCGCGTCTCACGACGCCCGCGAGGCGCGACACGCAATACTCTCCCGATACGTTTCCGACGTTCGCGAGACGACACTCATCCACACGCGATACTTCCCCCGGTGCGCCTCCCAAATACCCGCGAGACGACACCGAGAATTTCCACGATAATCCGAATTCCCGAAGGGCCCGGCGCAATGGTCTCACTCTATCGGGCACACCCGACACACGCACGCGATGCCGCGATACGCCCGACGCAACCGCGCCCGGGACACTTCCCCACGAAACGACTGCCGGCCGCACTAGTCCTCGAACAGGGTTCCTACGCAGAAAGATCTGTGTACGCCCTCGGCTGGTCCCCTCCACCGCGTTGCAGGTAATAGGTACAGAAGGTACCAGATACTTTCTTCGCACGAGGCAAACGTTCGTGCCGAGGTAACCGCAAGGTAATAGGGGCGGGACTGAGGCCGAGGTCGCACACCGAACGCGATGAGGTACCGGGGTGGAGATCTTACAATTTCTCTGCAGGCCGCTCGCTCCTGTGGATGCTCGCTGCTCTCTCGTGTTTCGGGACCGGGGTGGATTCGAGACGGCTCCTCGGTTGTGGCTGGCACGACAGTATCCGGTAGTCCACCCAGCGAGACCACGCCGGGCCCCCGCGCATGCGCGCCCGCCCGCGATCGTTCCTCCCGGCCGATCCGCTCTCAGCGCCGTTCGCCGCTCGGGATGTCGCACGCGTCGCCCGCCGCCTTTCCGCGGGACTTTCAACTGCTGCTCCTCGCCTCGTTATTCCGGCGGTTCCAGTTGCGACTCCTCAAGTCCTGAATGTGTGCGCCGGGCTGGCCAGGCCTCGGCCACCGACCTTGTAATATGTGTCCCCGGTGACGGTATTTCGGGTCGGTCATCCGCCCCATAGCAGCGGCGCCGTACCCTCCGTCTGGACCCTAGCGGTGCGTCCCTGGTTCCCTTGTCGGCCACGGCGGCTCGGGAATCTCGGCTCGCCTTGCGAGTCGCGGGGCAGCCCGTCGGCGGGCCCGGGCGTGACCCACCTGTCGCAGTGTCTCTCCATCCGGTCTCCCCTGACGCTCAGCTGCTCCCGCGTTGCGACATGAAAGTCGTTACAATGGGTGGCTGACCGTCCACCCCCGGGACTCTCACCGCGCTCCTCCTACAAACATCCTAATTCTTACAAGTTAACGCGAAACAACCCTCCCCGATTCACGCCGAGGCGCCACCCCTGACCTTCCCCTCGGCCGAGCACCCGTCCGGGCGGTTGACGCGACCATGTCACGTCACAACATATAAAATATATAAAATTACGGTAAACCTAGACAATTAGGGCCTATACGAGAAATCAATCGCCACTTAAATATGTTGTAGGGGAGATTTTTCTGAGTATTCAATTCTACGAAAGAAAAAAGTGGGGGACGGCATTGGTTTAGAAAATATAGCAAATTAAATTATCAGAATTTTAATGCTTTTTATTAGATATTATAAACCTATAGGTTAGTGACGTGCTTTATAAGTATGCTTTATAAGACGCGCTTTGCTCGTATATGTGCTTTGTAAGTTGAAGCGAGATCCACTCTGTACAGGGTTGAGAGGGAGGGTGCAGGTAGGGGGAGGGGCTACCCCCCCGCAACCCCCGACCCGTGTGGATCGCGCTCCTCTGTCCATGCATGTACTTTGGTATATTAGTTTCTCATATATATATCTCATAATGCTCAAAATAACTGTCGATTAAGCAAATTTCAATTTGCTATATCTTCTAAACCAATGCTGTCCCTCACTTTTTTTTGCGTAGAATTACTCAGAAAGACCTTCCCTACAACATATTTAAGTGGCGATTGATTTCTCGTATAAGCCCTAATTGTCTAAGTTTACCAAAATTACTTGTTAATTATTTACATTAACGGACACAGTATTAACCAGCTTTTGATATTTATATATGTTGTCATGATCTTTACATACGTTATTAACAAATAAAATAAATCACACAAACGTGTGTTTAATAGCATAAATCAAACATTACTTAACATGAATACTATATTATTATTTATAATATTTGTTAGACGGAGCTTCTCCCCCTGCATCCCTATCCCAAAAGTTTATAACCTAAGTCAAATATAATTTTAGTTCCAAATTAGAAATAAACTTGGATTAAATTAGGTATTATACGAAAGTTCAAGAACTTTGCCCCTCTCCCGCTCAGGTATTTACTTCTATATGCAAATAATATGGTATTCATGTTAGATAAAGTTTAAATTATTAAGTTTAATGAAATACACATACACATACACATGTTTATATCGTCATCTTATTTGTTAATAACTTTTTAATAAACAATGAGTGATGGCTAAAAGCTTTAGGTTGTTACTCAGGGCTATGTCATTAACAACATATATAGAAGTTAAGCTATAAATCGACGCTGTTAATGTGAATAATTACCAATTTCAATTTTCTTTCTCTTTCTTTTTTCTACTTGCAATAAAAATAAGAAATTATAAAGATTTAAATCAATACAAAAGAACAAATTTAATACGATTTAATTAATTGCATCATAAATACGAAATAAAAATTTGCAACATTAACAAATTAATTACCTAGAAACATTCACTTGACGTACACATTAATTTCTTCCTTTTACTTAGAATTGGCAGTTTGAGTTTTCAGTTTTGAATTCAACCAAATCTAACTCGGCAAGCATGTGGAATAGCTTCACAATTCCAATTTCCTACATTACAAGACTTTCAATGAGGTTCATCCAACAAAATTTGCTGTACTACTTCTACTTAAATTGTGAGCGTGGCAACAAATTTTAACTTGCGTTTTACATTTTAAGACTATAACATATTTTTATAATTACCATTGTCCTTTGCGCACTGAAGATCTCATTTTAGGTCAAAACGTATGTAATAAACGTTTTGGCCAGTCAGGTCGACTAACAACGACTTTTATTTTAAATTTATTTACTAACGGAGGAAGACTTTGTTTTTGTAATAAACGATGTTTAGCAAAATGACTATAAAATCGTTATCTACAATGTTGACAGATGTTTTATGAATTTTTTCAGATTTTTTTAAATACTTTAAGATTAGAGAAAATAACGTCAAAGGCAACAGACCCATGTCAATCGGAAGGTCCCAAAAAACGTTGTCAGACGGAGGGTTATATAAGGTAAACCTTGACAAAAGGGGACTCCTCTCCAATGACCTTGACATATGTTGTCAAGGTCACCCTCCTGAGTGACCTTCGGAAGGTTTTAGTCCGCGCTCGTTTTTTATTAAAAAGTTATCAACAAAAAAAATTTTAAGAACAGCATTTATTTTGAGTATTAAAAGCGATTTGGTAAATATTGCAGAAAGTTTAAAACCCATATTAAATCATTTTATGTTAATAATGTGTATGCAAAAGAAGAAACATGCGTTTCTGCGATGGGGGTGCTGGAAATGTAAAGAAAGAAAAATATAAAACTGGTATATTAAGGCGGCTACACACACGCAGTTAAAATAGAGCGATCTAACTGTATGGTCGCGGTCAGAGTAGTTGCGACACTTTTTTTTTAAAATGAGGTTAGAAAAATAAGTTATAGTTATAAGTTATAGTTATAGTTTTTTTAAAATAAGTTTAGTTTTTTAAGTGTTGCAACTACTCTGACCGCGACTGTACAGTCGGACTGAGCGAATACAATAAATCAATTGATGAACTGTGCAGATGCGTAACTGTACAGTTAAATCGGAACGTGTGTACGGGCCAACCATTCAGTAGTGTCAGTCACGAAGTCGGTGGAAAAATATTATTAAATATTAAATATTATTATTAAATTATTGCGAAGTCTGTGGGGACATGGCGTTTATCATCAAAATGTCTTTCTTTACTATATCAATGGTGTAACTAAAGATAGAAGATTTAAATAGGAGTATTCTCATTCATTTTAAGATAATTATGCCAATCTTTAGGACAAAATTTTAGCTCATTTAGCAAGTTTATATGTGAGTAACGTTCCTTTTTCTTCAACCACTCCTTGCACCAAATGCTACGCTTTTTACGCCTATGCCGTTTGCTTTTAGCTAGTAATAAAAAACCGACCACCGCGGCTAAAGCGTCGTCTGTCGTCGCCATGACCTAAAGTTGAATTGTTTCTAATAGGTTTAACTGAAGGTGTGTGTGCACTATGTGAATCCGGCCGATCTGAACAGTTTCAACTGTCAGTTAGATCGCTCAGTTTTAACTGCGTGTGTATAGCCGCCTTTAGTCGTTTATGCCTTTCAATACTCAAAATAACTGCTATATGTTTTTCAAACTTTTTTTATTAATAACTTTTTAATAAAAAACGAGCGACGACTAAGACCTGAAGGTCACTCAGGAGGGTGACCTTGACAACATATGTCAAGGTCAAGGTCATTGGAAAGGGGTCACCTTTTGTCAAGGTTTACCGTTTGCTTTGTCAGTGATCAAGAAATAAGCTTGATCATTAAACATATTTTTTTTTATTTGTTAGACTGCGCGTTCCTGATTTGATCTTTAAGTAATAAAAATTATTATACATTAAAGAGAGAGAAGAAATATTCCCTTTTTTATATTTTATATGTATGGGAAACTTCAGAAGTGTGAAATCAATATGTCATACATATTATGTTAATAGAATTCGCGTTTACAATATATGGCTTAGAAGATTTTGTAAAATATTATGCGAGAGTTTGCACTTACCATGCAGCATAAGACGTGTGGAAATTCTGTAAAAATATATTTTTTATGTTAGGCATTCTTCCTAACTGTGCTGCTCCTGTTCATCACCTTCGTGACGATAGCAGGTAACGCTACCATCTGTTTCATCATCATATACTTTAAAAGATTTCGACGCTCCAATTACTTGGTGACCAGCTTGGCGGTGAGCGATTTGTTGGTCGGTGTGGTGGTGATGCCACCAGCCATAATTTATCAAGTATCGGGCGACTGGTACTTCGGTTCTACCTCATGCCACATTTGGCTCAGCGCCGACGTGCTCAACTGCACTGCCAGCATCTTCAATCTCTGCATGGTTTCCATAGATCGGTGAGTTAATTAGTAAACCAATCATCAATATCCAAGAAATTCAGCAAGTCATGGACTAAGATTGGATTTTCACAAAAATTGAAGTCACGCCATAGGTAGTCTCATTGATTAATGTTCTCGGATATATGCTTCAATATTGCGGAATGTAAAATAATAAAATATAACACGCATGCTACGAAAGAACAAATTGGTGCGTAGTTGACCCGCCCTTGACACGTTCACACCAGTATGATCCATCATCAAGGGGTAGATGAGGGTACTATGTGCTAAGTATTAGCACGTTTGGAATGGTCGGATTATATTATTATTAACCACAAATTATGACTGTATTAAATAAAAAATGTATAATTTTATATGTTAATATTAAAAAGGAAATTTACATAATACTATCAACAGAAAAATAAATGAATTAAATTAGAGAAAATGCCATTTGTTTACGGTCCGGGCTGAATTTTGGTAGCCTATTAATAATATTGTATGAATTTTGTAAATTTTTTCTAAACTCTTAGTAAACTGCGCGCCGATTTTTTTTCGGTCTTTGAAAGCTCTTTGTTGGAACAATAAATTCACATAACCGATTTAAGTATGTGCGTTTACCAAGATCCAGCCCAGATCGTAAATGGCATTTTCCCTAATTAATTTTATATCATTGCATATTATTGATTATATATCATATTCGTCCTGTGTTTCACTTATTAAAGTAAAGTAAATAAAATCATCGAGTAAACGCCTTGCCATAATTTTGTATTTTTCTAAATTAAAACCAGAACTTCATAATGTAACTAGTTTGAATTTCAAGAAATAATTCTGGCATTGTATTGAGCGACTAGCTCAACTAAAAGTTCTATTAAATTAACTGATTGTCTTCCCAGACAACACGTATGTCTCAAATCGGGAAATACGAGAATGACGTCTTAGAGATGTCTTTAATGACGTCTTCAAGGCGTCTTATCTTCCAATTTGAGACATTTTGATGAAGTAATCAAAGTCAAATATCTTCGTGCTGCCGATAAGAAACATAATAAGGTATACACTAATGTGAACGTGTTAAAGATCGCTGTCGACGGCTTCAGTTAATTAACTTTTAGCCAATCTTCTAGTGGTTATATATAATATTAATAGAACAAGACAAAGCACACGCACTGTTAAACAGCAGCTAGGTTAAGCAGTTAAATTAAATGCTAAGCAAAGTTGATGCAGCAAACATTTCCAGTAGTATATTAGTGCATTGGTAAAAGCTCGAAGAAAGTAGATGCCATGCATCACGTTGTGATTCGCTTTTTTATTTTACATAAAATATTGCAGTATTTATTTTCTTTATTCCCCGTGCATTTCCGATTAAATCTATTTCCCAAAAAAATTTCTAGAAAAATCTAGATGTTATTTTTTTATATTAAATTATAAAATTGTTAAAAAATAATTTTCTTATTATTTAAATTTTCAAAATTTTTAATACAAAGCTGTGCACCTAAAAATTAAATAATGAATTTTTTCAGATACAACCGATTAATTCAGTAACCTAACCTATCCAATCCTTTGTTCAACTTCACTATACTCCGATCCTGTTTGCTCCTACATCAGAAACGTCATTCGATATGCGGGTTTCAATCTTAAGCTGGGTTTAGTGTACATTATTCTACTTACAAAAATACATGCGTGGTTGACATTTCTTATATTTCTCTATTGTTAAAATAACTCTTTCTCGTTGTATCCCTTTTTTAAATATTGTATATTATGTTTTATCTTAGGTACGATTGAAATATTTGCGAAGTCAGAGAGTAATACGATAACCGTTTTCTGTGTGTCCAATTCAGACACGCTATTGTTTCTGTGAATAATGTCGCGATGTCTCTCAATCTTTTTTCGTTTGAACATGTTTGTTTTCGTTAATTGCTCGAGCATAGAAACCCCGACTCTTCGAAGCTTTAACAAGCTCTACATTATCGGAAGAGTTGTTGATACACGTCGAGAAACACAAAAGCAAACGAGAAAGAAAAAAAACAAACGATTGGTTTCTGGCGTCGACATTTCTTTATTTCGTTCTACCAGCCATCATATATATCACTAAAAAAAGGTTTTAGTTATAATAACCAAGGCTTGGTGAAATAGTTTCAACTAAACCGTTTAGTGATTATGATAAAATATTTGGTTAATGTTAACAAATTTGTTAACATTAACCAAATACTTCGTTATAATCACTAAACCGTTTAGTTGAAACTATTTCACCAAGCCTTGGTTATTATAACTAAAACCTTTTTTCAGTGTAGAATCCGAGAATTTCGTTAATTTTATTTCTATTGTTAGATTAGCCGGTGTATAAATACGCGAGACTTTCGGCATTCTCACTTTTCCTCTCTGTGTTAAAGATTCTGGTTGATCATGAAACCGTTGAAATATGAAACGAAGAGGACAAAATTACGGATGTCGCTGTACATCGCCATCATTTGGTCTCTAGCAATGTGCATTAGCCTGCCGCCCCTTTTAACGATGGGAAACGAGTACGTGGAAGTTGAAAATGGACCCACGCTCTGTGCACTTTATCAGCATTTTATTTACCAAATCTACGCCATCGTAGGAAGCTTCTACATTCCGCTGCTTGTCATAATACCAGTCAGTAAGCTAAATAACTATACTTAGACTTATTGTTAGAAATACATTTGATATAATTTAAAATAAGATTTAAGTTGCCATTTTTTCGTATTTTTTAAATTAAATTTGTGAATATATTATATTGTGTAGTAAGATATTAAATTTTAAAAAATTGGTTGTAATTTCAGTTATATATGTAAGAAAATCAGTACATAAGACGTCTTAAAGACATCTTCTAGACGTCTTACGATATGATGTCTAAAAGACATCTTGATGACGTCTTTAAGACGTCTTACGACCCGATTTTGGACATGGTTCTGTCTGGGATATCCCAGACAGCACATTGTCCAAAATCGGGACATAAGACATATTATAGACGTCATTAAGACGTCTTTTATACGTCATTTCGTAAGACGGCTTAAAGATGTCTAAAAGATATCTTTAACACATCTTATGTCCCGATTTTAGACATGTGTGCTGTCTGGATTATTTTCAGTTGTCTTAAAAACAACGCATATATATATATTTTTTTATATTTACCGAAGATATTATTTTAATAAATTAAATGTAAAAATTTCTGGAGTATACAGCGAGCCTGTAATTCTAGGAGGCTCAAAATAGTTAAAAAAAGTTAAAATAATGGAATAAACATCTTTCGAATAAAGCTTTGTTTTTGAGAAAAAGCACTTTAAAAGTTAATTGAATACGCGCGTGCATTTGACTGACATTTGGCGTAACAGATTTCGCTACAAACCTTCTGTGTGATTTACTATAAGGATTAACTAATTCACTCAATTTACTCTTAAGATAAGTGAGTAAATTTGTGTGAGACGAAGAAAATAATTTTATTTCATAAGCATTTATTTTATTTCTTATTTAGTTTTATTATTATTATATTTTATTTTTCTTATTTAGTTAAGATTGTTAAAAATGTTGGTTATTTTGTCGTATTCTGCGAATTAAGATCAAATAGATTGTTTCTAATATATGTATACCTACTGTTCTTGTAATATTTCAAATACAAGAACAATTTTTTTTTTTAATTGTTCAAGGTTTGTGATCAAAATGCCTTTTTCTCGAAGGGAAAACCTTAATCAAAAAAAAGTTATTATTTTGATTTATTTGAACTGACGAATTACCCCTTTCCCGATTATAGCCGACCTTATATATACAATACTAGTTTTTAGGCCCGCGCGTAACGCCTATCTATAAAGTACAACATCATATAATACATCATATAGTACAACATCATATAGTGTCTGTATGTGTGTCAATTTACATTATTAATCAAAAAATTTATACCTTTTTTGAATTAAAGTACTCACCGCTTAGCCGCTCTAATGAGCTTTTATTTATAAATTTAGGATAGAGTAATGTTTTTTAATGGTTAAAGTACCCCCACCGCCATTACTGACTCTCCTTCAATTTTATTGCTTGTCAAATTAGAAAATTTCTTATTATATAGTTCGGTGCCTGTTTGTGTGTCAATTTGCATTGACGAACCGTTCAATGTAGATTGATGAGTTGTGTACACATTTAATTCTAACATCATAAACTGCGCTTTGCGCAGAATGCATTTTTACAGTAATCACTGCGCACAGCGCAGATTGAAATTTCACAATATTTACTGCGTTTAGCGCAAAATGAATTTTCACAGTAATCACTGCCCAGAGCGCAGAATGAATTTTTACAGTATAAGTTACTACGTTCTGCGCAGAATGCATTTTCATACTATTCACTGCGCACAACGCAGAATGCATTTTCACAGTATTCACTGCGTTCAGCGCAGAATGCATTTTCACAGTAATCACTGCGCATAACACAGAATGCATTTTCACAGTACAAGTTACTGCCCACCGCGCAGAAAGCATTTTTACAATATATAATCACTGCGCTCAGTGCAGAATGCATGTACCCACCGCTTACCCGCTTTCGTACTTATTCTGTTTTATATTAATAAAATTATTTTATTTTATTTTAAACATTTATTAATTCCGCTTGATATGTTACTATTAAACAACCTAATTTTAATATCCACATTTCTGCCTGCCTGCACGTTTAATCGCCAAAACCAATAAACTTACTCATTATTTTCTTTCCTTCCAGTTTAAGGTTTATCTCCTTATCTTACTCACTTGTTTCTCGTCCACTTTATCCCTTCTTATCACACTTTAATCTTTTTCTATCCTCTGTTGATTTCATTCAATTTGTCCATTTCGTTTATGTTTAAATATATATTTGTAACGTGTTCAACTCCCGTTGACAGATTATCCAATTGACACAATATGTGAAACTAGCAACTTATATGTATAGCTATTTACATGATGACAATCAAATAGAGAATTAATAGATAATTAACTCAAGCATTTCAGGTACGGATATTTAGGCGCAACTAACTTATTTTAAATAAATTATTTATCTATTAAATCATATTAAATCAAACGTTACCGTTCTTCTTTGGATCATCCTCGGTGGGTGGAATACATACACACATACGAATATTTTTTAAAAATTATGATTTTTTTCAAGACTTCCTCTTAAATAAAATTAAACCCATTGTCGCAATCCCCGAAAAATTAGAAAAATTTTTATTCCGGTTTCAAGAAAATCGGTCCATTAAAGAATGAGTAGTTTGCGGTCAAAACCGATTTTTATGACACCGGTGCTAAAGTTTTTCACGAAAACATAGCTTCCTTTTTAATTAAAAAAAAAATTAAACCCATCGTCGCAATCCCCAAAAAATTAGAAAAATTTTGGACCCGGTTTCAAGAAAATCAGTTTAGAAAAAAATTTAACCCATTGTCGCCGTCCCCAAGAAATTAGAAAAATTTTGACACCGTTTTCAAGAGAATTGGTCCATTAATGAATGAATAGTTTACGGTCAGATAGACAGACAAACAGACAGAGATTCGACACTTGAAGAAAATCGATAAAACAAAAAATCGAACCATATTGTAGCCATCCTTTTAAAATTATTTACCTATTATTAAATCATACTATTATTAAATTATATTATGTACGTGAAGGAACGGGCAATCATATTACGCACGTAAAAAAACGGGTTAATTATTGGGATAAAAATTATATTAAATCGAACGTTACCATAAAAAAAAATTTTTTTACGAAAAGAAAGCTTTCTTTCAAAAACATTAAACCCATCATCGTAATCCCCGAAAAATTAAAAAAAATTTGGCACCGGTTTCAAGAAAGTTGGTATTAGGCAATTATATAGATAGAGAAAGCTTTCTCTTAAAAAAATTATACCAATCGTCGCAATTCCCGAAAAATTAGGAAAATTTTGGCTCCAATTTTAAGAAAATCGGTGAAACAAAAAATCTAACCCCATGGTAGTCATTCCCGAGAAATTAGGAAAATTTTGGCACCTGATGCAAGAAAATCGGTTTATTAATAAATGAGTAGTTCGCGAACAGACAGACAGACAGACAGAGATTAGGTAATAATATAGATTCATATTAAATCAAACGTTACCGTCAAAAAAAATTTTTTTTCACGAAAAGAAAGCTTTCTAAAAAAATTAAACCCATCGTTGCAATCCCCGAAAAATTAGAAAAATTTTAGCACCGGTTTTAAGAAAATTGGTATTAGGTAATTATATAGATAGCTTTCTCTTAAAAAAAAATTAAACCCATAGTCGCAATTCCCGTAAAATTAGCAAAATTTTGACACCGTTTTTAAGAAAATCGGTAAAACAAAAATCGAATCCCATGGTAGCCATCCCCGAGAAATTAGAAAAATTTTGACACCTGGTTCAAGAAAATCGGTCCATTAATGAATGAGTAGTTCGCGGACAGACAGACAGACGGACAGACAGACAAAGATTAGAGACTTATTATAGTAGATCATTATAGTAGATATATATATATATTATATATAAGGTCGACTATAATCGGAAAAGGGGTAATTGTAATGTATATATACCCAGACAGCACGCATGTCTAATAGATGTCGTAAAGATATCTTTAAGATGTCTTTTAGACACGTATGTCTATATATTTATATATTATATAGTATACAGAATGTTTATTTGAAAAGTTTTCATCTCAATATCTTCTAAAATCACAAGTATGCGTTGTATGAAAGAATGTTACGTATAAAAGTTGTAGTTTTAAGTGAGATATGTATATGACAGTGACCTTAAAAACTACGTGGATGGTGGTTTTCAAAATTATTTCAAGATCAACTTTTTTTTCTTAAATGGAAAGATGTATTTTTGGTAAATATACATATTAGCGAACCTCCCTCCAATGACCTTGACCTTGACATATGTTGTCAAGGTCATGACTCTGAGTAACAATCAAAAGGTTTTAGCCGTCGGACTTTCTTCATTAAGAAGTTATTAACAAAAAAAGTTTGACAAATATAGCAGTTATTTTGAGTATTATAAGATATATACATATATATATATACGTATATACATATATGTATAGATATGCATATATATATATTATATATATATATATATACATATATATAAAACTAATATACTAAAGTACATGCGTGGACAGGGGAGCGTGTTTCACAGGGGTCGGTGGGGGGGGGGGGGGGGTTGGACCTCGCTCTACGACTTACAAAGTAGGTATGTCTATGCGTGGACAGAGGAGCGTGTTGCACAGGGGTTGGGAGGGGTGGACCTTGCTTTACAACTTACAAAGCACATCTAAGTTGTAAAGCGAAGTCCACCCTCCCTCTAACCCCTGTGGAACACGCTCCATTGTCCACGCATGAATTTTGGTATATTAGTTTCACATATGTATATCTAATAATACTCAAAATAACTGCTATATTTGCCAAATTTTTTTTGTTAATAACTTTTTAATAGAAAAATTCCGACGACTAAAACCTTTTGATTGTTACTCAGGGTCATGACTTTGACAACATATGTCAAGGTCAAGATTATTGGAGAGGGGTTCGCTAATCTGTATATTTACCATGCTTTTTTTTACTAAAGAAATATCAGAAATAGTTAAAATACGTGTATGGCTTGTAACCTTGTTAACGTGTGAGCGCGCGCGAGCGTGTGTGTGGCTTGTGTGTGTGTGTGTGTGTGTGTGTGTGTGTGTGTGTGTGTGTGTGTGTGTGTGTGTGTGTGTGTGTGAGAGAGAGAGAGAGAGAGAGGTGTCCCCACGACAAAAAATCTAATCTAACTGTAATCGTTCTCTTCATTCTTTTTTTCTCAATCTCTCTCATCTCTCTCATCTCTCTCCTTTCTCTTCTCTCTCTCTCTCTCTCCTCTCTCTCTCTCTCTTTCTCTCTTTCTCTGCAAATGTGGCGAAACAAAATCTGGTTTCCAATTCTCTCTCAAAAGAATATCCGACATGCATAACTTTGCAACGGCACTCCATCTCTTCGAGTTAAAGTTGAGTTAAAGAGTTAATAGGATTAATCATCGTATCTCAAACTTTACATACAAGTTACATAGAAGTAGAGTTAACATTATCTCGCCAGGGAAATAATTTCATAATCGAATCTGTGATAATGACACGAAATATATTTATGAACAAAAAAACTGCATTATTGAAAAAAATTGTTCATTTAATAAATCTTTTTAATATTGAGAAAGAAAAGAACAGTATTTTGATAAATGTCTTTTACGTAGCATTTTTTATAGTAAAATATAAATGTGTTCTAACTATTTATATATTCTATACTTTTAAATTATTTAAACTACTTCTAGATAACATTTTAAATTGTTTTTAATATATTTTTATTTGCTGCAGTAATTCTTTGAAATATTCTTTGATAAATTTAAACAGCGGCAAGGAATTGAGAAAATGATCTACGTTGGAGAGTAAAAAAAAATAATTTTTTTTGTCTTCTGTAATTTTAATGTTTAATGTGTTAAAAATATTCTTAAAGATTTAAATCAAAATTTTAAAAAATTAGCAAAATTTTACACTGTTAAAGAAAATCGTCTTAAAAATAATTATGTACAAAATTGCAAGTAAGTGCGATAAAAAATGTGGAATATATCGTTAACTTTTGCTTACGAAACGTTGAACATAGATTAACCCGGAGCTGATAGCGCATGCAGTTGTGCAGGTTTTCATTAATTCATACGAGCACGATACGAGCCTCCCAGTACATATAGCTCTCTCACATACAGTAAGGGTTGGAGATATGTGTATGTAAGTTGAGCGATTGTATCGTGAGTACTATCGATTCCCCGATTATCCGGGAAGATAAATTCGCCGCACGTGCATCATTTCAGCGAACTGGAAGAGTCGCTTTCGATAACTATCCGTAAACAAAGATGAAATTACACAAAATAAATTAAACGGTACTCGCGGGCAAAATTATTCCATATTGGTGGACAATGTTAACATTAACGGTCGAGCGATTTGCGCGGGATAATTCGTTATTAATACATAATTTATGTCATCATTAGCGTAAACCTTGCCACGTTGACGCGCGCGTCTAACGTGCTGTGATGATGCGTTATCCTACATTTTGATATTTATCGTAGAGAATCACATTTGTAGAGGATGTTCAATATTCAATATTTTTACTGACGACACACTGGCTGGACATTCCGTTACTGTGTAATACGTATGTAATACACGGGAATCCGCGAACTCCAATTTGGCATTTGAGCAAATTAATTTCGAATGAGGGATCAATGGATTAGCATAAATTCCCTTCTATGTTTCTTCATTTATTCGTTTTTGTACAAATACAGAATATTATTGATCATTTGTGTTATCTTAATGAATTTTGTTTTTAGAAATTTATCGAGTATTCCGGTAGTTACTTAAAAATACTTCAACGTCCCTCACATTATTAATTATGCCACTGCCAATAAAATTATTTCTTCGTGTTTCGTGACTTCATGCTGCGGCAATTTATAAAAGCATTCATCGTTGTAGCAACGCATTGTCCCCGTTATTTGCATTGGTTGTTATGTGAGGTGGCTTTTTTATTTGTTACAAAGGAACTTACGTTACCTATTCGCGTACACATATAAGATATACGCAGTATTAGTAGAAATTCCGCTACATGCATTACATGAAAATATGTGCAGTGGAACTGATCACATATAAAATGTTATTCATCAATTACAATATATTTGTAAACCGTCGCGTCGTGTTACGCGCGTGACTAAGTAAATCAATTGTAATGCAATCTTGTAGTACACAATCCAATGCCAGAAATATCCAATGTCGTGCGATATTCGTGTTAATTCGTCCATACGCCAGAAATAATTGCAGGTCATGTTCGTTACGAATATTCCACTGTAAATGCTATGCCTTGTGACAAGCCCAACGCCCATCTGATGGCATTGCACGCGGTAAATTAAGCGACCGCCCTTGGATACGGCGACTAATTAAATTTGTGACAACACCTAGGTAAGACTAAATGGACCCGTCTTGCGACTGTATCATGCCGCAACCAGCATTAACGATACCTGAGAAATAGTTACTGACGTTAACTGCCACAAAGCTACGTGACTCGTCAACTTTTCTAGGAAGAAACCCCTGCATAATTGCAACTCTAATAATAATACTTTTTGCTACTAGTTGCGCGACTATAATTTCTTATCGAGATAATAATTTCTTATCGGTCGTATCCTAAACGTGTGAGCGCGACATAAATTAAAGGTTTATTAATTGTGTTGTAGATGAACTACAAATTATTCAATGCTGCGCGAGATAAATCTGCCATGAATTATCAAGAGGGTCGATTTGACATGGAATTGGAGCTCAATATCGACATTGATCCGTCTTCCGATCGCTGCAGGAACATGCGTTCAATGAGCTGTCCACGACACTCTCACAACGAATGTGTAAAGCCGGCTAATTTGCCGGATATATACAGAAATACATCCACATCTACGGTAAGTTATACCTTTTTCTTCTATTATAAATTGGTTTCCTTGATTTTTGCGTCTAAAGAACCAGAATAGATATTTATTTTACAGATAATTAAAAAGTAAATTTTAATTTTTTATTATTTAAAAAAATTAATTATAATTGTAAATACAGTTGCACTTTACATTCTAATTTTTTTTATTATCGAGAAAAATTTTTCCTTTTTTTAAATTTAGTTCCAAATATATTAATTTTTTATAAAGTAAAATACATTTAGATTTACTTAAAAACGACATTGTTTTACAATATTAATTAGTACTCCTTGATTTATCTGTTATCTTCTATATAGAGAGAAGTGAGTCATATCTTTGGAATATCTTATATACACGCACTTGTGTGTATCGACATTAACCCCCTTGTGTTTATGATGTATTGCATTGAAGTTGCGGCACGCGGCGTCTCGTCAGCTTCGGGCTTCGATCCCAAAATTATTAATGCGCTCTAACGCTAACGCTCGTCGAGCTCAATGCACTTTCACGTTAGTTAAGCGTCTTAACCGTGAAACGATGTGAAAGAGCTGATTTGCATCGCTGCCGCCAGTTTCCCACAACTAAGAGCATGGATCCCGTTACAATCGTGCGCTTTAATATTTCTATATGCCGGTGCATGATTCTTCCCGTTGTTAAACAATCTTCAAGCGCATTTATCGATTGGATCGAAACGCGTATTCGAGAAATAAGAAATAAGACAAGAATATTATGTTAGTATTAATAGTAAGATTTAATTTTAAATAATTATAATAAATATATTTATTGCTAATGTTTATAATAAATGTGCTTATACATTACAGCAAATTCTATTAAAATATATGGCGTGGTAATTCTTATTGCCATTATGGAAATGTTGGAATTAATGAATACGCTATTCGCCACATGTAGTGGTTTCTTCATCCACAAAAATTATAATTACAATCTTTTATAAAAAGTTATAAATATATTTAGAATAAAAATATTATTTTACGGTATTATAAAGCAATATACATATATATTCATTCATATAAGGAGTGAAAAGGGTTACAAAAAAGTGAATTTTTAAAAATATTTATCTTTTTCAAAACGTTCTGACATGTTTTTATAGAGATGTTTTTATCATAAAACTTTTATAGAACATTTTCTAATATCTCGAATAGTTTTTAAGATATAACAAAAAAGCCAAAAACTGCTTTAATAACATATAAAGAATGATTTAAAAAGGATATTTAAAAACGTTTTTTCCTGTTGGCTAAATATCAAATTTATTTAAAAGTACTCTTTTGGTTGTTTATGTTTGGTTTTTAATAACAAATACTAAAATTTTTAAAAGATAGATTTCAAGAATTAGAATTCAAATTTTTAATTAGAATTAAAATTACCTTTGCTTGATTGAGTGACTTTTCGGTACTAATCCGATCAAATTTGCGGTTTTTGACGGCAGTAGTTTATTATATAATTTGGATTGACTAGTAGATATTTGACTTAACGGTATTTAATTGACCAATATTTTACAATTACGTATTAGAACAAAATAGGTTTAATATTTGATTAACTCTGATTTGTATGTTCGCTAATTTACCTCTCGTGCGAGCTTTTTATCACTTTTACATCTCGTGCGAGCTTCTCACCACTTCTTGTTAAACATTTGAAGTTACAGAATATTTTTCACGTTAAAAGTAAGAAAATTACTCAAAAATCAAATTATATTAAAAGAAACATTGATTCCGCATTAGTCAAATAGTTTAAAGGAAAAATTAAAAAAGTAGTGGCAATAGTTGCAAAAAATTTTGCATTTATAAAGAGAAGTAAAGATTTTTTATGGAAAGTACAAAGAATTCTCGTGTTAAGACCTACGGACTTCACGATCCTCTTCTTTCATACAACTCTGCCGTATCATCACAAGCTATAAGAAATAACTTATACGAACGTAATGACCATTACACGACCTCGTCTGCGAATACTTAAAACATGTTATTTTGAAAATATACAAAATACGACAAAGCTTGGAAAACAATCTTATATTTCCTGAACCATAAATATTATTTCCAGCAATGTGTGTGTGTGCCAGATTTTTAACAATGTGTCTATGGTTTAAAAAAATATAAAACTTGAGCTACAAGAAGATTGATCTATTCAAAACAGAAATTGTTACGTATTTTTATTTTCTAAAACAAATAGATAAGCTGTATAGAAATTGTTACAAATAACGACCAAGAACGGTTATTTGATACAAAATATAGAAACCAACCCTGTATAAAAAAGAGAACTGCTATCAAACTCGATCTAGGTATTACAGACAGGATAAAAAAACGAAAAACAATAATTTATACGTAATAAATAAATATAAGCGAGCCTATTGAAATATTTAGTAATATCTTTTCACACAAACATCACGCTAATTAAATCCTATTTCTATTTGGTCCCAACTATGTATACTTTACAAATCAAATTCCTGAAAACCGTAGTGTCGAGGCTAGTACCCGTTTATATCATCCCAGTATACGTACCTGCAAACGAACTTCCGGCGTTCTCGCTCAGTTTTTCTACAAGTTCGTTTTTCCTTTCTCCGCTTTGTTAGACAAGATGCTATAGATCCTTCTTTGCCAGTGTCATCTACACTCAAACACACGCATACTCAATTTTTAGTTTTTTTTTCTTTGTCTAGTACACCATCATTGTAGCCGAGTAAGATTATAATGTAAATAGAGTCTTTATCCCTAGATTTCCGTATTTTTATAATATCGCGTGTAAGAGAAATAAATAAACACATACATGTTCACATTTGTGGCGGTCCATTTTTCTTAGTGAATACATTATTTCACTATTTTCATTATTTTCACTATTTTGTTTCAATATATTAAAATATTGTTATATAATAAGTTACGTTACGGAGAATCATTATTTAGTTAATTTTACTTTGCATCCTTAGCCTACAAAATCGCAAGAGGTCTACTCTCATGTCAAATAACAAGGATTAAATTCTACCTAAGATACCTAAAGAAATGACGAACGTACTTCTCACAGAAGGCGTCATAGTGACCTTTCGGGACATTGACCCACATCTGGAGCTGTACGGTGCGTTCGATTCGTAGCACGCGCCTCACAGAATATTGACTTATAAGAGGGGTTTCTAGGGTCCTTCTAATCCCTATCTAATCCTACTGTATTCTCAAAACAAAAGGATATTGGAGTTTGGATGTAACACTTGACGGCTACGGTGATACGTTATAATAACATACTAAGAAATATATAGAGAGAAAACTCGAGAATAGTTCCACGTAACTTACAATATGGAGAAAATGCATAAAAATTATTTCTTTGTAAGAATTTCAAAGTCGCCATTCTTTCGACACAATTAATATACTTCAATGTTATAGTACCTTTCTTCAATAATTTTAATTTTTAATTTTTTTTTTAGATGCACAATGTCTTGCATTATTCCTGAATTTATTGTTTCTAGAAAGAAATACAGTCCTGAACCACATAAAATTTTACGAGAAAATAGAAAATTGGTACATTTATCTTCTGCTTTCCTGCATATGAATATGATAAATGTGCGTTGATATTTCTTCTTTGTTCGTATCGCACTTACTCATGACGCTGAATTACTATCGACCTATAAAACGGCGATATAAGAAAAATGGCGAAAAATAAAGCACATACTAAGAAATTAATTAGATGGCAAACGAGTTTTGAACTATAATTTCATTTTGAAATATCAGCCATCGCGTAGATTGCACTGCGAACTTAAAATTGCGATACATGAGAATGCGATAAATCTCCAGCACGAAATTAACTTAATAGTTTTATATTAGTATTAATTTTTTTATAGTTTTATTAGTATTAATTTTTAAAGTAATTAAATATTTTGTTTGGTTTTGTTTAGAGGGTGATTATTTCCTAATTATTGTAACAGAGTAATGTCAAAAGACGACATTGTAACGTTTATTTTGGTCTAATAGACGTCACTATGTCGCCTTTTAATATCAGTCTGTTACGTGGATTTTGTACATTACATTATTCAGCTGTTATAAGATAATTAGACGAAATAACCTTTATTATATCGTTCAGTTTAAAATTAAAATATTTTATATTTTGGCGTTATACATATATTGAGATTAAAATATAAAATCTGACCTGTATTCTCTCTCAATGTAATATTTTGCTAGAAAAATGTATCGCTTACGTAAGAATAATAATAGTATAGTTGAAAGAGAGATACTTTACAACCAAATATTATTGAGAACGCGGATTAAAAATCAATAATGCTTTCCAGTAACGATTACATAGCATGAAATAAACCACCACATAATTTAAATTGAAATCAGTATAGTCTTTGCCACGTGTGAAATATGAGACTTGTTGTGCAAAGTAATATGAAAAGATTTATTATATAATGACAAGCCGCGAGACAGATTTTTCTCTATGATACGCTACATATCGGCTCTCATATAACACATCGGCTTTCACTTGTCAAAGGAACGTTGAAAATACCACAAACATTACCATTATATGCGACATACCATCAATATTACATTGCTGTAATTGTTTTGCACGATGTAAAAGATAAGATAATAATTGCTGACTGTTGTTCATAATATTGCTCCATAATTCGCTATTACAAAAGTATATCGTGAAATTTAATCAAGATTCGATTCATCAGAGTTAAAATACAATTTAAATCATAGAAAGTATTTGAGATAGATAACAGGTTTGTAGGTACATTGAAATGAATAGTTTTTCTTATTATGAGCAAAAACAAATTTCAGATTTTGCGGATAGTTCAATATAAGTTCTCTGTCACTAAGTCGAACAAATTTGCTTATAAAAAAAAGTGTAAAATAAGGAAAGAGATGGAAGAATATGTAGATTGTTAATCGATTAATCTTAATTAACGTATAGTAATTAAGAATAATATGACTTAATCTATGTGCCCCGCATAACGCGCCATTTACCGTTTGAATAAGCAATTATCCTTCAGTTTAATTAAACATTTATTAAGCTCGATTTTCCTGCTTGATAAAACAGCGTTTGGCAGAAAAATTCACTATAGAAGCTTTCTCTTTTAAAGCACCATTCTAACCGAGAGTGAATTTCATCGCATGGAAATGGATTTTTATAATAACTAGCAATGAGAGTATAATTTACGCGAGTAAACGCAAGTATCAAGCATTGTACCACCATTCTTCATGCAAGTATAAACCCTCGCAAAATTAAATTTTTGTAAAACGCGGCTTATTACTACAAAGCAGGCTGCGGATATGTCCGCAAGAATACCATTATAATGTATATGCATACAATTGCACACGCGTTACGACGACAAGCATCTAAACTTTATCGCAGAAATCACTCAGGAAACTAATTTCTTACATGGCATACGCGCGGTACGTAACAAGAAGTGCTCCATAAATTGACCGTTGGGTTACCGAAGTTGGTAGTTGCGGGTGTGCAGCTTATCCAAAATCAGATTAAATCGTAAAGTCAATAGTTGCTACAATTACAGCTCCTGCTACTACAACTCGACCGGGGAGAGACATGGTAGGTAAGAGACACCATTTATATGTCCGATCCGTAGCTTGATAATGGACGAGATAATGAGAGAAAGGTCTGATGGACGATGGTCGATTAGTATCTTCTATTTCGATTTACTCGACGCTCGATTTATCAACAACTAAACAGCAAATGCTTCAAAAAGAATTGACACGACAGTGATTTTAGAATTGTTAATTACCCGAATGTACAAATGTGATCTTTACATGGTAGGTAAAGATAGAAAGGAGATAGAGAGAAAGATACGGAAGAGAGAGGAGAGGAGAGTGGGAGAAGCAGAGGAAGAGGGAGAGAGAGAGAGAGAGAACGTTAAAAGCAAAACACATATATTTGATAAATTCTTTCGAATTATTCTAACATTATAAAATTTTATTTATCTTAAATAAGTAAAGAAAAATATTCTAAATAGGTATATATAATAATAAGGAATGCGTGCGTGCGTGTGCTCGCGCGCGCGTGTCTCTTGTACTTGGCAAAAAATATTTGATTTTAAATACATATAAATGGATTTATAATAAATTTATTATTTCTATGTTGCTTCCAATAATTAAAAAGTTTTTCATATATTAATTTACATACACGCGTACCTATATAAAATATTCATGTTACATATTTTCTTTAAACGCTTCTCTCATCATTAGAACAAAAGTATAACATTTTAATAAAAATATACTAAATATTTATTTATAATTTTGACTCGAGTCAAATATAATATAACGTGGGTATTTGCCAATTTGACGTTTGCTTTTGTTTCAAACAGTTCAGTTATATCTTTAATGAGTAGAATTGACAAGAACCGTTTAAAAGGAGAAAAACCGTCAATTTATCGCATGTATATCCTTTCCCTAGGCTTGTATTGGCCTTAAATTCAAAATATCAATTAACAAACTAATAAAATTGAATTTGTTTTTTATTTGCAAATAAAAAATATTTGCTTGTATATAAAATACTATAGAAATTAATAAATATAAATTCAGTATAAGTTTATTATTTATATACATATTTGAAGTCAACAAATATTCCTCAATAGATACGAGATTAACCCTTAATGTTTTACTGCGTTAATTACTGAAGTTTATAGATATAATATTTACGTATCACAAGTGTTGTTATGTACAGCTCGATGATTAATTACTTCATTTGTATATTTTAAAATGCATTTTTAATAATATTAATAATCTCGAATACCTACGCATACGCGCGTTGGGAATACATAAGCGCAATACAATGTTTTCAAATACAAGTAATAGTCGCACTGGCACTGGTTCAAAGACAAGGGCGCGTGTGGGTATGAACAATTTTAAGTAAATATACCGATTAGCGAATCCCTCTCCAATGACCTTGACCTTGACATATGTTGTCAAGGTCATGACCCTGAGTAACAATCAAAAGGTTTTAGCCGTCGGACTTTCTTCATTAAAAATTTTAAAAAAAGTTTGAAAAATATAGCAGTTATTTTGAGTATTGAAAGGCATAAACGACTAATATACTCAAGTGCATGCGTGGACAGAGAAGCGTGTTTCATAGGATCGAGGGGGGGGGGGGGAGGTGAACCTCGCTTTACAACTTACAAAGTACATGCGTGGACAGAGGAGCGTATTCCACAGGGGTCGGGGGGGGACCTCGCTTCAACTTACAAACCACATCTAATTGTAAGTTTTAAAACGAGGTCCACCCCCCCCCCCCTCCTCCGATGCCTGTGGAACACGCTTCTCTGTCCACGCATGTACTTTGTAAGTTGTAAAGCAAGGTGCACCCCTCAACCCTGTGGAACACGCTCCTCTGTCCAAGCATGTACTTTGTAAGTTGTAAAGCGAGGTCCACCCTCCCCGACCCCTGTGGAACACGCTCCTCTGTCCACGAATGTACTTTGGTATATTAGTCTCATATATATCTTATAATACTTAAAATAACTGCTGCATTTTTCAAACTTTATTTTTTAATAACTTTTTAATGAAGAAAGGCAGACGGCTAAAACCTTTTGATTGTTACTCAGGGTCATGACCTTGACAACACATGTCAAGGTAAAGATCATTGGAGAGGGGTAGTTCGCTAATCGGCATAATTACCAAAACAGCTTTTACTTATTACAAAATTGTAATAAGATTATTTGCTATAGAATTTCGAGGCGATAGTTTATTAAAAAGAATATAATTACGGAGATATATTTAGTAACAAATTTAATGAGGTTTTAAAGATAAAAAAACATAATAACAATAAGAGAAGTACCTACATAATAAATAATATACAAAAATAATTTATTATTTTACTTTTCATTTTTTATAAAATAATTTTTATAAAAAAATTTTGATTTAATTTTTATTCATATTTTGGTTATTCAAAAAAATTTTTTGGTTATATTTGCATATCAAGACACTAAAAATCACGAAAAATAAAAACTTTTTGTAATTTTTAGTGTCTCGACTCGCAAATATAACGAAAAAATTTATTTACATCGCATTAGGATAAAATAACATTTTCAAATTTTACGGAGATGTCATAATGAAAAATATTTATCTCGTAATGCTAGTAAATCTACTTTTAATTGAAAGTTACCGTTGCATGTCATATGAAAAAATTAAAACATTTGTCTAGTTATTCCTCGCGGAAAAATTACATATATTTATACATGACCGATTATTTTTTACGATCGATTTTGCAGTTTATTAGATTTATCTCCGTATTTTATCTTTTTGATATTTATTTCGAAATTATATTTTTCTACAAATATGTACATACTTTCCCGAATTATATTTTCTCTTATAAATTTGTCATAGAAAACACAAACCATATTAAATTGAAATATAATAAATGCGCTTTAACACATATGTTCTAGAATTACTTCGTATTATTGTACTGCGCGAACAAATAAATCCTCCTCACATTAAAGTAGCTTATGTTGTTATCTCGTACAATTCTGAATTATATCTTTGGACGGTTTTTGGCATTCGGTAAATAGCACCAAAAGCTACAGAACCATATGGATTGAGGGTAGAAAGCCAAGGATATTAATTGCGCTTGGTTTTGTTTCACGAATTTGCATAGCATACCACGCAACGATGCGGCCAACATTATGTACGCACCATTAATACAACGCAATATGGCGAGTAAAAAACAAACCATCAGATACCGCGCCATACCGCGCGATAATGCGCTTCTGCCAATTTTTGCTGCATAAATTGCGAACGATATATAATAACAGCAAGCATGTAATGCATTTATGCATGAATATCAGCGGGAAATTGGCCTAGATAATGGGACAATTGATGGATATCGATTATTGGTGCATATCGATGGTAATAATGAGCGATAGTACTTGTTACTATCGCTAATGATAATTTGAACCGCAGAAGGGGAAAGTAATTTTAGCGCTTTCAACTCCTACATTTAGTATATTCCAGTTCTACCATATAAATATATTTTAACGGCTTTAATACAATAAATAAATTTATCGTATTAAAACGTAATTTAAATTAGCAAGTATCAGTGGTTTAATTGTACAATCTAGTTGGAATAACAAAATAAAAAATGCTGAATTATTTGTAATTAATATATTTGTAATTCCTCTCTCTTATATGAAATTTTATATAATGTTTATATAAACATATATGTATAAAGATCTTTCTCTAAATCTCGATACTGTCCTTTCTTATTGCACAAGAGTTTTGCGAAAGTTATTGCAATTTTAATTTAATTAAAGATAAGACCCCATTGTAAAACTAATTGGAAATTGCATTTGCCACGAGCATGATTATTCCAAGTAAACAGAATATAACTGCTACGTAGTACAAAAGTAACACATAAAGGAAGGGGTGGTATATCGTGGCCCCCCACTTTGTCTTTTCTTCATAAAATATTAATTTTTACTTTAACTGCTCTAAACTTTTGCTTAAAATGCAGGTAAACTATTCAGTTTGTGTGTGTGTGCTAAAACGTGGAACCAAAAAAAAAACAATTGAATTATATAGAACATATATTTTTAAAGAAAGTCATTTTATGACGTTTGAAAAAAGTGAGGGTAATATATGGCCCCCATCAAAAATTACAATTTTTTTTACAACAATGTTTAGAAACTAATGCATAAACATTACAGAATAAATAAAACAATTTATAATCTTTTCAGTTTTATCATTTACAAACAAAAATCGCACAAATTTATCTTTCTTTTGCACAATGTGCCCATAAGCGACAAATAAGACATTAAATCCAAATTTCATCATGTTGGTCCATGGAATAACGTTCCTGGCAAAAATCTGCGTCATCAGGAGCCCCACCAGAAGTTTCAATGTCGGATATATCCAAAACAGGACGTTGGAGCCTAGATCCACCATGGGGGCCACAATATCAATATACATTGCTTCGAAAATTTTTGATTTGTAATTAAAAATATTGACGACTGAGCGAACTTACTTGGAAATATCTATTTCATGTACCTTTTGGCGAAGATATATCACCATAAAAGTCCCTAAATCCTATATAAACTTCTGAGAAATTTTTTTTTCTAACGAAACAATAAATATTCGTTTTGCACGTTGTGACACGCCCGATACGAAGGCTACCAGTGCTTTACTCAGTGTACCCTTGTTTCCCTGTTTACATGGTACATAGGAGAAGCAGATATGACGATGCGGCGCATATGGCGTTATCAGAAATATGAAAATTATCAGAAGGACGACTTACAAGCAGGGGGCCGCGATACCACCTTTTCCTCTAATATAACGGATGTTATTCACAATTAATGTCAAGATTATATGTATAATTCTTTCTTATTAATGCAATATAACACCGCGATGAAATTGTTATATTGATTGGTTATTTTTTGGTTATAAGAAAATTACAGTAATATAAGTAAAATGCAACATATGTTACAAGAAATGTTACGTTTTCGTAACTTTGATGTGACGTTTTAATTCTCAATTGCAATATGTAACTATCTATGATAATTCTACCTATGCTGAGAAAACCGCACAAGGTAACTCAAAGTCAAATGAAACATTACACAAAAGTGAAACTGAGAAAATCATGGAGATATTAGACAAACTAATAAGCCGTCAGGAACAACTAGAAAAACTTAACAAAACGAAATTCGACATAGTCGAAAGTGAGTAGGCTAAAATAAAGAAAAAACAAAAATGTCAGGATCCATTCGTATAGCGACATGGAATGCAAACGGCCTACACCAACATAAATCTGAACTTAAAATCTTTTTGGAAGAGCAAAAAATAGACGTATGCCTAATATCCGAAACCCACTTCACGAAAGAATCATATTTCAAAATACATGGTTTCAAAATCTATCATACTGTACACCCCTCTAATAAAGCCCATGGAGGAGCTGCCGTCATAATTCGGACTAATATCAAACATCATGAAGAACTTAAATTCTCGTCGGAAAGTATACAAGCTACTACTGTCAGCATGCAATGCAAGAGATATAAACTCTCAATTTCTGCAATATATGGTCCACCTAGGCACAACATTAAGCAAGATAAATATGTAAAATTTTTGCAAACTTTAGGTAACTCTTTTATTGTAGGTGGCGACTTCAATGCCAAGCACACTCATTGGCGCAGCAGATATACCTCGGTAAAAGGAAAAGAGCTACTACAAGCTGGAAAATCCTTAAATTGTGAATTCCTGTCGAGCGGTAGCCTTAGCTATTGGCCCACTGACGTCAACAAGCATCCCGACGTAATTGATTTCTTCATCATTAAAGGCTTGTCAATAAACTATATTAAAGTAGAAACCTGCTTTGATCTTAGTTCAGATCATACTCCAGTTATCTTGAACCTCAGTGACTTAATCATACATAAGGAGTCCGTCCCATCCCTAACCAACTAGAAAACGGACTGGAAAAATTACTCAACTTATCTTGAAAAAAATATCACCCTTAATGTTCCGCTTAAAACATATGAGCAGATTGAAAATGAAGTAAAACTATTCACAGAACAGCTTCAGCAAGCAGCTAAAGCAAATACTCCGATTCTTAAAAAAACAACGTCTAGAACAAATTGCTCTATTGAGATAAAAGAACTGCTAAAAGAAAAAAGGAAAGCGCGCAGAAACTGGCAGAAAACTCGAGATCCTGAGCGTAAAACTATTTTTAATAGAATACATAATAAATTAAAAAGACTTACATATGAAATAATAAACCAAGAGATAGCTAAGTATCTCCAAGAACTTACAGCCGTAAAGGATACCAATTACTCCCTCTGGAGAGCAACAAAACGTATTAGGAGACCCATTGTTAACGTCCCACCCATTAGGAAAACCGATGGTAAATGGGCCGGGAACAACCAAGAAAAAACTGATCTTCATGCTGACTACTTGGAGAGTGTATTTCAACCACACGAACCACATGACGGCCATACTGTAGATTTTGATCAATCCGAAGAAGTTTATAAAGAATATGTCTGTATTAAACATATCTCTCCTAAGGAAATAAGAAGAGAAATACATCGTTTAAATTCAAGAAAAGCCCCTGGCTTCAATCTCATTACTGTTCAAATGTTAAAGGAATTGCCGCACAAAGGAATTATGAAAATGACTCACTTATTCAATGCGTCTTTACGATTGAGATATTTTCCTAAACAATGGAAAATAGCTGAAATAATAACAATACCGAAACCTGGTCAATCTTTGAATGAAATCACCTCGTATAGACTGATATCTCTTCTTCCAGTCATATCCAAAGTCTTCGAAAAACTCATAATTAAGAGACTCAAACCAATTATTGAAGAAAATCAACTCCTTCCGGAACATCAATTTGGTTTTCGTGACAAGCATTCTACTATAGATCAGATTCATCGTATCGTTGACACAATTGAAGTAGCGCTTGAAGATAAGACAGTATGCTCAGCTACCCTGCTTGATGTGTCTCAGGCGTTTAATAGGGTTTGGCATGAGGGATTGGTGTATAAGTTAAAAAGAATGCTTCCCAAGTCATTCAGTGAACTGTTAAGATCTTACTTACAAGACCGTTACTTTAGGGTAAGATATGAAGATACCTATTCCAGCTTCCGTAAGATTGCTGCAGGGGTCCCACAGGGCAGCGTTTTATGACCGACGCTATATCTATTATATACTGCTGACATTCCAAGAAATCCTGATGTAAAAATTGGAACGTTTGCCGACGATACTGCGATCCTAACTACAGGTGGCGACACCGTTATAACCACAACTAAGATGCAACGTGCTATAAATCGGGTTGTGGACTAAACCAAACGATGGCGTATTAAGCTTAATAAAAGCAAATCTCAACACATTAATTTTACTCTAAAAAAGGTGACTCCACTACCGATCACCATCAATCAACAAATAATCCCGTATTCAAACTCCGCGAAATACCTCGGCATGACACTTGACACTAGGCATCGATGGAAGGAGCATATAAAGATTAAGAGAAAGCAGCTGAACAATTTGCGTCTGAAGATGGAGTGGATGATTGGTAGAAACTCCAAGCTATCAGTACAAAATAAACTACTGTTGTACAAGCAAATTCTTAAGCCGGTTTGGACTTACGGTATCCATCTGTGGGGATGTAGCGCGGACTCAAATATCAAAATTATACAAATTTTTCAGAACAAAGTACTTAGAAATACAATCAATGCACCGTGGTATTGTCGTGATGCAGACATACATTGGGACCTGCAGATTAATACTGTTGCTGAAGAAAGAGCGTTAGCTGCTAAAAAGCATAAAGAACGCCTTGCCAGCCATCTAAACCGTCTGGCGTCTCGTCTACTCCACACAGAGGGAAGGCTGAGACGTCTGAAGAGAGTTGAACCTACAGATTTAATGCATAAATAAGTGGCATCCTTCTTCCATGTGCTCTTATGGAACATTGTAAACCTGCAGTGGCAATTATGCAATGCTACGTAGACTAATGTTTTAATTTGTTTTGAAAACTATATTGTAAAACGGTCTATTTGACTGGTTCAATTGTTTGATGGCCGTATTGGCCTTTTATTATAAAAAAAAATATGTAAATAACTATTTTTAAAGAGTTATATTGCAGTATTATATGTCACTTGTGCTTTATTGGTGACTTTATTGGTGACAGACTTTGAAGAATTAAAAGTTCTTTTTAAGTGCCTGTTAATTTTTAATTAAAAACCGGTAAGTAAATTGATAATAAAACAAGCTAGTGGATAAATTTTGGATATTATAGTTTTTATATATATACATTATATTAAACTTATATACAATAAAATTACGCGCGCGGTATACCGCGCACAGTATGGTACGTATACGCCGCGGCAGTCATATTAGATCCAGTCTTCTCTCGCTTGGCTCTATGGAAAGAGGGTTAGCTGGGGTTACGCCGCGCCGTACAGTGTACAGGTTCGAAATCGTTTTAACTTCAGGTAATCTTTCTTTATCAAATAAATATTATTTACCCCGAATACTTCTAAAATTATTTTGATACCATGTCTATTAATATATTATACACATCCATTTGGCGATTTGTCATTAATAATCAGAGAATTGAGGTTACGTGTTACGTGGAATGGTCTGCAAAAACCGAGTATATATGATCATAAATATAATAATAATTAATTTTTTGTTTTTCCTTAAATTTCTTTGTTTTTAATGTACGTTATTAATCAAGAGTTCCATGGTGAGAAACCAGGAGGTTTAACTGTGTGTAAAAATTTTGTGGGTGAAAAATATGTCACTGTAATTGTTTGAATATAAATGTCTTTACTAAACTTTATCACATTCTCTTATAATATTATAGACGTTATTTTGTTAATATAATCCATTGAAGTAAATGTAAAATAAATTTCTTATTTCTTTTCTTTTCTTTACGGGAACAATTTTTGTCGAAAACTAGCGGAAATAATGACAAAGATAACGTACTCGTATATAAATGTTTAAAAAATTACTGAAAAATGAGTGTACCATGAAATGTTCATGGAAACGTAATAATTTCCGAGTATCCAACTTAAATTTCATCAAAATTATGAAAAGTAAATTATAAATATGTGCGTGTGTCTATATGTGATGTGTGTGTTGCTAAACTTACCAAATTTTTATGCTTCTATTATTTTTATATAATTTTCTTTTTTCTAGGAGAAATAACATCGCACTACAGTTCATTTACAGAATCTAATTTTGACAATACTGCAGAATGGAGTAGGTATACTACACCGGTTCGAAATAAAGTCTTGGCAAGGGGGGAGAGGGGCGAGGGGTTTCGGCGGCACGGGGTACTCCATGCCCAGTTGGCGCGGGGGTCCGCGGGGCAAGGGAAGGGGAGTGTGCACTTATGGCGCGGGGGTCCGCGGGGTAAGGAGAGGGTGGCGGCCTACAGCGTGGGTCCGGGGAGGAAGGGGGGGCCTTAGGCGCGCGCTCGTCGGGGGGTAGGTTAGGTTAGGTAAAAGGGTGTGGTCATCTAGTGACCATCCACTCGGAGACCTGAGGTCCATTGTGATACCCTATTGTTAACCCTTAACCCGTCTTTACCACCTCGCGCTGAAACACTTCCAGTTCCGTGCGAAGTTCATTATATTATTAATGTCCATCTCTGCTGCGTCTTCTAATCCATCCAGAAATTCTTGTCCCATTATCTGGAGGCGTCGGTTTTCTAGGGCTGGGCACCAGCACAGCAGATGCTCAATTGTTTCTTCTTCCTCGTTGCATTCTCTGCAGTAGTTGTCATTTGTGATTTTCCATTTCTGGAGGTTCACTCCGACCGCACAGTTTCCTGTGACAACTCCCGCCGCTATGCGAACCAGGTTCTTCTTGTGTTTCAGTAGTTGCCCAGTCCTGTTGTTGTCTATCTTGGGCCAAAGATTTCAGGCTATCCCGCAATCATTCCGGTTTTGCCAAATCTCTTTATGTTTCTCCAATATAATTTCCTCTATGGCATCTTTCAGTTAGCTGATCGGTGGTAGTGGGGAGTCTATTACTTGCGCACCGCTCCCCCCCGTTCCCAGCTTTGCCAGTCCGTCCACACCTATGTTCCCTACCACATTTCTGTGACCGGGAACCCAGCGCAGACCGACCTTGTCGCCGCGGAGCCTGGACAATGCTTCTTGGCAACTCATCACTACCTTTGATCTCACTGTTTTTGATGCAATACTTCTGAGCGCAGCCTGACTGTCAGAGTAGATTATAACATCCCTTAATGGTTTGCCACTTACCCAGATTAGCTTAGCTGCCTCCCTTATTGCACAGATTTCTGCCTGTATGGCGCGGCAACCGTTCTTTAGTCTGTATGACTTTTGGATGTTAAGCGCCTCAGAGTAGATTTTAATGCCTGCACCCGTTTTGGTTATGGAGGCATCAGTGTAGACTGATGTCTCATGTTCATTTATCACTGAGTTATCCTCCCATTCCTCCTTGGAGGGGATGTGTATGTTAACACACCCCTCGAAGTTATACCTGGCAACTAAGTAGTCCGTTGGACTATTCAAGTTTAGTCCTTTGTTACTGCTCAGTTTTCCGATCTTTTCCGGTATTCTTGAATGTCCGTAATTAATTGGCTTCCAGAGATTTGACTCCCTGAGCCTTACGGTTCCTTTTGCTGCTTGGCCTTTAACGTACAAATCGAGTGGTTGTAGGTTCAAGATTGTCTCCAATGCAGCTTGTGCTGTATTATTCTTCACTCCTGTGATACCCAGGGCTGCAAGCCTTTGTACCTTGGTGAGGCTCTTTTTATTTACCTCCTTATTCATGGCTTCCCACCAGACTAATGCTCCGTATGTAATGATCGGTCTTATTACCGCAGTGTACATCCAATGTATGATGTGCGGCATCAGGCCCTATTTTCTTCCAAACATTTTCCTACATGCATAATAAGCAATCATTCCTTTCCTCATCCTTTCTTCCACGTTCTCTTTCCATGAGAGTTTGGAGTCTAGGACAATTCCAAGGTATTTAGTTTCCTTTGAAAGTCCCCTTCCCTCCAACTTTGGTAGTGTGAAATTGGATATTTTATACTTTCTTGTGAATAGAATGAGCTCGGTCTTGCTCGGGTTTACCCCTAGGCCATTCTCTCCTGCCCACTTTGATAGTTCTTTTAGCGCAGATTCCATGATTTCACTGATTGTAGACAAGTATTTGCCTGTGATCAGTATGACTACATCATCTGCATATGCTATCATTTTGATCCCTTTCTCTTTAAAGGTTGTTAGGATCTTGTTTATCACGATCAACCACAATAGCGGTGATATCACTCCTCCTTGCGGTGTGCCTCTTGTTGTCTTCTTGCTAGTAGAGCTGTTTCCTATTTCAGAGGTAATAACTCTGCTTTCCAGCATCCTTATTACCCACTCCGTGACCATATGCTCTACCCCCAATGTTTCTAAGGCTTCTTTCATAGATTCAGTTTTGACGTTATTGAAAGCTCCCTCTATGTCCAGGAATGCAGCCAAAGTGTATTCCTTGTTTTTGAGGGATTTTTCAATTGTTCCGACAACCGCGTGTAGTGCACTTTCAACTGATTTGACTCTGAGATAAGCATGTTGCATTTCGCACAGATTTTCTATGTTTGTGGTCTCCTTTATATGCATGTCTATCAGTCTCTCTAGTGTCTTCAACAGAAACGATGATAAACTAATAGGCCAAAAATTTTTTGGCGTAGTGTGATTCGGTTTACTAGCCTTAGCTATAAACGCCACCCTTACCTCTCTCCATCTTCTCGGTATGTAGCCTAATGCAAGACATTCCACAAAGATTCTCTTTAGCATCCCAATAATGCTGCTCAGAGATTTTTGTAGCATAATAGGCAGTATCCCATCCGAGCCCGCAGATTTGTATGGGCCAAAAGAATGCACCGCCCATAATATTCTCTTCGTCGGGGGGAATGTTTATAAACGCAGCGTCTTGCCCTGCATAAGCGATCGTTGATTAATTTATGGTCAATTATCGTGCCGCCAATGTCCTCTTCACTTTTTTAGGAAGAAATGTTTGTCATAGATTATGTTTCTTTCAAGTATGCACGTGCGGTCTGCACGTGCAGTCTGTACGGCGGGAATTTTTGAGTGCCCCTCTCCTCTTCAACTCAAGAGTCTTAGTGCGACAGATACCCGTCGCATGATTTTGGCTCGAAAGAGCCCTTTGTCGGGCCATGCCTTTGCGACTACAAACAAATAGAGCGAGCGCCGGTGACAGGCTGTTATAATTTACGATCACTTATCGCGGCGCCGATGTCCTCTTCATTTTTCTAGAAAAGGACGTTTTATATCGGCGAGCGTGTCGGAACATGTTTCGTGGCGCTATTTTGTTTAAATCTTTATAAACAAATATTGCGAGCGCATACTAGTTTTAACCGTCGCGATGTTCTTCATTTTTCTAGAAAGGGTCGTTTTTTTTTTGGAATTATGTGTTGTGCAGGATCCTTTGACCTATTATTGACTCACTGAAGTTACTGCGCCTCTACTGGACGGAAATCGGTCCATTGACCTAAATATGATCCTTCTTTTAACTCCTATGATTGTCTTCCACATGCAAAAGCAACATGATCTCAAATGCTCTCCATATAATTATCATAAATAGTAAATATCGTAAATGTCAAAATGCATTGTGTTCCCTACTCCAAAAATTTTTTTTGGCTGCCATGACTGCCTTCTTCATAGTGTCCAAGCCACCGAATTAGCACAGTTTTCCCAGCGTTTACACGGTAAAGTTCGCATATAATTTAAAGAAAATTCATATATAAAATTCATATATATAACATGGCAAACAATATAGAGTACTTTATCGAGGTTATCTACCCTGTACGTGGGGTAAGTAGTGACACAGTAATATAGTGATTATTGTAAAAAAATTTAACGAGAAACATAATTCATAGTGTGTTTTTTTATTTTCAGTGGCTATGGGTTGACAACGAACCCATTGCTGAAGTCGAATTGTACGATCTTGTCCAAATACGGATAGATCGCCGCGATCAGGTATTGGCATACACATATAATTAATTTGTAACAGTAAATATTTATGTTCAATATGTATTTTTCCATGGATGGTTAAAGCTGGAACAAATTAGAATTCCGCACTTTTTAAATCTGTACCACATGCTGAATGTGAGATTTAATAGAAGATTAGATCGAGAGAACAGCGATGAAATTTGGTCGGCGCGCCAGCATTTATTTTGTCTAAACAGATTATTCGGCAAAGATTAAAAAAATAAATATTTGCTGTGTAAAAATAAAAATTGTTTTTAAAATAAAATTTACTTTTAATAAGAAATATTTTTAAATAAAATTGTCTTGTAAAAAAATTGTTTTATAAAAATATATGCTAAAATAAATTTTTTATTGTATATTTTTCTTGTGTTCATTCTTTCAGTTACTTTCCTTCTTAAATTTAGATATTAAAATAATTTACTAAATTATTAAAATATAAAAATAAATATTGTTATAAATTATTATAAATTCAAATATCGTTTAACCTGTCCGCTAATGTTCGGATGACAGATTTCACGCAATGCGCGAGCGGAAGAAAGAAGACGCGAGTGGGAACGAGACGGTCGTAATGTAACGTCACGCGGGGGAAGCGGGAGATCTGGGGTTTCGATGAGCACGTCAGCATGTTTCATGACGTCATATTATGACCATCTCGCTCCCACTCGCATCTTCTTTCTCCCGCACGCGTCGAGTACGTCTCCCTTTGGTTCAACAAAGTGTATACGGTCCGACCGTAACAGCAACCATCTCTCTTTCCCTCTCTCTCTCTTTTAAAGAAGAAAAGAAAGAGACCGCGTAGCTCCCGAGCCGCAGGAAATCGGAGCAACAAATATTAAATATATAAAGAAACATTAATAACAGAAAAAAACAATAATAATAAAAAGAAATAATAACAAATAAAATATTAATAATAAAAATAAAAAAAGAAACATTAATAAATAAAAGAACCTGCAGCAAGACTCGAACCAGCGATCTCGCGATTATGAAAATAACGCGCTGCCCACCGCGCCAGGCTTTCAGTCGAATACTCGTACTTACAATTTTAACCAAATCGGGGAGAGGAACGTCTGGCCCTCCCCATGTAATATTTTGTTAATATTTTAATAATTTTATTAAATTTTTTAAATTTATAATAAATGGTATATAATCATAATTTAAATAGGAATAGAGGAGAACGAGGTGGAAGGAAAATTAATTTAAAATTTTCTACCGTGTTATTATACATTTATTTATTCACCTACTACATCATATCCCCATTTAAACAAGGGATCATATCAACCACATTCATCAATAGGTCTCTCCCACAAGGCATCATACAAAATTTTATCTATAGCATACGCTATTAGTTCACATTCTAAAATTGAATTTTTATCACAAACGCTGCGCGAGATTTTAGCGGCGTCATATTTTTCGGAAATACGATATTTTATTAAGATACTTGCACGTTCTCTACATTTCGCATCTACCTCTCTCGCTTGCGGTTCTAGCTTGAGGTATACATTATCGAGACACTGTTCGAGCTCAAATCAAAACAGTTCGGTTGACGGCTTTATGTACAAGCATGTGTCGCGTAAAGTAAGTTTCACAATATTTTCACCGCGCATTTTAACAAGTTCCATTTTTAGTTTTTGTATAGACAGCGATGAAAATGTGGTTGATTCTATAAATTTTTCGATGCTCATGCGTCTTTCCATGATCGTTATCCATGTTCCATAGGGCATCGTGATCCGGTTTCCTCGGTTGTCGCCAAGGATCAATTCCACAAAAGAACTGTGTGGAGGTCCCAATGTCCAAATACTTATAAGCAGTTGGTGTCAACGCAAATCGTCTGCTCAAGATACGAGGCGTATAACGAGGTTTCAATTTATCGAAAAAACTGTAGAAAAAAATAAAATAGATAAATGATTTATGGAAAAATAGGTTTTGGAAAAATATATGCAAAGTAATACTTACGTATTAGGCTGGTTCGATGGAGTTTTACAAGGAATCGGCACGTAATAATTCATACTTGTGCTGCTTCCCGCAGATGAATACATCGCTGTTGGTTACAAAATTCGAACTGCTTCCACACGGGTGACTGATGCAAGACTGAACATGTAACGATCGCGTACGACTCTTCGGTGTAACAAAATTATAAGGGAAGGGAAGAGATTATTCCCCTTCCTTCAGCATTTCAAGCACCAATGTCAGCGCTGCTTACGTAGAAGTTATTTAAAAATTCTAAGAAATGAAAGGGAAGGGATTATTCCTCTTCTTTCAGCATTTCAAGCGCTAATGTCAGCGCTGCTTACGTAGAAGTTATTGAAAAAATTCTAAGAAGTGGAAAAAGTAAACGTTATAAGAAACGCAAAGAAAGACAACGCATCTTTCAAACATTTGTTAACCACTAACAACTAATGGGGAAAGGGAAAAGAAAATAAAACATTGTAAAATTCATATAATTAATTTTTTTTTTAAATTTCAATTCTTTCTGGCGTAACCACCAGTTAAATATTTTTAATACATTTTGTAATGCGCAATTCTTAACATGTTTTCCGCATCGCATAGTATTGGTATCATCTAGATTATTTAAAGATTCGACGTCTTCGTAATCCACGTCCAGTCTCGACGATCAAGTTTTTCTCGCATAATTCTCAAGCAGATCCACCAACCATTCTAGTTTCTGACATCCCTTGACGTACACGAGAGTCGGCGGCGTTTCATCATCATCATCCTCTTCTGTACCATGCACGGCCGATGTAATTAGGCGTTTATCCATGTTGTACGGCACGTTTCCGTCTTCCCATCGTAACCCATGGTGATTTTTAATCAACCAGGAAGCACACGACTTGTCGGATTTTGCGAGGAGGCTCCACGGCATGGGGTGTGTAAAAATGTAATGCGCCAGGATGGTCCCCTTTCGCAGCACCGCAACATCCTTCACGAAAAATTTCATCCCGACGGTGAATCCTTGCAGATCGACAAACGTAGGCACGATCATGACGCAACGAAGGAGCGATCTGTACTATACCTTATCGCGATGCATCTGTCTCTCTTATATCGAAATATTTTGCAGACAGTGCAATTTACGTGTTCTTGCGCACCACGTTCGACAACGGGCTGTATTCGATTACGCGATCATGCAAGATGAGACAATAGGCGGTAGTATTCGCGGGTACATTCTCTTTGCAGTCAAATTCTATTCGCACATCCACGGTGGCGCTCTTGACGGACTCGTTCTGTCGCGAGCAATCGATGACAACAAAAGGTCCTTGCGTCAGGAATGTGACCACTGTGCACAACGTTTCAAAGCAGTCGAATCCGTAATAAGCTTTACGGAAACGTGCATACATATCAAACAGGATGGCATATCGGTTTTTGTCAATGTCTAGATTCATGTCGTCGTACGGATAAAATTCAGAGTTTAGATAAAGTTTCACGTTGGTCAAGTTACAGTGGTCGAATCGACTAGCATCTCGAGACATAACATTCTTTCGACCAGCTTGGAGAGCAAAGATGACGTATCGCGGCTTTTCTAGCTGAGTCGCAGTCTTGACGGCCCACAAATGCTTGGTCGTGCTCTGCAGCTTGGGATACTCGTACAGATCCCATGAACGGAAACTCATACTCAAATATCGCCCGTTTTGGTAATTATGCATAAAAGGGGCATCCTCTCCGATTTGCTTGATTTTTTAATATGTTGTTGGGGATGTCTTCCCAAGTCATTTCATATATATATATAAGGGTCGGACTTAAATAGCTTCGGAGATACAGGCTGAGAAAGATAAAAATAATAAATACAAAAATAAACGTTTAATGATGATTTATTCAACACTATCATTAGGAATCTGAAAGATTTCAGCCATTGCATCAAAGAATGCGGTAATCCGAGCGTAAACAAACCAATAGAGTCACTTTGAAAACATAAACAAACAGGCTGTACTACACAGGGACTGCCGCACTTCTCCGCATGCAGGGATGGGTATTTATATACCAACTATTCATCGTACATATAAATATGTACTTTTCATATACCAACTGTTCTCTGCTTTAACAAATATGTGCTTTCTAAGTTGAAGCACATACAAAGCACATACTTATAAAGCGCGCCACTAACCTATAGGTTAGTGACGCGCTTTACAAGTATGTGCTTTGTAAGTTGAAGCACATACAAAGCATACACTTGGTTGAAATCCTTCAGATTCCTAATGATAGTGTTGAATAAATCATCATTAAACGTTTATTTTTGTATTTATTATTTTTATCCTTTCTCAGCCTGTATTTCCGAAACTATTTAAGTCCGGCCCTTATATATATATATGAAATGACTCGGGAAAACATCCCCAACAACATATTAAAAAATAAACCAAATCGGAGAGGGAGTCGCTTTTATGCATAAATACTTCCTTTCTCAGCTTGTATCTCCGAAGCTATTTAAGTCCGACCCTTATATATATATATGAAATGACTCGGGAAGACATCCCCAACAACATACTAAAATATCAAGCAAATCGGAGAGGATGCCCCTTTAATGAATAATTACCCCCGTTTTTCAAGGCGCGCAGCATCGACAGTTTGTTTACCTCGTTCAACGTAACGTGAAGCATTCGCCACTGTACTTTAAACAATTCGATTTCAGGCTCCGTCGTCGGATTTCCCACAATGCAATTGTTGTCGCTACGCGCTCGTATTAAAATCAATTCGTGACGAGCGTTAACAACCACGCGTTTGTAATCCTCGCAAAAGCCCAGCAACATCTTGAGCGGTACGCAAAAGTTGAAATATCCTTCCGGTATATTCGATAAAATGTCCCATCCAGCATTCCGCATGATCGAAGCATTGTCGTACGTTAACGATACATAGTTTTTGATAGTACTGGTTATTCCAACGTTTCTATTGCAATCAATCTCCACGCCGTTGAGTTCATATCGAATTTCATCAAACATGAACGCCACGCAATTATTTACAAGCATTGCCTGAGGGTCGTCGTCGTTCCTTTTCTTTATCCTCAATGTTCCTTCAACGTAGAGAAAACTTTCGCACGGCAACGTATACAGATCCTGCTGTTGTATGGGTATTTGTATCTCGTCGCTATGCTCAAACGTTGTGTTGGCGTACGGGTTGTACGTGTGAGTCTCGATCTTGACAATGCGATCGTCAAAGACCGGCTCGCCTCCAATGTTAAGAATATTGCTCGTTTTTGTCAGATATTTCGCACTGCGAATCCCAAAGATTGTAAAAATTTAACGTTTGATGCTTTCAGCTTCTTCTTCGTGTTTTTAGCGTAACCTGATGACGGAGATGATGATGGCGATGATCGAATGATGTCGTTGGTCACTACCGTAGTGTGGATAGTTTTATCTCTCGCGTGCTCTGAGTCGTTCAACACGAGCATCTCATACGTCGCGCACACTCACGCGCGTTATCGTTGTCGCCGTCCGTACGTGCAATCTGACGGTGATCTCTTCTCCTCGAAAATCGAGCAATCTTCCGTCTTGATCCGCGACGCGTATCGTTAGATCCGTAATGCTCCGCGCGATGATCGGCAAGATTTGCGCCGGCGTTTCCGATATCTTATATCCTGGTGGCACGCTCGGAGAAAGTTCATGTATCGTATGAACGCGTTTACCGTTGCTGTACGCGCCCGCGGTCACGTTACACTCTATGCGGATTATGTTTATGTTGATAATATTAATCGGTAGATCCAATTGGTGCCATTTTCCCGGTGCAATATACGCCTCGACGAGAATCCCAGCAGCGATCCAATGTTGTTGAGTGTGCTTACAATGCCCAAATCACTCACAAACGAGGATGTTTTCGAAAGTGCGGGCAAGTCTCTCGCGACGTCCATTCCAAAGAAGTTACAAACGTCGGAAGGTCGACAAGAGTTTCTAGAAACGTTGCGAAACACCTTTGGTCCTCTGGGCCAAGAGTACATCGGGGCTTTTCTGAGCGGCGGTTCAAAAAGCGGTGTAGATCATTCCATGTACGGTGTTTATTTCGAAAAGGATGTAATGATGCTCGGTAATAAACGTTCCAACGTGGAGAAAGATGATGTCATAATTATCGATGGCATACGAGACGGCGGCACACCCGGTATTTACGAGTGGATCTTCAAGAAAATACCTAATAAAGACATCTACACGGAGGAAGGCATGCAAAAGTACAAGAGCATACTGTTGGCGACGAGCCTTCATAAATGGAAGTACAATCCTCTCGGGCAAATACAGGGCAACATGGGACACAAGTACAAACATATAATTAAGAAATTGATACCGACTGAGTCCCAGAAAAAAAAATCTGGAAAAGGATTATTCGCACCTCGCGCGATGACGCTTACCGACAATAAGATTGACTACGTGCACTGGGACGACCCCAACGAGCTGGTGGTTCGTCTACGATTGCTCAACGCCTCGCGCCAAGCTGGTCACAATGCCCACGACAACGAGATCCAGTCGATCATCGAGGAACTTCGCGAAGCCGGTCTTATTATACATTGAATCGCGCGGCAGCGAGTTGTCCAATCGACGTCGAAATGCCGATCAACAAATTTGGGGTATTCGAGCAGAACAGAGACGCGCCGTACGCTATTTCGTACCATCAGTAGAGCGGATTAGTGAGAAATTTCGTGCGCAACAACGCTCTGTGTCGCACCGCTACGGACTTTGACGCAAAATCGCGCAAGATTCGTTGTGTGGCGCAACCGGAGGATGATACCGATGTCGTCAACAAACTTTTCGTGAATCAGTACGTTAAAACGTTGAGCAATCGACAGAAAGAGTCAGACGAGAGGCTGACTGCGTTCGAGAAGGACGTTCAAGCGTTACGGACTGCGATAAACGAGCTTCGGCATTCGATTACCGCTGAGTCAGAAACGACATCGAAACGACAATGGACAGCAACAAATGGTCCAGAAACGGCTATGAACGATTAAGGGACGGCAACGAACGACAACGCACGGTTCAGGAACGGCTATCGGACAGCTGTCGAGCGACTAAAGAACAGCTATCAAACAGCTATCAAGCGGTTAACGAACGGCTCAGGAGCGGCTATGAAAAGCTAACAAACAGCTATAAACGGTCAGCGGACGACAAAGAACGGCTATTGAAGGACAATAAACAGAAATAAACAGCTATCGAACCACTATCAAACTACCATCAAACCACCATCGAACCACTATCAAACCACTATCGAACCACCATCAAACCACTATTGAACCACTACCAACTCACCATCGAACCACTATCAACCCACCATCGAACCACTATCGAACCACCATCAAACCACTATCGAACCACCATCGAACCACTATCAAACCACTATCAAACCACCTTCAAACCACTATTGAACCACTATCAAACCACCATCGAACCACTATCATACCACTATCAAACAACTAACAAACAGCTATAAACGGCCAGTGGACGACAAAGAACGGCTATTAAATAGTTAAAAAGTTAAAAGCATAAATTATTATATAATTTCTTTGCATATATTATTACGCGTCGACCAGTCGCACCGTTAAAAACATGACGTCGTACAAATCCGATGGACGTAAAAATATCGAGAAGCAACGACTCGTCGAGGAACTGCATGCACCGGCAAAAAGAAATTTTCCACGAAGACGCGTCATAGTGCGAGGCTACGACGATCTGTGGCAGGATGACATCGTCGAGATGCGTCCATACTCACGTTTCAACAAAAGCAATCACTATATACTTACCGTCATCGATGTGCTGAGCAAGTACGCGTGGGCCGTGCCACTCAAGAGTAAAGGCGGAAGCGAGACAGCCGACGCTATCGCTAAGATAATTCGAGACAGCAAGAGGTGTCCGAAAAACATGCAAACCAATATGGGGAACGAATTTTACAACGCCGACGTGCAACGTCTCCTGAGGAAACACGACATCAATCATTATTCCACATATTCGGTGATGAAGGCATCGGTCGTCGAGCGATTCAATCGCACGTTGAAAAACGACATGTGGAAGATGTTTACGCTCAACGGAAATTACAAGTGGGTCGACATGCTGCCGCGTCTCGTCGCGGATTACAACGCGCGCAAGCATCGAACGATCGGTATCCGACCCGTCGACGTTACCCCCACGATCACTGAAAGACTCTTGACCACGGTGTACAGCGCAATAAAAATTGCGGGTCCGGCAAAGTTCAAAGCAGGTGACCCGGTACGCGTTAGCAAATACAAGACAATTTTTGAAAAGGGTTACACGCCGAATTAGACCACCGAGGTGTTCAAGATCGTTAAAGTGCAGCGTACTAATCCCGTAACCTATCTACTCGAGGACTATCGTGGAAAATCTATCGCTGGAGCGTTCTACGAGCACGAGTTGCATCGCACGACTTACCCAGATGTGTATCTCGTGAAGAAAGTACTTCGCAGAAGGGGTGACGAGGTTTACGTGAAATGGCTGGGATTCGATGGATCGCACAACTCTTAGATACACAAGGACAATGGTTTAATTCATACAGATTGCATTTATTTTTTACTATGTAAAAATATCAAATATAAAAAATATGTATAAAATATAAAATACATATAAAGTATTTGAAATATGAAATACATATGAAATATTTTTATTAATATCCATTCCAATATATAATACGTTACATTGCATACATTGCATACATTATACTACATTACGTTACATTACACTATATTATACTACATTACACTACGTTATGTTACGTTATAATGGTAATGTCCCCACGGTAACGTATCGGTCGAATTGGGTTAAATGTATCGCTTATCGTCGTACGGACTTACAATTAGAGCAATCTTTTTCTCACAACATGTATATACCTGATGCAATTTTGATCTTATACATGACTGCTGTCGCGTCATTTCAATCTCATCATTCAGACACCGCGTGTAATCGTCGAACGTTATAGTACGCGCTACGACGTTACTCTCGACACCTTTTGCTTTTTTAGTTTCTTTTTTGCCATCGACTCGCAAGGAGTACATTTTCGCCCTAAGCCCGACGAATTCCGTCATGATCGCACCGTTGTTTTCATCCTTTATCAAGCCCGGCACCTTCTTGTTCTTAAGCGGGATACCGTACGCATTGTCAGCTGTATAATCGCTCGTGTCGTATCTGTCAATGTCGCGTTTCATGTTCTCGTACACGTCGTCGCACTCGACGTGGTATATTAGACTATCCGTGTCGGTGTACATAACTTTAAACTTGTCGCGATACAAGGGAGACATGTACTCGTGATAAAATTCGTACAAACAGACCTTCGATAAGTTGAGTATACACATGCCGACGTAGATCGGTTTGTCGAATTTTACTTCTAGTTTGCGCAGTTCAACGGCTACTAATTTTTCCGAAAAGACGCTTTGACTGTGAAAGTTTGGTTTCGCGATCATTGCCTCCGCGCCGTATCGTCCTTCCAACTTTGTCAACAATTTTACATCGACGTGATTGCGCACGTTCTCCATGGTTTTACCGAATACCGCGTTGTTCATTAACTTGTATAAATTTTTCTCGAAATCGTTTTTTGCTTGCGTTCTAAACCAGGTGTTTAATTCAATGTAATCGCGGAGCCATGGAGATTGCACGAATTGCAATACGCGATGTATTTTTGTGACACGAAGACCGTGATGAATACATTGCTGCAGGTTGCGATAATGTATGACGTAACGCTTCTTATCGTAGAGAGTCGCGAGAAGTTTTTCCTGCTGCTTGCCAGGAGGCTTGTCGCGCGTCGGACAGAACGGTAGGTCAGCGTGCGCGTCGTGTTTACTTTGCGGGTACTCGAGATCGACCTCGAGAATGTAGCCTGTCGGAGAATTTAGCGCGACATCCGTAACATTAAAATTGGCTACGTCGTCGACCCATCGAAAATCGGCATAAGGCAGTGGTTGACACATTGCCCAACCATATATGTTGTTCACATCGAAATACATCAAGTACGACGATGGTTTCGATGGATCGTACGACTGCATGTACTTGTTATTGGCTCGCGCGTATCTGCCGGAACATTGACTTAAACCACCGCGAATACCGCGTTCGACGAACATGATCATGTCAATGTCGGTGAACAGTTCGAAATTTATGCGCGTATGTTTTAACATGGCATCCCACGTATACCCGGGAAGAGTATAGTAATACGCGGGGTCAAGTCCATAACTCGTGACGCAGCTATCGCGAAAGTTTTCAAATATGTCGGCCAATAACAAGACATCGGTTTTTAAATACAGATCACTGTATTCGCCCAAGGTTCGAACGGAGAACCGCTGCCAAACGTTCGCAGCGTGAGCGTAATCGCTCTCGGATACAGTGTCACCGGTCAAGGAACTGTAAAACGAGTCGCGCGGTGGTAAACACGAGTCCTCCAACTTTTCGACGCAGTCAATGTACTTATACGGAAATACACCCTTTCTCGTCAAAAGATCAAAATCCTTGATCGATAATTGTAAAAATTCAGAACGTACAATTTTTAACTTATTTTTGCACAGAAAAGATGCTAATTTATCGAGGCTGCTACTCAGAAATTTGTATGAATCGATGAACCGTAACTTTATGTCACTTCGCGAATCTGATCTTTCGGCGGTATTTTTCACGTGTTTTGTAAACAAAATATATTTTTCTTTTGTTATCGGTAATACGTCGACCGAACCTTCGAACGCGGTAGCTATTTCTTTTATGATAAAATGCGCGTCGTAGCCGGATAAATTGTGAAAAACTATGGGAATGTAATGAGAATCTTTATAATTTAGATTACAATTTGAATGTGCGGTACCTCTGTAACGACCGGTCAGATGGCAATGATCGCGTACTCGTACTTCGTCCGGCGAGAACGGTTTTTCGCAAATTTGACACTGCGTTGCGCTGTTAAACTTTTTCCACTGTTTGTTCGAGAGAGTTACCATGGGGATATTTGCGGATAGGATATCTCTTACGCGATGCGCTAATCTTTTGAGTTCATCGGCGAACCACGCGATGCAATCCTTATCGCGACGAAACCGATACATAGATAACGAGTCGTCGTACGAGCACCGCACGTAGTATCCAACGCTAAATACTTGATGATGTTGATAGGCGTACGTGGACGCTTGCGGATCCGCATCCGTTTTCTCCAGGGTGCATTCAAGGTCGGCATATACCACGAACGGTACCCGTTCCTTCCTGTTGTAATTCTTGAAACTCAGCCACTTGTCGCCCTCGCTCGGTAATCTGATCGCACAGTCGTTCATCTGCCGACAGTCAATGGTGTGGGTTTCCAATTTCTCGCTCGTGTGGAAATAATGCAAACATCTGTAAATAATAATAAAATTTTTGAAGTGAAACTTCTTAGGGCACGGGGGGTGATTCGAACCGGAAGTCCGTCACGGAAGTTTGTCACGGAAGTCCGTCACGGAAGTCCGTCACGGAAGTCCGTCACGGAAGTCCGTCACGGAAGTCCGTCACGGAAGTCCGTCACGGAAGTCGCGTTACGGAAGTCGCGTTATGGAAGTCCGTCACGAAAAGTTGAACCTTCTACGGGAGTGATTCGGAGCGTCGCGTTACGCGTTCGCGTTATGGAAGTCCGTCACAAAAAGTCGAACCTTCTACAGGAGTGATTCGGAGCGTCGCGTTACGCGTTCGCGTTATGGTAGTCCGTCACGAAAAGTCGAAACTTCTACGGGAGTGATTCGGAGCGTCGCGTTACGCGTTCGCGTTATGGAAATCCGTCACGAAAAGTCGAACCTTCTACGGGAGTGATTCGGAGCGTCGCGTTACGCGTTCGCGTTATGGAAGTCCGTCACGAAAAGTCGAACCTTATACGGGAGTGATTCGGAGCGTCGCGTTACGCGTTCGCGTTATGGAAGTCCGTCACGAAAAGTCGAACCTTATACGGGAGTGATTCGGAGCGTCGCGTTACGCGTTCGCGTTATGGAAGTCCGTCACGAAAATTCGAACCTTCTACGGGAGTGATTCGGAGCGTCGCGTTACGCGTTCGCGTTATGGAAGTCCGTCACGAAAAGTCGAACCTTATACGGGAGTGATTCGGAGCGTCGCGTTACGCGTTCGCGTTATGGAAGTCCGTCACGAAAAGTCGAACCTTCTACAGGAGTGATTCGGAGCGTCGCGTTACGCGTTCGCGTTATGGAAGTCCGTCACGAAAAGTCGAACCTTCTACGGGAGTGATTCGGAGCGTCGCGTTACGCGTTCGCGTTATGGAAGTCCGTCACGAAAAGTCGAACCTTCTACGGGAGTGATTCGGAGCGTCGCGTTACGCGTTCGCGTTATGGAAGTCCGTCACGAAAAGTCGAACCTTCTACGGGAGTGATCCGGAGCGTCGCGTTACGCGTTCGCGTTATGAAAGTCCGTCGCGAAAAGTAAAAAAAAAAAATATACGTGTTGCCTCCACGCGCGGCAGAAGTGAAACTTCTTAGCTGTGAGGAATAGGATAGTATCTCGTTTATAGTATCTGAATTAATGCCTATGTAATTTAGAAATTAAATTTTAATTATAAATTAAAGCCGATGCAATTCACAAATAAAAATTGATTTCTGTATTAAAACTTGTATAACTCACAAATCAAATTTTAATTATAAAAGTAAAGTTTCAGGATATAAGAAAAATTTGCCCATATATAATTAAATATGGGCCAACTGTTGCCAACTGTTACATTTATATACATATAATTATATATAGAAAATTTTTCTCATAACCTGAAACTTCACTTTTATAATTAAAATTTGATTTGTGAGTTATACAAGTTTCAATACAGAAATCAATTTTTATTTGTGAATTGCATCGGCTTTTTTTTTAAATATATCTCGTATAAAAATTATTGTACAATTTTATTTTATTTCATTCTTTAAATGTACCCTCACCGATCGCAAAAGTATTTCCTGTGTGCCTATCTATTGATTTGCGAGCTCACGAGGCGGGATAGGTTCTTGATCCACGCGAAATGTCCCACGTTGTCGTCTTGCTGATCTGGCAGGTACAGTAAATTGATATGTTTATTCTTTTTACTGTTGGTTAGTCGTATCGGTAAGATTACAAGTTTCTCTTTCTTCTCAATGGCATATACATTGATCGACACGTCGTTGAGTCGTTCGAATGAACTAATTTTTTTCAGAGACATGGGGAACTCAATGTCTTTAAGATTTAACACCGATGTATAATGGGGATACGAGGATGGATGATTTGCATTTGTTTTAGCTGGATGCAGAGCAGCCACCACCGACCACGCGAAACATGCATTGTCTCTTGATTGCACGTTGATCACCGCTTTTTTCAATTTAATTTCTTCCGGTATTTCCACAAAACACCCTGCGTGCAATGGATTATATTTGTTCACGTTAACCATTAAATTGAGTATACGCGACAACGCCCACCCGCTGTCGCGTTCCTGAAATTTTTCCAGAGTTGCTAAGGTAAGCTTGATAACGCTCATGTCGTACCACTCTCGCAGGTCGGACGTACGAAAGAGTTCATAGTTTTTCGTAGCGATACTTTTATTCGCGCGTTTGTCACCTGCCACAAATTCACAGTTAAACACAGTGTTTATCTTTACATTTTCATGTCTTTGCATGACGTTCCGCACACGATCGAGTACAATGTCTCTCGCATCTTCAAGAAATTGACGAGGTTCGATGTGCGCGAAATTAATCACCGCACCGGTCAGTATACGATTTTCAAACGCGGTCTCGATCTCTCGCCAAACGAGTCTTTCCGCGTTATTGCCGCCACTACTGGTGCTCGCGTAGTCACCACCGCTGTGTATGAAACGTCTCTGTAATCGAATCTTTGCAAACTCGAGTCGCGCGATTATTTGCAGCAAAGATTGTATTTTTCCAGGCGCGAGCCGCTGACGCTTGGCGCGACTGCGTTCTTCGAGCTGTCCAACGACTTCCTCGCATCGCTGTGTCTACGCGAAATACTCGCCCAAGGTAGCGACTCGGTGCGACAGCTCCAACAGGTCGCGTTCAATTTGCTCAGGGTCGTCCATATTTTGAGTCTTTTTACACACTATTGTTTAAAGCACGTCACAAATTTCTACGGAGCACTTGCACGTGACTCCATCACATGATAAACAAAACCGTTGGCAGCCTTGAACGTGATAGTGCGTACTCATAAAATGATAAAGATTGAAGTGGGGGGCATCTTTGTAAGTAAGTCGCCAAAGAGCATCATCAATAGCATCGATATCGTCACAATCATCAATAGCGTTATTATCAGAAGTGTTTTCGAGCATAATCGCTGGATAATTCCAATTGCATCTATAGACCGAACACTCCAAGTTGTTTATCACCGCCAATTCGACGTACCTCCCAATACCTGTACAAATCTGAATGTACAGAGTATCAAAGCCAGTCTTTTCGATCTTTTCAATAATTTCCATCGCGCAACGGTTATTGTATGCTTCATCGCGCACTTTAAAATAATATGAAACATAACGATATCTCATACAACTTCTTAACATTCTTAGGTTTTCTTTTTCCTCTTCTTCCTCTTCTTCCTCTTCTTCCTCTTCTTCCTCTATCGTATGTTTCCACAAGTGTCTGTACGCTTTACGTCTCAGGTGATAAGGCCAGTCATATGAATGCTCAGTGTTGATAACAACTCCTTGTCTGACTACGCGTTCACTGGTTCCGCGTATACCGAGTTCACGATCGCGAAGAAACTGCACTGGTGATATTCGTTGCACACACGTTTCTCCTCGCGGATCTTTATCGTCCTTCAAAGCATCGACGATTTCTTGTCTACAAGGATGAACATACTTGACAGAATCATTAAAGTATTCGTAAGAGCGGATTCTTTCCATCGTACTCGTGTACACTTTATATTGTTTGATTCACGGCAATGTTTTTTTCAATGTACAAAAATTGGACACATATTGCATGGAAAGATTTGATATACCGGAAGTCCGCAATTGGAGCAAGACCGGCCTTCTATCGCGTCGTACATCTCGATTACGTGTCTGCGTAAGGCGTACATATATATATCCTGTCTATCAGGCGCTATGTTAATCATGCATGACATACATGCACGATAATCATTGCCCAATGTGTAATAGAAAAATATTGCGCAACACTTTGTGCGCCCACTTAGCGCGAGAATCTCGTCGCGATATACGATTTTTTCAGTGGTTTCAACAAGATCATCTCCTTGATAATCGCTGATATAATCACTGTCATATGACAACGCGCGATCTTCGTCGGATGACTCGTCTAAAATTTGTTCAAAATTACTGTCTATTTCCATATTGAACTCTTGCACATTTCACAAAATTATGAATTAAATAACTGTTACACTTTTTTCGACCGATGCGCTGGCTTTCAAATCATAGACTGTGGTTTTGACGCTCTTCGTTCTTCGTTATATATTTTTTCTTCTATACCTTTTTCTCTCGTTTCTAGAGCATTGTGTATCGTTTCTTTTTCTATTTAGTGCATTGTGTCATCAGATGTTTAGTATACCTACATCGCAGAGAAGTGGTTTCTTAGACCCAAAATTTTAACCGAATGGCGTCACGCTTGCCGATAAAACGTCTTTTTCTAGAAAAATGAAGAGGACATCGGCGCCACGATAATTGATCGTAAATTATAGCAGCCTGTCACCGGCGCTTGCGCTATTTGTTTGTTGTCGCAAAGGCATGGCCCGATAAAAAGCTCTTTCGAGAAGAAATCATGCGACGGGTATCTGTCGCACCAAAACCCTTGAGTTAAAGAGGAGAGGGGCACTCAAAAATTCCCGCCGTACAGACTGCACGTGCAGACCGCACGTGCATATTTGAAAGAAACATAATCTATGATAAACATCTCTTCCTAGAAAAGTGAAGAGGACATTGGCGGCACGATAATTGATCATAAATTAATCAACGATCGCTTATGCAGGGCAAGACGCCGCGTTTATAAACATACCCCCCGACGAGCGCGCCTAAGGCCCCCCATTCCTCCCCGGACCCGCGCTGTAGGCCGCCACCCTCCCCTTACCCCGTGAGCCCCCGAGCCATAAGTGCACACGTCCCCCCCTTGCCCCGCGGACCCCCGCGCCATAAGTGCACACTGCCCCTCCCTTGCCCCGCGGACCCCGCGCCACCGAAACCCCTCGCCCCTTTTTCCCCTCGCCCAGACTTTATTTCGAACTGGTGTAGTATACCTACTGAATGGTTACGCTTTGAAGGAAAAAAAGGGAAGCAAAAGAAGAAAATTAAACAAAATGACTAATATAGAACATAATATATATGCAAAATATTTATCTTAAGATAAATATTATGCATATATATTAAAATAAAGTTTTTAGTTAAGTTTGTAGTTTAAAAGTTTAAAAAATTAAAAGATTAAGTTTTGTGCACTCGCGATCGGGTTTCGTTCGCTGAGCGCGGTCGGCTGGTATAGCCTTGTAAGAAGACTCGGCAATCAAGGTACTTAGGAGTGCTTGGATAGAGAAACGACGTATCTTCGGATGTGCGGTATATACAGTATCGAATTTTATCTATTCGTGACAATGGTACAAAGGCTTCTGAGAGCGAGCGGTATGTATGCTGAATTTCGGAGCGGTCGCCAGAGCGCGCGAGGAGGGGGAAGATAGTTCGACAAATAACGCGATCATTTTCGAGAAACGGAGCTGGTTTTCGCGGAAATTCGGGGGAACTCCGGGCGCTGACAAGGTCTCGCGCGTAAACACGTGAAACGACAACACGGCGAGGAATGCGGGTCGACGACCGCAATTTAACGGATGAGATGTTTCGCGATTCCCGAACAAGTTTAAAAGATCCATTGTTGTGTAATTTTAAGTTTTTGAGACTGTTAACGCCAAAGAATTTGAACAATTAAATTTTTACCTGCAGAATTAGATTAATATCTCCTAAAAGATATAATTAATTATACTTTTCTACAGTACGTATAAAATATATATGATTTTTATATATAAAACTGTTATTACTTTTTATTACTGTAAATAAATCAGAGACCTGTTATTCCTAAATTTTATGTATCCAACACAACACGCATGTTTCAAAGGAATGTTGAAGACGTTTAAAAGACGTCTAATCTCTATTAGATATCTCTAATTAGAGATATTTAATAGAAATTAGATGTCTTTTTAAACGTCTTTAACATTTCTTGAAGCATACGTGTTGTGAAAGTTGCAGCAAAATTTCTTCCTAAAATCTACAATATATCACCATTTTGCAACAAAAGATATAACAGTTATTTGACAAATCCGCAACATTCGTGCAACAACTTACATTTTTGTTGCATAGTTGCAATTTCGTATAAGTAGGAAATTATAACTAACATCTACGTTACATGTAGCTTACATGTTATGTTATGTGTTTACACTTCGGTATATTACGATTTTGTAACTATTACGTATCGGTGTTTGCTGGGTTACATCCGGAAAGAAACAAAAGAGGAAAGTGAGAATAACAAACACCCTCGATGTAGCGATAATTTATTTTGTGTGACGTGTCCATTTTTTGTTATAAACTAACACCGATAATGAGCCAAGAGGCAAATTGAGAATGACATAATTGTTGTGCACTCAACGATCGTATGTGTTCTATGCTCTCGTTAAGCGCGACCATGTTCGGATATGCGGTATTGAGTGTATCGAAATTTATTGGTTACTCTGACGATGTCATGAGTAACAAATAAATTTTGATACACTCAATACCGCATATCCGAACATGGTCGTTCCTCCAAACGTCCAAACCAAACCAATTTTTGTTTCCTTGACTGCTGAGCCTTCCTACAAGGCTGTACCAGTCTACCGCGCTTAACGAGAGCATAGAACACATACGATCGTTGAGTGCACAACACTTATGTCATTCTCAACTTGCCTTTTGGCTCATTATCGGTGTTAGTTTATGACAAAAAATGGACACGTCACACAAAATAAATTGTCGCTACATCGAAGGTGTTTGTTATTCTCACTTTCCTCCTTCACAAAGACTTCTGAGGCGAGCGGTATTCACATTTAGTTTCGGAGCGGTAATTGCGATCGCGACAAAGGGGAAAATAAATTCGACGAATAGCGCGATCGTTTCCGAAAAGCGAACGAGAAATTCTAGTGACAATTAGCTTTCACGGAAAGTCGGTAGCAGACGCCGTGTTCCGAGAAGAGCTAGGAAAAAATACGTTTTACAAATAAACACTCGGAATGATGACAAAGCGGGGCATACAGTTTAAATTTAACGATCGAAATTTAAAGAATGAAAAATATATTTAGCGATTCCTAAACAAGTGTAAAATACAATCCATTTTTACTTATAACGTTAACATGTAAAAGGTTATATTATTTGACAATACTCTGTGTTTGTGTAACAAAAAATAACTATCTCTCATATTATATTAAGATATTCAAACATTATTTTACAATAAATTACTTATTTAATAAAATCCAAAACCTGCAAAAAAGTGGCTGTATACACGAAACTAAATCGGACAACATTTCTTGTTAATAAAAAAAATTGTTCATAGAAATTATTTAAAGAGATAACTCGCGTTATTATATTAACCCTCTAATGGCAAGGTGGCTTATTAACAACGGACAAGCATGCAATGGTAAGCCTCCTTCCGATTCCAGCTGTAAAGGAAAATATGGTTGTTATAGCGCATTGCGACAAAGCAGAATTGCACGGATCAAGTCGCATTGCATTATGGGTAACGGTGGGAGGATGTCCCAATCTTCTTATTGTATATAACCTTAGTGAAAAGGACGCAGAACTAGCGCCGCTAGTGTCAAAAAAGTGACAGGGACGGTCCTCCAGAATAAATTCGTGCGTTCGCGTAAATATATACACGGAGTGTCTTGCTCCGCGCGTACTTGGCGCGAGATACTACCGTGTCTCTTGATAAAGATAATTAAAAAATTGTGACACATTGCGTGAATAATTAATTCAATTTGTCGGGAACAACTGCGGGCAATCGAAGGTTGGTCAAAGCACACATGTTGGAAACATTTTGAATGTCACAACCTTTAACAATTAAGCAAATTAACTGGCGTAAGGTGTAAGATGTTAGAAAAAATATGAAATAGTAATCAAATGAGAAGGCTACTCACTTTGTCGATCACATTGAGCACCGAGAATCACAAGAACCAGACGCAACTGTCAGTTATTAAAATTAAATTATGTAAATAATCTCTCTCTCTCTCTCTCTTGTCGACACTTGTTTCTCCTCTTCACTTTTTTACGTCCAATCAGTTAAATTCATATTATGCTTTAGTTTCTAATTCTCAGTCGCCATACTCATATGCGGACTTTAGTTCATCCATTGCCCTGGTTACTCGGCCATCTCAACGTCCCAAGTTTGTTTTCTCTGCCATATCGCCTCACTGTATTCAAGCTTATTACTGCTGGACCCCTTCATTCCTACGCGTCAATTTTGGATGGTATTCCGCTTTATATTCTGCGGATTGCTTGACCCGCCATTTCTCAGTGGATTGCTTCATTATTCAATCGATCGTTAGAGACTTCCTCGTTTCCGTCTGAGTGGAAACGTGCACTTATCCGCTTCCTCTCGAAGATCCGTATTCCTCTGTCTCCGTCTGACACAAGACCAATTGCAAATCTGCCGGAGCTGTCCAAAATTCTGGAAAAGATTGTAGCCTCACAAATTTCAGACTACTTGAACGATCATGATTTCTTAAATCCCAGACAGTCTGCGTATAGCCCGGGTTATAACACTCAGTCCGCACTTTTACGTGTTAGCGATGATATTAAAAAAGGGATTGACGATGGACTTATTACGATCATGATTCTCTTTGATATTAGCAAGGCGTTTGACACAGTCCCACATCTTTGACTTCCCACTAAACTTAGGGCGATTGGTTTTTCCGACGCGGTTCTTACTTGGATTTTCTTTTACTTAACTGGTCGTTCTCAAGCTACGGTCGATGACGTTGGTAATTTTTCGGATTGGCTGTCCACGTCATCTGGGCGTACCTCAGGGCTCCGTGCTAGGCCCACCATTATTTTCTCTTCACATCAATGATATGGGCAGTGTCTTGCTCTATTCATATCACATGCTATTTGCGAATGATATCCAGATTTATCTCTTGTGTCCACCGGCTGATATTCTTCATGGTCTCGAGATAATTCCTAGTGATGCTAATGCTATTTTTAATTACGTCAACTTGAACGGTCTTAAACTCAATCCTACCAAATCGAATGTAATCATACTTGGTAGTCAAGCTCATGTTAATGCTTATAATATTAATTTTAATCTTTTACCACCTGTCATTGTAAACAATACACCCCTACCTTTTGTGAGCGAGGTGAAGAACCTAGGTGTTATCTTCATGTCTAATCTTTCCTGGAAGAAACACATCTCTCTTGTTTCACGGAAGGTTCACTACGCGCTATATAATCTTAAGTTTAACAAAAACTATCTTTCTACTGAACTAAGAATTAAACTTGTTGTGACTTTGATTATGCCTCATATCGACTACTGTTGTCTAGTTTATCATGGCTTGAGCAATGAATTAAACACTAAATTACAGAGACTTGTTAATTGCTGTATTCGATTTATCTATAATCTTAGGCGTGATGAACATGTAACTTCGTACAGGCGTCAACTGGGATAGCTTTCGGTCAAAAATAGAAGACTTTATTTTCTTGGTTGCCAGATGTATCGGATTCTTCATTTGCGTTCGCCATCTTATTTGAGTAAGTTTTTTACTCTACCTGACCCATTGCTTAGATCTGACCGTCTGGCAACCTCTTCACATACCTTCCATCTTCCTGCTCACAGAACTGTTACTTGTAGAAACTCCTTTCACCTTTCTTTGATCTATTTCTGGCATTATCTTCTTAGCAATGTTACTTCGGTTACTCTACTCTTACATCCCTTAAGGGTCTTCTTCGTTTAATTTTACGAGCATCTGAATCTGGTTGAGACTATTACTTTCTTGTGATTCTCACTTGCTGCTTCTTTGTTGTTAAATGTTTTAGTTTTAAGTTTAGTTTTAGTTTAGTTTTAAGTTGCGTTAGCTTTAAGTTGCATTTTAATGTATGTTTAATTTAGATTCTTGCTATTGTTATGATCAAATTGTTATCTTACATTACATTGTAACCTGCTATTGTGTATCTTTGCACTTTAGCCTAGGCTTGGACATAATAAATATCTCTCTTTCTCTTTCTCTCTGGAAGTTTAGTTTATCTTTTTTGTCTTTTAATAAATATTACCTTCGACAACAAACGTTGTCCGTATGTGTGCTCTTCGTCCAAGATTTCCACCTTGACCCATGCAAAATCGTGATTATTTCACCTGTAGTCCATTATTACAGAATGTTGTGACATATTCCTATTGACGTGATTGTTCGCCAACTTGAGTTTTTAAGAATTTGTCCAACATAGAGCATCGCAACCCTTGCATAAAATCTAGTAAACCACATTGTTGCGCAGTACATTAGGCAAGGTAATCCTTTTATACACGAATAAACCATCTTAATTTATTCATGCCGGTGTAAGAAATTTTGCTTTCAAATTGCATATCACAGGTTTGAATTGTTCGAAAAAAATTTAATTTATGAACTCAAATATCTCAAAACCCGTAAATTAAAAGAAAACTTTTTAGACACAAGTTATTTGTCTCTTAGGGGACCAAATAATGGTGACCTTGGTTAACCTTGAGATTATGTTCTGAAAGTCATATCAAGATCATCTCATGAATGAAAACCTTTATTTTCTATTTGTTATTTAATTAATTCAACAAAGTACAGAACACCGAAATTATTGTATTATTACTGTGTAACTATTAGCAAGTCTTCTACAGAGCAAACTAGAGAAAAGAAAACACAAAAACATACAGCATAAGTTAGAGCTATCCTAGTAACTAACTTGTTGCCAACTTAAAATTAATTTTACTTTTTAACACTTTCTCTTAAAAATGAATTTATAGGAATAATCCTCCTGCTTTAATTATTCCCAACATATTCCACAAATTATTAAATTTTACTCGATTCAATGGTTTTGTCATTACATGCGCAATTTGCATTTTACATGTTCAATTTTCAGAGTTTTGTCGTGATACTTCTCGCGTATAAAATAATATTTTACTTTAATATGCTTTGATTTTTTGTGGAACTCCGGATTTTTGGATAATTTAATTGCACTTGCATTGTCCACGTATGTACAAAGTTTTAGGAACGCAGTTTATAATTGTAATTTTACTGACTAAACGAGTCAGCCAACCAACTCCTTTGTACCTTCACATATAGCAACAGATTTTGCTTCCGCTGATGAAACAATAACACTACGCTGTTTGTGGCTTGTCCATGAGATTGTTGCTCCAGAATGCATGCTTACGACTCCAGTCTTGGATCGTCTCGTCGTCACATCACCAGCAAAGTCTGAATCACTACTATAAACTCGTAGTTCCTCACCTCTAGTATTAGTTTTGTAAAATAGTCTATAGTCAATTGTACCTCGTAAATATTTATAGATTTGTTTTACCGCATTCCAACTGTTAAGCGCGTTGGTGAATCCAATTTCTTTGAAACCGTACTGACTGCATATATTAAATCTGGACAAGTTGATGTCAAATACATTAGGCTACCCATAGCTAGACAATATGGAAGCTTCTTATTAAAAACTTCATCCGAATCATTTTCCTGGATGATTTCTTCAGACAATGTTGAAACAGGTTTTGCTCCAGACATTCCAAATTTGTCCAAAATTTTCTCTGAGTAAATTCGTTGAATCAAAAATATTTGATCCATCCTATTGTCGAAGGACATGACGACGGATCAAGCCGAGTTTGAAAGTTAAAATGGCGTCTATGTATATGGTCTCAAACAAGCGCCATGTTATTGGAATCAACGCATAAACTTTATTAAACAATATAGTGTACAGCAAAGTTTGGCTGATCCTTGTTTATTTGCACATATAAGAAACAATAACAAGCTATTGATTATAACTTACGTGAACGACGGAATTGCTGGGTCGGATTTAATTCCCAAAAAGCTCCGGTGGTTCAACAGTAAATTTTGAACTCCTGTTTCAATTCTTGTACAAACATCTGGATTTTTATCTGATCCAATCCAGCAATTCCGTCGTTCACGTAAGTTATAATCAATAGTTTGTTATTGTTTCTCATACGTGCAAATAAACAAGGATCAGCCTGTTTTAGACCATATTGTTTTTTCTGATCCGATCAAGCAATTCCGTTGTTTATGCACGTAAGTTATAACCAATAGTTTGTTATTGTTTCATACGTGCAAATAAACAAGGATCAGCTAAACTTTGCTTTTTTAGACTATATTGTTTAATGAAGTTTGTGAATCGTTGATTCCAATAACATGGTGCTTGTTTGAGACCATATACATAGACACTATTTCAACTTTTTTAATAAGATTCCTTTAAAGGATTATTTCCTACTCTAACAAGCATATAACATGCTCTGTCCTGGGTCTCTCATTTCATCCCTTCTTTGCGTTAGCAAAAAATACTCCCGGTTGGTTTGCCATTGCCTTCCGAGAGGTGGCGATCGAATAAAAACCGACTATTTTTTGGTCGGTGGTTGGATTCGAACTCGGTTCGTCCGTTTGTCAGGCTCACCTGCCCAGCGCGCATCCTTCTGCGCTACGATCGCCACTATTTTAACTTGATTTGTCGTTATGTCACTCATGTCCTTCTAGCTGCTTCATGTAAACTTTCTCTTTAAGATTTTCGTACAGGAATGCTGTCAAATTGCAAGATTTAAAGATTTTCAGTAACTGCAACTCACAGGACTGCTCGTACTATTTTATACCAAATAACAGAATTAACATCTCGTAGCTTTGTAATACGCCTTGTTTCTGTAAACATACTTTTGCGACATGACTGGCTTTAAATCGATCCGGGGAACCATTAGCTTTGGTTTTTATTTTAAGAACTCAGCAACTGTGCACTAGCTTCTTGTCTTCAGGCATGATGTCCATTAGCTCCCAAGTATTATTTTTACTAATTGTAAGAGACTTTATTTCTTCGTCATTGCTTTCCGCCACTAATCAGCATTTTTAGACGCCATTATCTCTTTGAAGGATGGTGAAGATTCTGCCATGAAACACATTGTCTTCTCCATGAAAATATATTCATAGTCATCCAAATAATCTGGTCTTTTAGACTCTCGATTGCTCCGACACACTGACAGCGGCTTCTTGTTGATATTTTTAACGATTTTATTTCTTCCATAACCTGTCGGATTGTTTGACTTTTCGTCAGATAAAATTGAGTACAAGTTGTTTAACTCTTCATCAGATTTATCCTGCTCTTTTTCTTCGACTTTAGCAGTTAACTTATCACTCTTTTTGTTGTTGTTGAGTCGTTGCACTGATAATTCTGCTTTTCTCTTCAAAAGATTTTTTATCTTTGAAGATAACATCACGGTTCAGTTCAATACGATTCCTTCCCGACAACCTAACTCAATAGTCGTCCTTGTTTTCGCAGTATCAAAGTAGCCTTTAACGCCTTTCTCGCCCCACTTTCTTTGTTTCTTCTTTGGTACGTGTATAAGGCATTAAGTACCAAAAATCTTTAGATGATTGATATAGATGTCTTCTGTTACAGACCAGAGTTGAATTGGCACCTTTTCTCTTTCCGGAGTAGGTCTAATCCTATTTAAAACATATATGGTAGTATTTGTTGCCTCTGCCCAGAGCTTAATAGGTAAGTTTTTAGCACATAGCATTGAACGTGCAGCTTTGACAAGTATGCGATTTTCTCGCTCTGCAGCACCATTTTGTTCTGGGGATTGTGTACTTTGAAACGAAGTAAAAATTACAAAAGTAAAGAAATTCACTAGCGTATCTACGATTTTATTCGCCAAAATCTAGTAAATCTGTTCACTTTTGTAATTTTTACCTTGTTTCAAGATACGACCGACCCCCTAGTGTGTAAGGCATCGTTTTTCGGGAGTTTATTTCTTCAGCTGCAAGAAAAAATGCTTCGCACTTCTTGGTGCAAAAATGCTTCGCACTTCTTGGTGCAAAAATGCTTTGCACCTCTTGGTGGTCGAACTATTTTCTTCCATCACAGAAAAACTCTTTAATTTTTACATCTGTAGCTTTTGTTTCATTAATAAACGTTGATAAGCAATTTGCAAACTTAGACTTTGAAAATGCGCTTAAATTTAAAAAATTGTCTTTAAAACAAACAAAATATTGTGATCTTTCAATTGATTCTTTTTTCATTGGCCCGCAGCATTTGCATTAATTATTTCTCCTGGACTGGTCAATTTGTTCTGTGACTGAAGCTTTCTTTGTGTTGTTTGCCATATACACATTCGTCATAAAATTCTTCATTAACCCTGACTTTAATTTCCTTGATGCTTGAGAATTCTCGGAGTTTTGGCAGAGATGTTCATACCAGAGTTGCAGCGTATCATAAGTTGCCGCAATATGCACTTCAGCAGCTACATCTGGGGTTTTCACAGGCATGTTTACCGCATACAACCCTTTCTCCGTCTTTTGTCATCTTTACTTCTTCATTTTTTCACACACACAAACTGACAACCTTTTTTATATGCCTTGAATTTGAAACCTTTTTTAATGTTATGGCTGATTGAGAATATTTCGACTGATTTTCGGCATATATTATACGTCTGTCAAGTAATTTTGTTGCCATTTATCTCTGATTTTCATTTTTATGTTAATTTTACCACTTCCATAAGCTAAATTGTTTGTTTATTATCTGCACGAATTACTTCAGGTGTGTGAAATGGTTTGTACAAAACAAAATTCTTTTTATTGCTTGTCATGTGCACTAAGGCACCAGAATCTGCTAACCATTCATTTTCAGAGTGCTTATTTGTAAAAATGAATGTATCGTGACATTTTTTTGTGAGTCCTTCGAGGGCTTTGAAAAGTCATTCTTCTTTTTTAGGGTAGTTTTTTTTGAAGTGTCCTATTTTGTTACAAATATAACACTTTTTACTATTTATTTTATTCTGATTTGACTCATTGTCAGACTTAATCTCTCTACTTTAGATTCGGATTTGGCCAAAGAGGCTTCAGAATTGTTACGCTTGTTTGAAAGTTTTAACTCGGTTAGTCTTTAACTCTCAATCAAGTTATTCATCATATAATATTCTGTTGGAATTGATTCCCACAAACTTTTAAACTCAAAATATTCCGAAAGCAACGTTGACATTATATGACTAGTTAACAATTCAAGCAGTTCGTTATAATTGAGCTTTTTTATTTCCTCATCTATATATATAAAAACAAATGTCCTGACTGACTCACTCACTCACTCTCTCATCAACGCCCAGCCCAAACCCCTGAACCTAGAAACATGAAATTCGGGGAGTGTATTCCTCTCATGACGTAAGCACCCACTAAAAAGGGATTTTTTAGAAATTAGACCCTTAAGGCGGTAAAAAAGGAGTAAAATGTGTTTTCAGATATTCGTTAATTTATATATATATAAACAAATGTCCTGACTGACTGACTCACTCACTCACTCACTTACTCACTCACTCACTCACTCACTCAATCACTGACTCATCAACGCCCAGCACAAACCCCTGAACCTAGAAACATGAAATTCGGGGAGTGTATTCCTTTCATAACGTAAGCACCTACTAAAAAGGGATTTTTAGAAATTCGGCCCTTAAGGAGGTGGAAATGGTAAAATGTGTTTTCAGAGATTTGTTAATTTATATGTATAAAGACAAATGTCCTGACTCACTGACTCACTCACTCATCCACGCCCAGCCCAAACCCCTGAACCTAGAAACATGAAATTCGAAGGGTGTATTCCTCTCATGACGTAAGCACCCACTAAGAAGGAATTTTTAGAAATTCGACCCTTAAGGGGGTGAAGAGGGGTAAAATGTATTTTCACGGATTCGTAAATATCTCTTAGGCCCGATGAGGTATCGACTTGGTTTTTGCTTACAAAGATTACACCCACAAATGCTTAAAAACATAATTCAGGATTTTGTTCTAATCAACCTCTAAAGGGGAAAATCTAGATTCAGGGGTGAATTATAGAACCCTTCGTATCTCCTGTAAATTAATTCCTATTTATTTTTCTTTCGGTTCTTATACTCAGCCCAACAATTACTTTAAAAAAAATAACTTTTGCTTCTTTATTCCACAATAAATTTATTAACTACAATAATTTTAAGGTTAGGGGAGTGGAAGAATTGCGAACTTCTAAAGGAAAAGTTAAATAAAATTGACGATTATTTATTAATTATGGAAGTCTTTATTTTAAATAATACTTCAGTTATTTGACTTTAAAATACAATAATTAATCTTTATAGATTATTAACATAAACTACAATTTTAAACAAAAACCTTGCCATTCGGAGTTACCCGCCGCACGCGGGGCAATGCCGAAACGTAGCTGGGGTAATTACGAACGGGTTTTGCTTATTGTTGAAAATTATAATTTATGTTGATAATCAATAAATATTAATTACTAGCTTAATACCCGTGCTTCGGTACGGTATTTAATTACTTTAAAACCATTTTGACTCCAATAAACTTTCCTTTGATTGCAATGAACAATTTAAATTTAGCACATCTACCCCATGTCAGGCAACACCCTGTAATTATTAAAAATCATGGTTTCTTTGAATGACATGACCTCATTCATGTTTAGGTTAAAATTCTCTTTAATTTAATATCTCACATTATATTTTTAGACTTCAAGAAGACAAATATTTGGAAATTTTTTATTTGGGGTTTAATCCTTTGGTTTAACTCCATTCTTTATTTATTTGTTTTCTTTTTACCTTACATGATATTTGTAGATATTTGTGCGTAGAATTTGAAATTTATAAATATTTGTTATTGAAAAAAAAAAAATTATAATATTTTGGTGTGTATAGCATTTTTTGTTTATAAATTATTTTTGTTTTTTTTTAAATTGGTTTTGTGACATAATAGCATAGTACTCGTGCTTTGCAAGGAAGTTCGCAAAAGTAAATAAAAACTAATAAAGAAAGAGTATATATAGTTTGAATAAAGCTAAGCGCGTTAATGTAGAAAAACGATGAAGTAAAATTTGAAATGTAACATTTGATAAAAAAATAAAATATAGAGAAAAGTCCCCGATTATAAGATACCACATTTTTTTGTGTAATTGCCGGAAGTCTATGGGCAGAATTGAAAAATATAATGTCATTTTGAAAGGAATTTAATAAACTTCAAGACACTAAAATGTAAAATTTAATATTATTGAAATTAATTTCATAAATTTATCCTATGTTGGCAATACAATCCTAACAGTTTACTTAGTGTTTACATGTTATTGAATATTCTTGTAGCCCTTGTCGAGACGTCTTTAAAACACTTTTTTGTTTAATCGATTTAAACTATGATTTGAGAGTTTTAAGGAATTATGATTTTATTCAGAGTTTGAAGCAATCAAATTTTCAGAAAAGTACTGGTTTTTTATAAAACCATAATTAAAATTTACAAACACTTTGCTTAAAAGAAAACGTCGGTTAAAATTGCCAATAACTCCTCATAGTTTTTAAGAGTGCAAGTAGAAACTTGCACATTGCTTCCTCATAGTTTGAAAATGTGCAAGTAGAAACTTGCACATTGCTTCCTCATAGTTGTTAAATGTGCAAGTAGAAACTTACACATTGCTTCCTCATAGCTTTTAAGTGTTCAAGTAGAAACTTCCACATTGCTTCCTCATAGCTTTAAAGTGTGCAAGTTGAGACTTGCACATTGCTTCCTCATAGCTTTAAAGTGTGCAAGTAGAAACTTGCAGATTGCTTCCTCATAGCTTTTAAGTGTGCAAGTAGAAACTTGCACATTGCTTCCTCATAGCTTTTAAGTGTGCAAGTTGGAACTTGCACATTGCTTTCTTATATGTTTTAAATGTGCAAGTAGAAACTTGCACATTGCTTCCTCAGAGGTTTTAAGTGTGCAAGTATAAACTTGCACATTGCTTCCTCATAGTTTTTAAGTGAGCAAATAAAAACTTGCACATTGTTTTCTCATAGTTTTTAAGTGAGCAAGTAGAAACTTGCACATTGCTTTTTCATAGTTTTTAAGTGAGCAAGTAGAAACTTACACATTACTTAATCAACATTTTATTTCGCTTATAAAGCTTCCTCTATGAGGAAGCCAAATTAAAGAATATTCACTAATAATTATATATCGAAAAAAAAACAAGCTTCCTCATGGAGGAAGTTTTATAAGCAAAATAAAATGTTGATTAAGTAATGTGCAAGTTTCTACTTGCTCACTTAAAAATTATGAGAAAGCAATGTGCAAGTTTCTACTTGCTCACTTAAAAACTATGAGGAAGCAATGTACAAGTTTCTACTTGCACATTTAAAAACTATGAGAAAGCAATGTGCAAGTTTCTACTGGCTCACTTAAAAACTATGAGGAAGCAATGTGCAAGTTTCTACTTGCACACTTAGAAACTATGAGGAAGTAGAAACTTGCGCACTTAAACCTATGAGGAAGCAAGGTGCAAGTTCCAACTTTTTTCCTATTACTTTTGCATAATAATATTTTTTTAAATTATAATCTTGATTAAAGCAAAAAATAGTAGAAATGCAGAGTAAGTATTCTCTGTTTTAACCAAAAGCACAAACTGTTGTCTGCTTTAACTGTTAAATGTACAAAAAAATTGTTTAAATCCGGTCAGCGGATGTAAAATCATTCTTAATTAATATAAAATCACTAATAATTAAGGTAATAGTTAAACAGTTTATTATTCTCTGTAAGAATAATGAAAATACAGAGTATTCTCTGCTCCAAAAGCACAAACTGTTGTCTGCTTTAAGTATTACCTTATTAATGGTTTCAATTATTATTTCTTTATACTTACCGACATCGTAATATTTTAAATATTAATTATAAACAAACGGAACATGCGCAACAACTTCTCTTTTCTCAGAATCTTTTTTACTACCCAAAGTACACCAAATATTAAAATTTTACAGGAATTGGGAGGGGGCGTTATATTCAATATTTACACAAATTGTTTTATTGTAGTCAATATTTTAATAATAGAAGTTCAATTGTGACCATGTAAAAAAGAACAGATGATTCAATTGATCTTATAAGGCCTAAAAAGTTAAATGTCTCTATTAAAAATCCGTGAACTTGCATAAAAGTTGCTGTCTCTATGATACATTTTTTTTCAATGCCGGAGTAGCACGTCTTAGATTTTTTGGATAATTGCAGATAAAGCAACTTTTTGTGCAAGCTCACAGATTCTTTATAGAGATTTTAACTTTTTAAGACTCACAATCTGATGATTACTTGAATCATCTGTTCCTTTTGACATGGTCACAATAAAAATTAAATTATTGAAATATTGGCTACAATAAAACAATTAAACAATAATATAAGATTTCTGTAGAGATTAAGAATATTATGGATGTTTTTTTAAATAGCTCTACTTGAAGATACCGAAAAAATTAATTTGTGTCCACGAGATTCATCCGAGGGTCTAATAAAAAATGTCATTAACATGTAGAATACATCAAATAGTAAAAAATATTTTGTTTACCATGAGCTGTATTCACTTTTATCTTGGGGACGATACATTGTAGTGTAAAATAATGTTTACTGGCAGAGCAATAAAATAAGCGAAAATATTTTATTAGTTTACTTACTATAAAAAGGGCTTAGGTGTACCATAGTGGGTATACCATAGTAGTATACTCAGATTAATAATTACCTAATTTTGGCTTTATGGATCGAGTTTTTTCTTAACTAATTGTTATTTTTGACATTCCTAATAATCATGCAATACAAAAAAATTGTTTTATGGAAATCGGAAGGGGGCAAAAACAGCCTTATTAACCCTTCTCTTCTGGCACCGACTGCAGTTTAAATTCAAAATGACATAAAATCGCTGATATATTAATGGATAAACATCCTGGACTTTTCATCGTTGTGTTGTTTTCTTTTTTACACATATCACAAAACCAATTTTTTTAAAAACAAAAAAAACAATTTATAAAACAAAAAATGTTACATGTATACACAGAAGTATTATAATTTTATTGTTTTTAAGTAACAAGAATCTATAAATTTCAAATTCTATGCACAAATGTCTACAAATATCATGTAAGGTAAAAAAAAACAAATAAATAAATAAGGGGGTTAAAACTAAGGATTGAACCCCAAATAATGAAATTTGCAAATATTTGTTTTCTTGAAGTCTAAAAATATAATGTAAGGTATTAAATTAAAGAGAATTTCAACTTGAACATGAATGTGGCCATGCCATTTAATGGAACCATGACTTTTAATAATTACAGGGTGTGGCCTGGCATGGGGTAGTTGTGCTAAATTTAAATTGTTTATTGCAATCAAAGGAAAGTTTATTGGAGTCAAAATGGATTTAAAGTAATTAAATACCGTAGCGCAGCACGGGTATTAAGCTAGGGTGTATACATGAAAGCTCCAAGGAGATGTATACTTTGTACGTAAAGAATAACTTTACGTATAAAGCGGCAGCGTAGTACAAGGTGTCATAGAGTTAATACGTCAAATTGAAGATTTGATGTGTATTGCTTATTGCGTAAAGGTTCCCTTTTATTTTACAGTCAATCTACTTCACAAATTCTTTATAGTCGCTTTTTGTTTCATGTAAAACTAAGATAAAACTTTAGTGTAGCAATTGTCATATGGTGTACAGTCCTATTGTGTACGATAAAAATGTAAAAATGGCGATGTCGGATAATGCGGGAGTTATATTATAAATATATTGTATATTAGGGTAGAGCAATTTGTTTGACTCCATTTTTGACACCATGTCAGCCATGGATTTTTGGAAAGAACGTGAAAAATAATAAATTTTTGTAAAAAGAAAAAAGTTAAATAAAAACGTACCCCCCCCCCCTTCCGTAAAAATCGGTGAAAATTGAAAAATTCGCTTTAGTGCCGTTAATGCCTGAAAATGTCGTATTTATTTATATTTGTCGTAAAATACATAAGGTAAACGTCCCAGTGACCGGACATGTACGACGTACATGTATACGACATATACGTCGTACTTTGTATACATATACATGGTCACTAGGACGTTTACCTTACGCTGTATAACTAAAAATATTTTTTCTTTATTTCCGTTTGTTCGGTAACTAACCTGAACTAACCGAACAGATATTGAAATAAAATAGAAAACTAAAAATATCAAATTTTTCAATTTTCACTGCATTTACGGGAGGGGGGGGGGGGGGGGTACGTATTCATTTAATTTTTTTTTACCAAAATTCATCATTTTTCACTCTCTTCCCAAAAATCCATGTCTAACATGAGGTTAAAGAATCACTCGACCCTAATATGTATACCTACATATATACATATATGTATACATATATTAATATAAATAAAAGTTTTAAACGTGTCACATACATTTTTATAACCTTGATACTTTTATACGTAGAATAATGAAAGGAATCGAATAATAGTATTAATTTCTACATTTGCAATTTTGTAAAATTTAATGCTTCTACAAAATGCAATTAAATATTAAATATAATTTTTTTCTGTCTTTTTCTACAACAATCGATTCTTTTCATTTTCCTACGTATAAAAATATCAAGGTATAAAGTCATCGAAAAGTGAATACATTACGAGCTTTATTACGAGATATTTTACATCTTATATTAAAAATATCATATATGACAAAATTTAAAATATCGCAGGAAATTCTTAAGGAAAGAAAGCTTTATTATAGTGTTTTGGAAAGGTCTCGAGAAGGGCTACAAGAGTATGCAATAAAAAATAAGGGGTTTTATTTTAAAAAATTCAAGGTGATCTTGACCTGACCTTGGCGACTCCACCCAAGGTCAAACTCATGAGGGCAAACAGATCTTTTTAAGCTCTACAACTTTTGTCTGAAATATTTTTTTCTAAAATGCGTAGTTTCCGAGATATTTAGGGGTTTTCATACATTGTGTACACCCTGTATAAAATGTATCCACGCTATCGATTGAGCCTTCTCAGAACTTGATCCGTTCAGCAGTTATTGAGATCTCAAAATCTCGGGTACTTGCAACTTTTGTACTTGCATAATGATGCACGGAGTGGTCTCGCTGCGCGCGTACTTGGCGCAAGACAATATACCGTGTGTCTCTTGATTTAAAAACGGGTATTCCATATTACCTGCTTTTACTCTATATGTGTGTAGGTACGTATGATTGTGTGATGTCTTAATAACGTCTTAATGACGGCTCTAACGTCAATAAGACGTCATTGAAATGTTATTTGACGTTACCTTGCTACTTAAAATGTTATATTGCAGCAATATTACTGTAATATTTCAATGTTATTTATAAACGTGTAATATATCAATAATATTTCTGTAATATTTTATTGTAATACGTAATATTTCAACTATATTGCAATATTACTGTAATTTTTATGTAATATTACGTGCTATGTAGGTTGTATTATTTAAAAACAAGACATTTATATAATCATTTCTGTCAAACTTTCATTGCTGGGGGAAATCTAATATAAAAAATATTTTATGCAACATAACGGTTCTTAAAAAAAATTTTTTTAAATCTTTTGTTCCTTTTAAAATAAAATTTTAAACCAAAATTAATTTAATAATTACTAATTACTAATAAGAAATGTCTATAGTTTTGCTACATAAAATTGTTAAATATGATATTTGAGTGTAGTTTCAATTTAATCATGCATTGAAATTTTATATTTACTTGATTTGTAGCTAATGTACAAAACATTAATAACTATTTTATTATTTGTTATGGTACTAATAAATAAATTTTTATTATTTATTATTAAAAAGTGTTCTCTCGCTATTTGGTCGTATGCAGGCGAACTGTTCGGCAGACGCTTGAACAATAACATTCCTCTTACAATTAGTTCCTGTATTACTCAAATGGTCAATGGCGGCGCGACACATCTTGCATCATGGCTATACAATTCTGAAGTTAGCTACTGGCAGTCCATACGACCTCGAGACCTTTTCAAAACACTAGCTATAAGTGTCCTTTGTATAAGCCATTCTAAGGTTATGAAGATTGGAACTCATATAGGCCGGTATTCATATATAGTCGGATCTTATTTCAAGACCGTCTTAAGTAATGTCTTGAGATGCTAATACGGCTCTGTAATTGGTTCATGACATCTTAAGATTGTACTTAAGATGGTCTTAAATATAAGATCCGCCTATGAATACCGGCTATAGTATCAAGAAATACCTCTATCTTATCTTGTTGTGGTTTTATTAATTTCAGAAAATATGTTGAGTAAAATTTTTTTGTATTATTGTAGCAAAATATTAATATATAATGTAGCAGAAGTATCGAGTCGAGGGGGTCTGAATAACTTACAATTAGTTGGAAAAGCAGTTTGCTCGACAAGCGAAAAGTCCCGGATTCGGCTCCTATCCTAAGCTCCTGGCCCGATATTTTTTCACTTTTCTACATTAATATTTTTATATAAACAATAATTATGGTAGATTACACTCCATCAGAAGTTGTTAATATACTGCTCATTTTAGGCGAATGTCACAGAAATTGTATCGTTAAACCATTGCAGTTTATCAAATTAGATATCCAAATAGACAATCTTTTGAACGACGTTAGACATTTTCAGCGAAGAGTGGAATTATTTATCCAAGAAAAGAGGAATATGTTCGAACATCTTATGTAATAAAAAGATCACAAATCACAAGAGGCGAAGGGGGGAAATCATATAAAAAAGCATCCCGTGAGAAGCAAGAGGACTCACGTTAATAAAGCGCACCCCATCGTGAGAGAGGCAAAGGGACTCACATTAATAAAAAGCATCCCAAAAGGTACAGTAACCTCGTTCACACCGTTGCGTTGTTCCTGGATAGCGCTAGAAATAGGATGTCAAGGTGAAAACATTTTTGCAAGTAATCTTTTGCAATCCTTATTATAAGAATGGAGGAGTTGCGATTAAAAAAGTAAAGTTAATCTTCACGTCATCTCGGCTCCGCTAAGGTTAAACTTACGTTATGACAAAATGTGCCTTTCTAGACAGAGAAAATTTTATTTTACATTAATTTTTCTAACCAATATGAAACTACGACAAGACAAAGTAGAGGTATTCTTAATACTATGTGTTCTCAAATTTATGTAACTTTAAAATAGCTTATACAAAGGACACATATAGCTAGTATTTTAAAAAGATCTCGAGGTATAAAGTTATGTAATAGACCTAATAAAAAATAGATGTTTTTATTCATAAATTTTAAGATGACCTCGACCTGACTTTTAGTACACAATCTCCATTAATCAAGATCACCCTTATTTAGCCCCCTAAGAGACAAACAACTTTTGTCAAAAAAGTTTTCTTCTAAAACTTACGGGTTTTGAGATAATTGAGTGTGAATAAATTAAAATAAGCCACCCTGTGTAATTTAAAGCAAAGGAAGATCTTGTTCGCTAAACGGGGTTGAATATTGGATACCCTGAATTCAACATGTGACAGCGCCATGCCTATATTAAAGCGAGCTTTCGTCATCCCCTCCGTTCTTGCTGCGCGTGAATAATTAGTAATATACATTAATATGCGTAAATTTACGTAACATTTCTAACACAGATACTAATTTCCTGCGGTCCTAACGGCAATCAATAGAAGTTGGAAACGAAAAGAAAAGTAACATGTTGTTAAACATAATATTAAAAAGAATTCATGATGAGTTCTAAATACTCCTTACCCCTATATTCTTTTTACATAATAAACATAAAAAATATTATCAAATGTACCAGAGTGAACAGAAATATAACCTCCATGCGTGTAAAATTAACATTATTGGAAAGGTTCTGGGAAACCCAGCATGAATTTACCTGTCTGTAAAGGACATCTTGAAATGTCCTTTGCAGATAGGTACCTTTATCAACAGTGCAACAGTAGTAACGTGCCGTCGAGATAAAAAGCAGGGTCCTGGTTCCGCCATCTTCTTACCGCTGATTCAACTTCTGCATTTGAACTGTAATAATGTTTTTTAAGATATTCCTTGAGCGATATATAAGCTTATATGGCAACATAGCAGTCGTTAGCACGAAGCATTCTTGTATCCGACATATTGTGCATTAAGTAAAGAGTACCAATCGAATAAAGTGCGTCTGTCATTTACTGTCTTTACCGTGTTCACGGTTCCGATACCTCCTTAACCGAAACCGGCTAAACATAATTCCTGTTCGGGAACAGGAAAAAAGTCACATAGAACCAAATCAAGACTGTACGCAAGGTGCGGGGAAAAACTGGGAGACACATTATTTACCCTGTGACTTTTTCCTGTTCTCAGAGCTCAAGGAATATCTTAAAAGGCATCATTATAAATTTCAAATGCAAAGGTTAAATCAGTGTTAAGAAGGTGGTGCCGGAACCAGGTCCCTGCGTTTTATCTCGACGGCATGTTACAACTGGTGCACCGTTGGCGTAAGTATATGGACTCAAACAGCGACTATGTAGAAAAATGAAGGTACCTGTCTGTAAAGAACATTTCAAAGTGTCTATTCATCCTGAGTTCCCCAGAATATTTCTAACGATATTGGATTTTACAGGCATGGTAAAATTAATATCGTTGGAAAGATTCTGGGGAATCATTGTAAAATAAAACATATAGATATATATATATATAACATCGTGCGGTGTTCTGTACCGTGTTTAAGCGCTTAACATATTAGACATTAAAGAATCAATTATTTTTTACCACAATAGCGGTAGAAAATAATTAGTTCTATTACAACGCAGATATTACTTTACAGAATTTTAATGTTTTACGATTTTAGTTTGATTAAAGAAATGGTTATAAAACGGTTATCAGTTTGATCCGGATCTCTGATAACAAGGTACAAGGTACAATATTACTTTATGCCATTCGACTACGAAAGCCCAATTGGGTATGTCAATAAAAATGCGCAGTTACAAACACTCTACGGCATGTATAATTGCCATAGTAATTCCCTCGACATAAGAATAACCATAAATCTTAATTTTATACTCTATCGCATTTAAAAAGCAAAATATTTTATACCATCTCGTCATATTCAAATAATACCGAAAATGTGAAAACTTTATATAAAAACTTTAATTTTAACTAAATTTTATGTTACAATAAAAATTATTTTTATGTCATATTAATTTAAATCTTTATTTATCTCAATTAGCAATATAAAACTTGAAATTGATTATTTAAAATTAGGTAATGTAAATTATCTTAACTATCACTGTAAAAGCCGGTTGTTCCAACCTGTTGGTAAACTAATTAATAGTTAAATTATTTATATTTCTTTGTTTTTTCTTCGAATTATACAAAGATAGACATATGATTTAACTATTAGTTAGTTTATCAATAGGTTGAAACAACCGGCCCTAAGTATGGTAAATATACCGAATAGAGGATCCACTTCCTATCACCTTGACTTTGACATATAGGTTATAGAGGTCACCCTTCTGAGTAACCTTCAGAAGATTTTAGCCGTCGCTCGTTCTTTATTACAGAATTATTAACAAAGATGTTTTATAAATAAAATGTAATTTTTACATGGATATGCAATTTCCACACAAAAAGCGAGGTCTAAATTCTGAATGAAAAGGAATTCAAACATTTTACGTTTTGCGTGGAAAGTTGGAAACCTATGTGGAATTATTTTGTGTTTAATGATATGTGTGCTGAAGAGAAAATGCACATTTCTGAAATGGGGGTGCAGTGGGTGTAAGAAGAGAAAAAGCCTCGGCAAAATATAAATTTCTTCTTAACAGCACATAGTATCATATTCAATAATGTATTTACCGTAAGTATTAGTTACAACTTGCAATTAATTAAAATTTTTTCTGAAATTAATTAAAATACTTAATTTAAAAATTGTCATCATAGTAAGCTGCAAAGTCTGAATTAATAAACTGATTGTACCTTTAAAATTCCTCTCGTATTCCTTTAGAAAATTATTTTGAAAAATATCTCGTAATCTTTAAGGAATTAGAATCCTGGGAGTACGTTATAAATGTGAAATTCTAGCATATGATCTAGACTAGCTTGTTTATCTAATGTCACTATAAAGTTACCTATACCGATCCTGTACTTTCATAACAGCTGACTATAGCTTGCTTGTCTTATACATAATGCGGACGCAGGTTTTTTATTTGGTCAAAAACTTAGCTCGTCTATTCAAGAGAAAAAATTCCTTTTTGCTATCTGAAGCTAAAGCTTCTTCTTATTAGATCGGTCTTTAGACAAGACAAAATATTGGTGATAATAAAGAATATTAGTCAGTACGCGTAAGAATTTCTTCCTAGAGAAAGAAATAGGAACTATACGTACGAAAAAGGGATAGTCCATAATGACTAATCCTTTATCCGCATTTATATCAAGTCGAGGTTTTGTCGAAATAAATGAAGCCAGTGTATATCTGACACCTGGATCTAAAATCGGTTATTCTCGAGCACGCCGATAAGATTTCAAAGAATCTATAATATTAGCACTTACTCAATAACCTGCATCCGTAACTCGATCTCAGTACCTACGCAGAGCGTCCCAGATGAAAATAAAAATATCTTACTGTTAGATTTTGTGACTTATTCCGAGAAAAGTTTTATCGAACTAAGTCATAATAACAAAATGTGTTAACATCTGAATATATTTCACAATAGACAAATTTTATTTATTTACATAAAATATTAATTATTGCATTAAATAAACATAAATTATATTATTTTATTTAAGTTTTGTAAACTATAATGTAAACAAAATTTGTTACAGTGACAACATTGAAACTCGATTCTCGTCAAGAATTATACGCGCGTTGATATATTTATCATTTCACGTTAAGTTTAGCATTCTGAAAAAATAATTTTTATTTGTTGACTATTATTTTAAATAGATAACTGGTTCTAAAATTGTTTTAACCAACGTAGCTTTATAAAATTTAATTTTAATCTCTGTGCACAATTTGCTGCTTATTGACTTTTCTCTAATCAGGTTGTTATTTATATCTATTAAGTTTTGGTTTTAAATAAAACCTACTGATTTAAATTATTTTTTTTAATAAGGAGATTATAAAAACTCCTTCTTGAGATGAAAAAGAGTAATGTCAAACAATTATTTCAATTAATTATTTTTTTTTCTAATTAGATTTGTCATTTGTCTCTCAAGTTTCTTGTTTTTAATTATTCTTGATTTAACACTAGAACTACCAAGGGGGTCAAAATGACTTGTTTGACATTTTCTTATAATTATTACTCATTTTTTAAACATCGTAATTTCAGAAATTGTCCATGACTTTTATTGAAATATACACATGAGTAGGTAATGTTATACATTTTAATGTTATACATTTATTTTCTCTCTTTCTCTTTTTCTCTAAGATTTCGATGTGTTATACCTAAATATACCGGACGGGTGATTTTGATCTCTCACAAAATGTCGGTAAAATTTTTATTACATTCACATTTTCGAAGTTTCTTATTAAACTTTTAGGATTCTTCCAGTACTGGAAATAAACCCGTCCCGGTATACCTAAATATAATATTGTATAGAAATCTTACAAAATGCGCCATACGCAAGATGTAATGTGGGCAAATTATTTTCTCTGAAATGTATTGCTGTCACATAGAAATAATACAAAATACGCCAAATTATTGTATCAAAAGTGTATTGCTATTATGTTAGTTTACGAGAAGTGAAATATATGACGAATCAATGTCCACTAGCTCTATATGACTATATGCGACCTGCCTTAAAAAGATAGAAGGAGCGAGAGAGAGAGAGAGAAAAAAAGAAAGAGATGTGCAAGCAAATAAGCATAAAACAAGTGCATTCGTAGCTGGTGTCAAGTTCTGCTCCATCATAAAGTTATAACTTGCTTTTTCGAAATAACTGATTTCCGAGTTGTGTAAATGTAAAGTATTGAAATTTATATGTCAGTACAAGAGATTTGAAACGCACAAATAATAATTTTGAATTGCACCTCACTGAAATACATACAAATATACATTTCTTTTCTTGAATATAATGTTTTCTTCGAAAATAAGTCATTTTGACTCCTTCGGTAGAAATAGGCAATCTTCAGTAGGTTAATCTTTGGTAGTTCTTTCTAGTGTTAACTTCTTTTTTTTTTAAAAATTAAAAAAATATTTTTACTTGGATTATGTATTAAATTTAAGTGTGATTATTTTAATTAATATAAATTAGCCTCGTGTTTAAGGGGGCATATACCTTTCTCGGCCCAAAAAATATGCATATTTCGCGATTTTTTTTTAACAATAAAAAACAAGATTTAAAAGTAATGCTTTTTTGTATAATGAAGTACATCTATCGTAGTTATAGAAAAAATTTTTATTCTTCACTTTTAATAAAAACCCCCCCTCCTGCAGCCCCTTGAAGTAGGTCCCGCGTACAACGTAAGGAATTGCGGTACCATAGATATCTCCGTGCAGGATTATCTGAAACACAAAAAATTTACAGGATATTAAAGTTCAATATATTTTCTAGTCCTTGACCCATCCTTTTTTGAAAATTTAAATTTTAGACAAAATGGCGGATTGTCAAAGTTTAGGTATCGATTTTGATCAAAAATTTCAACTTTGTTCCATAAAAATAAAATATAAAAAATCAAAATTTTCCAAAAAGCATGGGTCAAGGACTAGGAAATTTCATAAGCTTTTATTTAAAAAAAAAAATTAAGCAATCGGTTGATCCGTTGCCGAGATATTTATGGTACCGACTTACAAAACATGGTTTCGAGAAAAACGCGTTTAAAGTTTCAGAACAAGTTTACTATGATAAAACTGTTTTTTTTTTCGACTTACATGTAATCGTCTATTCCGGGGCCATACAGGGAATCTTCCAGGGCAAGGTGGTCATCATTTTCTTGATTTTTTTCAAGGCGTCGGTTCATTCGGGCCTCCCGCGTCGCGTGCTGCGCTCGGACGTCTGCTTGGTCGCAGCGGCGAATGTCACTCAACGCAGCAAATTGTGCCGCGTTTCGTCCAATGCAGTTATTCCCATCGTCGTCATGACTTTCAGAAGAGCTGAAGTTCCTTCATTAAACAAACAAACAGCGAGAAAAGTCGCAATTTCGACGATTCGAGCGCTGCTGTTTGTATTTTTCGGAGCCATCCTCCAGATCAAGTTATTATAACTTTCGTTCGGGTTTTGAGTATATCCGCCAAGACAACGTTTCAGCAATGACTCATTAGAAAGATCTTCGTATATAGGGCGGATTGCATTCAAAACATCGTCAGGTAAGGTATTGTAGCCTATCGAACGCTCAGACGGCGCGCAGTACAAAGTGCTGTCATTTCTTCAATTTTTCGAATTTCTTTAAACGGCTTTGGATTTACACTCTTGAAATGTTGTTCTTTCAAAATATGCAATAAAAAAAAATCAATTTTTTGAAGCCGAGAAAGGTATATGCCCCCTTAATGATATTTGATAAATATGGCAGACTTCTAGCACCAACCTAATACCCAGTATTTCTTCCTGACACAAAATATGTAACCGCGACAGAAACGCGTAAAGTAGAAGGAAGAAAAAGGAGCATAAATGCAAAGATGTACGGATGTGGGCGAATTGGTTTTGCGAAACCGAAGCTGAAGAAATGAACGGTATCACCGTGAGCGATCCATAAATATACACTGCGGGCTGCTGCAATCTTTACACGACAACGTTGCTTTAGGAAATTGCGTCGTAATCAAGGATTATGCCACGTGTTTCAAATCTGTCGCATCTTTTGCGATCCGGGTTCGATTCTTTGGGGAATACGGAGTTAGTATATTTTTTCGGAAATTTAATAAAACGTGTAATTACGGTGCTAAATAGTGTGAAAAATTAAAATTCTTTGTATATTATATCATAAAAACCTGAACAAATAAAAATCTCAAGCGGACTTTTGCTTAACAGATTTAATTGCATTATATAATTGCTGATGTAACGTTATGTTGAAAGTTAAATGTATAATGATAGAAAGAATTCTAGAAATAATAATAAAAAGACATTTTTAAATTTTCGCTTGTGTTAATGTGACCGAAAGGATCACAAAACATGAAAGAGTTCTTAAGTTTTAGACCTTTCTTACCAAAAGAGAGTTTACAATTAAAAATATAACTTTCGATTTATCTCTTCAATAATCTCGACTATCTTCTTCTCTTGAACGCACAATTTCTTTTGTTTTTATAGTTGTCACGTTACTCTTACAACGATGTTCTCGTTTCAACGATCTTGATATAACGGTCTCGCATCAACTACAAAGATAACGTTCCGATATCGTTGCTCAGTTCAAACAAAAGCATGCAGTTCGTATTCTCTTGAGACTACTTCCCTTCCATCGGATTTAATTGACAGTTAAAATCATATTCCATTATGTGATAATCGACATTGCAGAAAGTTATGAGGTTAAACAAATATGAATCTCAAAAGCAATCCACGAAATACATGTTCGTGACTGTCTCGTTCTCATAATAGAATTCTACATATCGCATTTTGCTACGTAGAGAATTCGTATTTTACTACAAGAATCTTCATATAGAGAAAGTTAGAATAGCATTTATTTAAACAAGGTATTTTCAAGTTTTAAATATATCTTAGGAAAATTGTGATAAGATATTATATATGCCAATTAGATAAAAAATTTCTAATTGTTTGAGAGGGTGAAAAAAAAACCGTTTCCCTAAAGTAAATATTAATAACACGTTATTGAAACATAATTCCTTAAAGTTTTAAATAAATAGCAACAGTTACTGAATTTAATACATCTGGCATTTTTAAATTTTAACCGAGAAGCTTGTAAAAAAATTACTGTTATATTTATTATTTAATTTACCAATAATAAAAATACGACGCATTATTATTAGCGCAAATAAAACGCGAAAAAAACGAAAAAAAAAATTTGCAATATTATTTCATGCCTTTGTCTTGCATGTAGTAAGTAGAGACGAAATAGCAAATATGCAAGAATTTTATAGCAGTAGGATCATGAAGAAAGTGACACGTTATTGTGAGGTGTTAAAGTAATATAACTATCGAGCCATGCAGGCGTTATCTGTATAAAATCAGAAAAAGGAATGAAATATTGAAAACATTGCACTGGATATTATCTTTAGTGGCGAATAGCGCCACGAGAGATGAAACAAATCTTTTGTTAATATTTCAATCTTGTGAAAATCGAGCCGTTTATCTTAACATAACATAAATGCACCGTATTATTAGTGCAATTTTGCGAATTTTTATTCTTTAATTATTATATTTTATTACCATTTGTTAACATTATTTTATCAGTAATCAGCCTCTATAGCCAGAGACTATTGTAACTTTAGTCGGTATATTTTTTATTCTGAATTTAATAGTATGTGCCGCGTATATAGTTACGATTATTGTATGTGTCTAAATTGTGATTTATAAGTTAAGTGACACAAAAATACAAATAATTCTTATAGAGGAAAATTATATTTTTGCAATTACAAATACTCTTTTTCATTTCTATCGTTGATTTACTCACAACTGACATTGATAAATGGCGCTTATCACTTCTTTCGCTTTGCGTTAGAAAACGGAAACATGTAAAAATTATAAAGATGATGACCGATGTGCAATTTCTATTCAGGTTAGACAAGACAAAGCAATGCAAAAATGTGTCCACGACGCGACGTAGTATAGAACAATTCCAGTCAGCCATTTGGCATTTTTTACATAAAATAAGAAGGATTCAAAAGAAAGGAAAATAAATACTGCGTAAACTGATTAAAGAAAACAAAGTTCATCAGCACGACATAACAATGGTTTTGCTGAATCGATTTAAGAAAAGAAAATTTCTGTTTTAAATTATCATGAGCTATGAAAAATGGATAGTTTACGATAATTCTAACAATAAGTGTGAAAAATTACGGAAAAAACTTTGAGTTGGATAGACAACATCTGTAAAATAATCCGCGACAAGAAGATAGAAACTCAATAATTACTGTACATCTGTTGAGACATGAAAAGTTTGGTACATTACACTACTCAAAACAAAATAGGGAACACTTTTAATATGCTAAAAATTTGGGCTATATTAAAACCGCTGAAACTCGGCGAAAGATCATCGTAGACACAAAATTAAAAAAGCATTTTAAAGCTTGAAACTTCTTCTTTTAAATGCTTTTTGGCGATTTCAATTATCTTTTTTCGTTACAAAATGGCATAATAAAAAAGCTTGATCCGTCAAAATAAAAATTTTTAATCCAACTTTGCTGCGCTACATCTGGCGTGCAAAAAATCGTAGAGAATTTCTAATACTTGCATCTTGTAGTGGGTTCTTTCCCCTTTAATTTAAGAGTTTGTGGAGCTTTGTGCGATTTTCTTTGGCCGAGTTATCGAGGTTTAAATAAAAAGTAATCACTTTGACTTTGATCACTTATAACTCATGCAAAAATCAACGTACAGCATTCTGCAAAATAGCGTTGGAAAGCTGAAAGTTAGCCCTTTCGAACGCTGTTATTGTTTTTTCTCAGCCTTACGTTTTTTATCAGCAAATCGAGTTTAAAAAATCACATATTTTTCGTTTCTTCTTTAAGTCAGTATATTGTCACAAATAAAGGTCCAATCAAAATCGCTACAACAAAGTTTTGTAGTCCGATTATACCTTAATAACAAACAATAATGTTTATCAGCTAAAACAATTTTGTTCCATGTGTCCATCGCACTTAAAATTGCCGAAATCTCAGAAAAGTAAAAAAATCAATCTGCTCAAATGCAGTTAATGAAGAAAAAATCTCTCAAAAAATTAAACACGCATTTTAAAGCTTGAAGCTTCAATGTTAACGCGCTATCGGCTGTTTAAAACGTTTATCTTCCTTGTTCTATGCTTTAAAGAAGAACACATTGTTTTGTTTCTTAAAATTACGTACGATTTTTTACTCTGCAGATCGATAAAAAAATTTTTCTTGAAAAATGTAACACAAGTGAAAGTAGGACATTTTAACTACCAACGCTTTTTTAATTTTTCTACAATTTTTTTGACCAAGTTACAGGATAATGAAGTTAACCTTACAGTTTTCTGAAAAATTACGTTTACCGCCGGCATTAGCGTTACCCAATGTGCACCGCGTGGAGGTTGCCGGTCGGATTTTGCACATCGTGTGTGTGTGTGTGTGTTTGTGTGTGTGTGTGTTTGTGTGTGTGTGTGTGTGTATGTGCGTGTGTGTGTGTGTGTGTGTGTGTGTGTGTGTGTGTGTGTGTGTGTGTGTGTGTGTGTGTGTGTGTGTGTGTGTGTGGTGTGGTGTGTGTGTGTGTGTGCGCGCGCGCGCGCGCGCGTTATGTGTAACAAGTGCAAAGCAAGTGTAATAAGCAACACGACATTTTCAAAACGCCGCGTAGACACTTGTCGGCAACAGAAGTTGTACGAATAATCGCACTTCTGGAAGAAGGCTTTAGCGTACGTTATGTAGCGCAACGTGTTGGTGTAGCCATTTCCGTAGTGAGTAGAGCTTGGTCACGATACCAAGCCACTGGACGTTACGTGAGACGTGAAGGCAGTGGTCCTCGTCGAATAACTACGGTGCGACAAGATCGAGAAATTGTTCGCTACGCTTTGCAAAGACGGACAATTACTGCAAGGAATATTCGCAATGAATTTCATTATTCGCATAACGTATCTGAACAATCAATTCGTAATTGTTTGAGAGAAGCCAATCTTCGTTCTCATTCTCGTGCGCGAGTGCCAAGCCTAACATTCGCACATCGTCAAGCGCGTCTCCAATTTGCGCGCGATCACATAAAATGAGCGCTATGATCGACGTTGCGTTATGCCTGTGCGAGCTCATAACGGTGGTTCTGTGATGGTGTGGGGACTGTGGGGTGTATTTCAGCGACAGAACGAACTGATTTGGTAATCCTGCCACCTCCGGCAATGACAAGTGTTCGATATGTGAATGATGTTCTCCGACCTCATGTTTTGCCTCTACATCGATTGCATCAAAATTTTGTATTCATGCAGGACAACGCTTGTCCTCATACGGCAACCGTAACTTGGAGATTTTTGGTGTAGCGATTTTGATTGGGCCTTTATTCGCGACAATATACTGACTTAAAGAAAAAACGAAAAATATGTGATTTTTTAAACTCGATTTGCTGATAAAAACCGTAAGGCTGAGAAAAAACAATAACAGCGTTCGAAAGGGCTAACTTTCAGATTTCCAACGCTATTTTGCAGAATGCTGTACGTTGATTTTTGCATGAGTTATAAGTGATCAAAGTCAAAGTGACCACTTTTTATTTAAACCTTGATAACTCGGCCAAAAAAAATCGCACAAAGCTCAACAAACTCTAAAATTGAAGGGGAAAGAACCCACTACAAGTTGCAAGTAATAGAAATTTTCTACAATTTTTTGCACGCCAGATGTAGCGCAGCAAAGTTGCATTAAAAATTTTTATTTTAACGGATCAAGCTCTTTTATTATGCCATTTTGTAACAAAAAAAGATAATTAAAATCGCCAAAAAGCATTTGAAAGAAGAAGTTTCAAGCTTTAAAATGCTTTTTTAATTTTGTGTCTACGATGATTTTTCGCCGAGTTTCAGCGGTTTGAAAATAGCCCAAATTTTTAGCATATTAAAAGTGTTCCCTATTTTGGTTTGAGTTGTTTATAAACTGCTAAATCTAAAAAAACAAAAGAGCCTTACCAACAGCAACTCATTGATTTGATCGCTTGACAAAATCGAGCGAAAAAAATAATTTAGTCAAGGTCATTGTACAATTATTTTGATTTGACTATATGCTCTTTTACACTAAGAAAGGATAATAAAGAATATCATATTTTGGGAACTGAGCAATTTTCTCATATGGCATATTCATAAGATAGGTCTCTTTCAGATTATCACTTGGTTAGATCACTACAACATTAACTGATGGATATACACTCCAAGATAGTTGACAATGTCCAAAAATGTTTTGATGACATTTGATGACTTTATTGCCTCAAAGCCGCTAAGTTTTTATGCATAAGCTATCTGAATAATAGCGTAAAGTCACTGAATAATAAAAAATATTTTGATAATTGAACTCTTCCAATTCTTTTTTAAGAATTGCGTTACTCTTAAGACATATAAATACATTCCAGCCGTAAAAACCTATTAATGTCATAGAGTAAGACTCTTAAAGAACACACAGAATATTATCAATTTATTTTTTATTGTAAAGATTATCAGAGAAAATAATAAAAATTGAAGTATAATGATGTTAAATACACTCCATGCGAATAATTACATTTAAAAAACCACGTTAGTACCTAATGTAAAACTAATAAAGTTTTGATTTCATTCCAAAAAATCGGAACAAATTATTTCTATATTTCCAAATAAATTAAAAGAAGTACAAAAAAAAGGAAATGCTAGTGAGAATTGTTTCTTTGATCGAGAAAACTAAATTCTCCATATATATAAATTTCTATACATGTAAAATTTTACTTTTATGTATTTTAAATTATAATTATATAATGTGAGCATTCTTTTAAAACACTTTAAAATTTAGTGATTAGACACAGAAAGGAAGAGAAAGTATGTTACTAGACTTTGTAAACCCCAATATATTTAATTCACGGGCCGTTTATTTGAAAAATATAAAATATAAAACTTTGATGGAAATTAAGCTACTAATAGTTAATCTCGATCGATATTCACTGACAGTCTTTGTCATATTGACATTTATTACTCTTGAGTAATAAAAGTGCGTAATGCGCGCTGAACTCTACATCAGCAAGAAAATGACATTTAAAAAAATATTATAATTTATGTATGTTTTTAAATTTATTGATATTGAAAATTTATCTAAATTTAGCAAGGCGTAATTAAAAATCGATAAACAGCTTAATGAATTATCGAGAATCCAATATTATATAGCCCGTGTATTGACTCACATATTTTCGGTATTCAATGGTGAAATACATAAACGTTTAGATCTTTTGTATCAGGCGTTCAGATATTCTGAAAGAAAGGAAAATTCTTGCTGTATAATGTCTTTTTGTTATAAGATAGTTAAATTGTTACCAGGAAAATAGTGCTGTCACAAACTTTGACTTCAATATCGATCTCATTTTTCTATTTTCGACACACGGGAATATCCCACGGCTACCACGTTTCAGAGAGAAAGAGTCCATCGTTTGACAAAGATTTTCAGAGGGATGTATTGACTGACCCGAACGAGCTCGATGAAGTAGAAAGAAAAAATCGAGGCAAGAGTCGAGTGGAAAACTCGCGTTATGACAGAAATCGAATTTCCGCACTCTCACCGGTGCACCGACCGGGATGAGATGCCAACAAATGCACATGAAAATCTAGACAGTTATTTTTCTTTGTCACTGCTCGTTTAGAGTAAAATAAAATACAGAAACTGTCACTCACAGCCGACTTCTCTCCATCGTTTTCTCAATTATACTTGAGATAAACGTTAAAAAAATGTCGCGGTCATGTATTATACTATGTTTTCAAATTTGTTGACACAGAGAATTCGTGTAGCTCTAGCTAGGGATACCTTAAAAATTGATAAACAGCTTAGCGAATTACTAGGAAAATATACACGCCTTTTGTCGGTATCCGATCAATATCCAATTTGCAACGGGGATGAAAAAGAAATAGGATATCTGGATAGAATATAAGTATATACACTTCTGTATAAATAGCATTACAGATTCCATCCCTTATGATTTATTCACAATATCGCATCGCGCGAAAAGTATAAAGCGAAGAAATGTGAATATAACAAACTTTTATATTACGTTTTATTTCTCGATAAGATTGATATAGATATAAAATATGTTGACTTACAGCTCTTTTCCAAATTGGATACGTATGTGAATTTTCGCAAGTTAAAACTTCGTCAACAATATACATATATTTTAGGAGCAATGTCCGAAGAATAGCTATAAAACAGAATTTTGAAACTCGTGAGGTTCAATCAACTTTTATTTTATTTAAAAATCTTAATACATAATTTAAAATATATGTAATACCTACATTTTTATATTCGTGCAACATAATCCAAGCGTAGAATAAAATAAATGTTTTGGTAAAGATATTTCTGAAATCGTACATGCAATAAAATTAATGCATAAAATTAAGGCACAAGAAAGTTATATCGGCTCTAGAATGTGGCGAATTAAAAGAGATTAGACTAAAAAGCGCAAGAGCCAAATTATTAAATTCACAAATGTAGCTGAAGTTTGGAACGTTCTTGGAGCGAAAATCAAAATGCGTTTTGTGCCAAAAAATAAAACTGCGAGAACAAAATATAAGATACCCGAAAGTAATAGAAAAAAGTTTGTTGAAATTCAAGGCCCGGAAGTGCCTCGTTCATCCGGAAGTAAGAGCGCGTGCCTGCATACGTATATGAGATTAAAAATTATTATTGTTGCTTCCTACGTTTTGTTCCAAAAAATAAAAGTTCGAGAACAATATATAAGATACCCGAAAGTAATAGAAAAAAGATTGTTGAGATTCAAGGCCCGAAAGTGCCTCGTTCAGCCGGAAGTAAGAGCCTGCATACGTATATCAGATTAAAAATTATTATTGTTGCTTCCTACGTTTTGTTCCAAAAAATAAAAGTGCAAGAGCAATATACATATAAGATACCCAAAAGTAATAGAAAAAAGTTTGTTGAGATTCAAGGCCCGGAAGTGCCTCGTTTAGCCGGAAGTAATAGCGCGTGCCTGCATACGTATATCAGATTAAAAATTATTATTGTTGTTTCCTACGTTTTGTTCAAAAAAATAAAAGTGCGAGGACAATATATAAGATACCCAAAAGTAATAGAAAAAAATTTGTTGAGATTCAAGGCCCGAAAGTGCCTCGTTCAGCCGGAAGTGGGAGCGCGTGCTTGCATATATGAGATTAAAAATTCTTATTGGTCCTTTCTGCGTTTTGTACTAAGAGATGCAAGTAATAATAATTTTTAATCTGATATACGTATGCAGGCACGCGCTCTTACTTCCGGCTGAACGAGGCACTTCTGGGCCTTGAATTTCAACAAACTCTTTTCTATTACTTTCGGGTATCTTATATACTGTTCTCGCACTTTTATTTTTTAGAACAAAACGTAGGAAGCAACAATAATAATTTTTAATCTGATATACGTATGCACACACGCGCTCTTACTTCCGGCTGAACAAAGCACTTCCGGGCCTTAAATCTTAACAAACATTTTCTTATTACTTTCGGGTATCTTATATATTGTGCTTGCACTTTTATTTTTTGGAACAAAATGTAAGAAGCAACAATAATAATTTTTAATCTGACATACGTATGCAGACACGCGCTCTTACTTCCGGCTGAACAAGACACTTCCGGGCCTTGAATCTCAACAAACTTTCTTCTATTACTTTCGGGTATTTTATATATTGTTTTCGCACTTTTATTTTTTGGATCAAAACGTAGGAAGCAACAATAATAATTTTTAATCCAACATACGTATGCAGACACGCGCTCTTACTTCCGGCTGAACAAGACACTTCCGGCCGGGCCTTGAATCTCAACAAACTTTTTTCTATTACTTTCGGGTATTTTATATATTGTTCTCGCACTTTTATTTTTTGTATCAAAACGTAGGAAGCAACAATAATAATTTTTAATGTGATATACGTATTCAGGCACGCGCTCTTACTTCCGGCTGATCGAGGCACTTCCAGGCCTTGAATCTTAACAAACTTTTTTCTATTACTTTCAGGTATCTTATATAGCCGAATATTTCATAATTTTCAGCCACACATTCACAATCAGATAAGTAAATGCTGATGGTTATTAAAATTATACAAACGTGTAAGATAAAAATCATCTTCAAATCATGAATGCATATCAATTACATCACAAAATGCAGTTTGACGTCAAAAGCGAATAGAAGTAATATTTCGATAATTTAAACTAAATTGTGTTTAACAGAAACAATATCCTATTGTCATTAGCGTGAGACTGTATAAATATAAAACTATGTTGCAAGATATAGTTAAAATAGTCAAACGAAGCCTTTATCTATTATTAGTTAGAGCCTTATATCTATTATTAGTTAAAATAGAGCAAAACAAATTTTCAATAATGTCAGTAAAGGTATTTCGTGTGCCACAATAAATTTAACTCTAGTTAAGGAATGTGCTGCACTTCCCTTCCCAGCAATATATGTCCGCGTCTGTATGTGGGCACGCTTAAATCAATTTCAAGCCTCCAGGGGCTATAAAAAACTGCAACAAAGAGCTCGAGCATTTTTAGATGAAATGCTTTACTAGTGGCATATAATATGTTATAGTGTGCTTTAAATCAACGCTTCAATTATTTAAAGCTCATTTTTACAAAAAATAAAATTAACAAAAATAAATATATTATAAATATAAAAATTACGAAATATAAATAAAAATAAAAATCTAGATAATATAAAGAATATTTAAATAAAATAATAATCTAACGGAAAAGTCGTACCTCGCAACTTTTAAGTTTTTGACATTAGATACTTTTCTAATCTAATCCTTAATACAATTTTGTCTGTTGAAATTTATAATTTTATATAAATGTTGACTTGCTCTGCCGAGAGATATACTGATATAAATTGCAGAATATTTCTATACTACTTATATATGTTTTGATATTATACATATATATGTTTTGATTTTGCTCTATTCGAACGCCGTTCTTGAATTTCCACGACTTTCCCGCATTCATCTGTAATAAAGAAAACTGATTTGAGTATTAATGATTTACCCATTTTAATAATAGTAATTCTGTGTAACGCAATAACATATTATACAACTTAATGGAATGTAAGAATTAATAGGTAGATTATCGGTAAATATGCATAAAAAGTCCAACCTCACCGATGACCTTGGCCTTGACATAAGTTGTCAAGGTCACCCTCCTGAGTGACCTCCAGAAGGTTTTAGCTGGCGGTCATTGTTTATTAAAAAGTTATAAACAAAAAAATTTGAAAAATATAGCAGTTATTTTGAGTATTGAAAGGCATAAACGATTTTGACCTTGACATATGTCGTCAAGGTCACCCTCTTGAGTGACCTTCAGAAGGTTTTAGCTGGCGATCATTATTTATTAAAAAGTTATAAACAAAAAAAGTTTAGTGGGGAAAATTATTTAAAGCAGTGAATTGTTAGTATATTGAAAGGAAAGTTATTTAAAGCAAAGAATAGTTGGTATATTGAAAAGTATATACACAATTTTATGTATTAGAAAGCGTGAATACCAATATTCTCTGCTTTAATCATGGCAAAAGCATGTTAAAACAAATAATAGTTGGTTATTGACAAAACCTATAGGTTAGTGACGCGCTTTACAAGTATGTGCTTTCTAAGTTGAAGCACATACAAAGCACATACAGAACACACACTTGTAAAGCGCGTCATTAACCTATAGGTTAGTGACGCGTTTTAGAAGTATGTACTTTGTAAGTTGAAGCATTCTTTATTCTCTGCTTTAAATAACTTTTCTTTTAATATACCAACAATTCGCTACTTTAACTAACTTTCCTCCGTTCATACATGTACTATTTCCACATAAATATCAGTCATTTATGTCTATTAGTACTCAAAATATCTGCTATATTTTTCAATTCTTTTTGTTAATAACTTTTTAACGAACAATGACCGCCGGCTAAAACCTTCTGAAGGTCACTCAGGAGGGTGACCTTGACAACATATGTCAAGGTCATCGGTGAGGTTGGACCTTTTATGCATATTTACCAGATTATCTATTAAAGTCATTCACAACATATCCGAAAACTGCACCAGAACAATTGAGATCCTGACGTGTCTCCTTGTCTTTCATTCATTAATCATAAAAACGTTCTTCTCTTTACTTTATGTCCTGTATTGATCAAGCATAAATATTGTGTGTAAGACAATAAATAAGATAAAGCAAAAAACGCAGAGATATGATAATACGTTTGTATTCATATTCAAATATACCCTGGTGGAAATAATTTTACAATTTTTTACGCGAAAATTATGCAAAACTACAATTTCTTATAATATAATTAAAACTTTTCACGCTATTTTTACGTAATTTTAATGTGAAAAGTACGCGATTTGGGCCACATGTTTGCAGTTTCTCATAAATTTACGTAGAAATTTTTATAAATCACCAACTTTTTACGATATACTACAAAAAAAAAATATAAAATTTACTTCTCTTGTTGAACATTATTTTATCGCAGAAAATCTTGATTACGTGCAAACTTAATTAAATATATTGTACTTAAAAAATTTGCTTACCACCGCTGGATTTTAACCTGAAACCCTTGGCTTTTCAGTCACCTTCCGCACTGTGCTACAACATAGATTGATGAAGACGTTTCGTATTGTCTACATATGTTACACTTATTGTTAGTAGACGTACGGAAGATGTCAGCTCTCAATAGGGTCGGCTTAATATATAAATATTTCTTGAAATTCTTACTATTGATGTCGGTCATCGATTCGATAACAATGACTTATCGACATCGAAATTGACATAAAAAATCAGCCGATTTTAATCAAATTGTTTTGGCATCAAGAGTTGCTTCTTTCTAAGTTACCTGTGTTAAAAACTTTAAAAATTTTGTCTAAAATTAAGAGACTATCACCATATAAGAATATGCATGCAGATAGTCATGATCGATTCGACATCGATCGACTCATATGGTGATAGTCTCTTAATTTTAGACAAAATTTTTAGAGTTTTGAACATAGGTAACTTAGAAAGAAGCAACTCTTGATGCCAAAACAATTCGAATTTGGCTGATTTTGGATATCAATTTCGATGTCAATGAGTTTCCGATGAATCGACGTTGAATTGACGTCGATTCGATATCAGCCTTCTCACTGGGTAAATATGCGACATGTTTGACATTTTTACATCGGACTATGCTGAAATCTGCAACTTTCTATGAGCAATAAGGTCTATTTCTATTCCTGCACTGCTGAACTAGTGTACACTGGTGCAATATAAGTTAGAGTGGGACAAGTATACTTTGTTTCACTCTAACTTAATTACTGCAACAGTGTGCACTATTTTAGCAGTGCAGGAATAGAAAACAGATCTATATATTCAATCAAAGACACGATATAAGGCAAATGAGAGCTATACGCTGATATTAAAGCGTGAGATTTATGTGTCTTTGATTGTGTATCTGGAGAGCTTGTTTCTTGTTATAAGATCTATATATTGTGTTTATAAACTTGTACAATAACTTCTACAACAAACTACATTTAATCATAAAAATATTCTTAGAATGTTGTAGAAAGTTGTAAATAGTTGTAATTTTTACAACTTCTACAAATTACTATACAATTTTCATAAAAAATTGTCTTAGAACGTTGTAAATAGTTGTGATTTTTCAATAAGAATTTACAAACTTCTACAATTCATTACGCATTCTCATAAAAAACATTCGCAGATTGTTGTAGATAGTTGTAAATGGTTGCGATTTTTACAATAATCTACAACTTCTACAATTTACTACGTTCTCATATAAATGTTCGTAAAAAGTTGTTAAAAATTGTAAAAATTTTCTATTACTTTTTACAACTTACTACAATTTACCATAAATTTCTACAATTTTCACAAATTTGTAGAAATTTGTGATTTGTTGTAGAAGATTGTAATTTTTTGTAGAAATACGTAAATTGTAAAATTATTTCCACCAGAATATAAATGAGACATTGTTATGATATAGAAAATCTGAAAAAACTGCACACACATCGCGAATACTCGCGAATGAAGGCATTCGCAAGTAGTGTGGGAGGGGCACTCGGACAATTTTGATACTCGTGCTTGTGCTCGCCCTTTTCCCGCCGGTTATCGGTAAATTGTCGCGAGTCAAAGGGAAATTTGATACTGCTCGCGAGTCTCGGGACTTCTCCCACACTACTCGGAAATCTTCCTGCATGCTTGCGAGTGATCAATCGTCTATCAACATCGACGCATTAACCATCACGTGACGCGAATAATGTCAGTGGAAATTAAAATGGAATTCACAAATGTAGGCAATTTTAGAACACATTACTACAAATGATCACGATTAATGTACGCTAGCTCGTACACGAATAGGCAAAGACCCCCGTATTACTCGCGAGTACTCGCAATATGTGTGGGACCGGCTGAACGAGTACATGCAAAGACGAGCACGAGTACGAGTAACCAAGTACGAGTAGTCTGGGAGGCTACATTTGGCATCGGCTGAACTCGCGCATAATCACACTTGTAAATATTGTATGTATTGTATGTATCGCGATTATGTGTGGGACCGGCTTTAGAGAAAAAATATAACTCAGATCTCTAAAACAAATTCACCAAACAGATAAAAAACAAGTTAAGATTTCGAATTTTTCGTTACGTTTTACGAGCGAATTCAAGAGAAAATAGTATCTATTTGTGTATCATCTGCGGGCAACTATATCAGATGTGCAATTTTAAACTTCAAAAAGCGTTGCGAGTGAAAGACGTCATCTAAAGCACTCTCGTATCATTTCAACACCAAACATTGTATTACATGCTTTAACAAAGAACATTTCACAAAAAATACTGTATACATATAATATGTATTAGGGGCGTTCCGAAAGTAATAACTCCTATTTATTTCCATGAAAACTACAACAGATATAAAGAGCACATTAACACTATTTGATAGAGCACATTTTCAGCTGCAAAAAAGCGTACTTTTCGAAATAGTCACTACCCCTCGGCTATACATTTTCTTCCAGCGATGAACAAGAGCCTGTATGCCGCGCTCATAAAAATCTGCACCAGCGGAGGTGATTCACTGTTTAACAGCTGCTACGACGGCGTTCTTGCTACGAAAATGTTGCCCACGCAGTCCAGCTTTCATCGGCTCAAACAGATGGAAGTCCTCAGGCGCCAAATCCGGACTATACGGTGGGTGTGGTAGGACAGTCCAGCCAAGATTGGCAATGTGCTCCATGGTCTTCAAACTGATATGGGGCCTGGCGAATTTCCAAAGTCAGGCCAGAGAAGAAGACAACCTTTCTCTTGCAACACGATAACGGCAGGCCCCATACAAGTTTGAAGACCATAGAGCACATTGCCAATCTTGGCTGGAGTGTCCTACCACACCCACCGTATAGTCCGGATTTGGCGCCTTCGGACTACCATCTGTTCGGGCCAATAAAAACTGGACTGCGTGGGCAACATTTTCGTAGCAACAACGCCGTCGTAGCAGCTGTTAAACAGTAGATTACCTCCGCTGGTGCAAATTTTTATGAGCGCGGCATACAGGCTCTTGTTCATCGCTGGCAAAAATATATAGCCGATAGTGACTATTTCGAAAAGTACGTTTTTTTGTAGCTGAGAAGGTACTCTATCAAATAGTGTTATTGTGCTCTTTGTATCTGTTGTAGTTTCCTTGGAAATAAATAGGAGGCATTACTTTCGGAGCGCCCAATGCAATTAAACGATTATTTTAATTCAAATTAATTGACAGATATTATTGGGTAAATGTTTTATTCGATGAAATTTGGCAATGCAGATAAAAATAATTGTATTCCGCGCCTCTTCCTCAAGATAACACGTAGTACTTCCTATTCTCTGCCGAGGACGCCACAATCTTTACAGCTAAAACTTTCGTTTTTTTTAGAACGATTTTGGGCGGAAAAGCGTGCGGACGTGTGAGACAAAGGCTCCTGCTACATACGGCCTTTTTTCGTCTAGCAAACGCTTTTTCCTGGCGTTTGCTTGTGCTTTCTTGGCGTGGATTTACATATTCTATTTACCGTTCTCCTGTTGTGACAGGCTTGTAAGGAAAGTTGTCGAAGCCGGTAGATAATCTAATTCAAGGGTCCCCTCCCGCGTGCGAGGGGGGATACCCGGTGGCCTCAGATGTGCTCAATGATGTAATTGGCGAACTCTTGCTTCCTCCTAAATTGCAAGAATACTTGGAAATGGAGGTTACAGTGGAAGATAATGCACAAAGAATAAAAGAGGAAAAGAGACCTGACGAATACTAGCAAAGATTCTGCAGACACAAGAGCCGCGACTGGTGAAAACAACAGCGAGAAGAAAACCCCGGTGAAAAGGATGTAGAAACCAAGCGAGGAATCATCCCCAGGAGGCAGGGAAGAGCCGCAGAAAAATCCACGTGATACACATAGCGACAAAAAAGTACGAAGAAGCAACAACAAGTGAAGAGTAAGCATGCAGGTGATAAAGGAATGGCTACGAACGAAAAAGGGAGCCGTGCGAGTGCAGACCCTCCTCTCTTCCTAAGGCGTCTACGAGCAGAGCTTCTACCCGAGAGGATACCTCGTCGGATACCCCGCCCAATGAATTATACTATGCCTATTCGAGAGCTCTTTTCATTGTCGTTTTCCGATATCAAAGGATGGGACTTGGTGTGTGGAGTTAGGTGCGCGTGGAAGGCCTGCATCCGAGCGGGTACTATAGGGAAATGAGACGGACGGGCGCTATGGAGCGGGGGCTTTCGGAGTGGGTGCGATGTAATTCGAGAACGATCCTCACCCCCCCCCCCCCCGGATAGGCTCAGGAAAGTGCGCGACAAGGGGAGTATTTATTGGGTGCAACCGGCTCGGCTTCTCCGAATCGGCCAGTCCCACATAACACAAGGAGCCGGGCCAATGAAAAAAAGGAGGATAGAAACAACAAGCCTCTTTCCCTCCTGTCAGTAGGAAACATGCTAGCAAAGGCTAACGTGAAATACGTTGAGATTACCAAATATTCTCGGAATACGTGGCATGTAGTGTTTAAGACAAGAACCTACGCGAACTCGGCTGTCAACAATAAATTCTATTAAGAGATGATTTTGTCATTTTTATTCCAAAGTATAAACTTACTCGGAAAGGAGTCATCCATGAGGTTGACCTTGATATCCCGGTCGAATCGCTGATTGAGGAAATCAAAGGAAACAAATATGTGAAAGTTAACAACATCTACCGACTCAAATGACGTAATCGTGTCTCTAAGAAATGGGAAGAATCTGAAACTGTATGCATTGAATTCAGAAGGGAATCGTTACCCGATAAAATCAAGATATGGAGGTGCGTTATGGAGGTCACCCCTTACATTCCTAATGTCAGGTTGTGCTTCCAGTGCGGAAAAATAGGTCACATCAGTAAAGGCTGAGAGAAGGAAAAAAGTTGCTTGACGTGTGCGGGTTCGCACCCCAAAGATGTAAATTGTTCACTGTCACCTAACTGCGTAAACTGCAATGGAGCTCATAAGACTATCGATAGATCCTGTCCAGCTTTTCAGAAAAGTAAAGCTATTGCCAAGGTGATGGCAATTGACAATGTGCCGTTCCTGAAAGCTAGAAGAATGGTGGAGAAGGGTTCTATTTCACAACTACCTAAAGCGTCCCTATTTTTATTACTATCAATGCTATTAAGCGGAAAAGAATTAGCCATAGAAGACCTCCTAAATTACATAATTAATTTACAGATTAGTTATTTTTTCGTGAAGATCAGATTTAGTTTTTTTGGAAAGAAGGAAAATCTTTGAATCTAATGAGGACTTGCAAGTTAAGTATTCGACCTTCATCTCTGTGCTGGTTGAGACTCTTGAATCTTTGTTTCCGAGAAAAGCGACTTCCAGAAAAAACGGTAATAACGGTAATACTAAAACGGGAAAGAATAACAGGTCTCTTCCCTGTCCGTGGTGGGATTCAGAATGCGATAAACTTATTCGGCTTAGAAAGGATGCACTTATGAAGTTCAAATTCAACAGATCTACATCTAAGTATCTAACTTCTTAGAATACAAGAAAATGGTAGCTAGGGCCAGAGTGGACCTAAAGAAAATTAAAAAGGAAAAATTTACTGATTTTTGTCAGGGTCTAAGGAAAGATACTAACCCATCTTTTGTGTGGAGGAAAATCAAATGCTTTCAGAATAGGTGGAAGAGACAAATAATGAATATAATGATCGGAAGATAGAGTCAGTAAGAGAGCAAATTAAAATCTTTGCCATCCGTGGGCTCAATCTAAACCTCCAGAAATGAATTATCAAAGCCGTGATAACTTTCTGGATTTGCCTTTTTCAAGATTAGAATTAGATGTTGTATTAGCTGGGCTTAAGATTAAGTCCAGTCCTGGACTAGACAATATTGATTACAAAATCCTCGTGAACTTATCTGAGACGTGCAGGGATTTGCTTCTTAAAATTTATAATAAAAGCTATGAATCTCATCAATACCCTTCAGAAAAAGTTTATAGTCTTTTTCATCCCTAAAAGCGATAGCGACAAGATGAGACCGATCTCACTTGCTTCGTGTGTGTGTAAAGTTCTGGAAAAAATGATCTACAATAGGCCTACTTGGTGGTTGGAATTCCATGGACTGTTGCCGCAGTATCAGTTCGGGTTTCATAAAGGTAGATCGTGCATAGACAATTTATCGATCTTCCATACTGATGTGATTAAATCTTATAGACAGGGATCTATCACGGCTGCTGTATTTTTGGATATCCAATCAGCGTACGATAACATCTTATGCGATGTTTTGATCCAGAAACTAATTTAATTAGGGATTCCTGCCCATACTATGACTTTTATTCATAATCTGGCATCCTCGCGTTAGCTTTTTTTCCTTTTCGATTTTATTAACGAGAGTTTTTGGACCTACAAGGGGTTACCCCAGGATAGCGTCCTTAGTCCGCTTCTTTACACCATATATGTATTACGCCTTGATTCGGTTCAAACCTTGGGAGGAAAAATCTTACAATATGCTGATGACGTAGTAGTATATTTTGATAAATCGCTTGTTCAAGAAGCGTTAACTTGTTTGGAGAACTCTATCTGTTTAGTTAGAGAAATCTTATTTGAATTGGGGCTGGAACTATCGATTAAGAAGATAGTTCCTGACTAAACTATGTATTTTTAGTCACCGGAATAAGGCGCTTCGTACTCAAAATAGAAGAAAAAATAGGATGAACCTCTCCATCCGGATAAAAGACGAGGAAATAAAACACTATGGTTTGGTGAGATTCTTAGGCCTCAGATTAACTTCAGACCTCAATTGGAACGCGCAGGTAAACCATCTTGAAACCTCATGCCGGAACCCCCTTCGCAGTATAAATTGCCTGAGGCAAACATGGAGGGGGGCGGAACCTCGACTTCTGCTCGGGATATACAAAGGTCTAATTAGGTCTAGATTGAAATATGGTGGTTTCCTACTTCAAAAATTAACTGAGCGACAGAATGAGACATTGGATAAGATTCAATTTAGAGCCATTAGAGCAACCTTGGGATATAGAATGTTGACTCATACGAATGTGATATTAGCGTAGGCTAAAGAACCTCCTTTGCACATTAGGTTTAGATGCTTAGCCAGATCTTTCGTTTCTAAGACCTTTTGTAATGAAAATCACCCCTTGATTGCGAGTCTGGATGAGTTAATAAATATTGAAGATAACCCTACTTTTTTGGATAGGTGGGGGAAGACGCCTTTGTTAAAAGCTATAGAGATGTGCTTCCTATCACGCACTTGCTGCAGAGGGGTACGACTCCTTCTCTTCTTTCAAGAGATTACTCCGCGACTTTATTTAGACCAAGAATTAATACCCTGACTGGAAGAGAAATAAAAAAAACATTAGATAAAGGTAAAGCGTTCCTAGATAAGTTTAAAACGGAATTGGAAGGGGAATTCTGTTTATCTACGGGTCCAGAATGACCAATGCATTATTTTCCGGTTCTTCTGTGGTGTCAAACGACAGCTCATTAGAAAGGCTGTTTAAATCCTGGCAAGATTTATCCTCGTTTAGCCTAGAAGCCATGGCTATTTTAGAGGCCATTCGAGTGTGTGCTGGAAGGACAGAAACTCACTTTAATATTTTCTCGGACTCACTGTCAGTTTTATTCGCCTTAGACTCGCAGAACACGACAAAAGGAAACTCCTATCTGTTGCTATGGATTAAAGATGAGCTTAAAAAACTGGAGGAGGCAAATAAATTTGTTAAGTTAATTTTAATCCCGGGGCACTCGAGCATAGAAGGCAACGAAAAAGCGGATGCTACGGCAAAATGTGCCGTTCGGGAAAGTGTGGACTCCCAGCTTGCCGTTCCCATCAAGGAGTTCTGTAATTACTGGAAAGAAAAACTTTATGAAGATTTCGCACTTTGGTGCCAGCATACTAGTATAGACAGAGGTTCCTTCTACTTTAGGAGATTTTTTTTTGAAGAGTCCTAAATCTTGGTTCAACTCACGTGAAGAAAGTAGAAGAGTAATATGTTCAATCAATAGCCTTAGAAGTGGTTACTCTTCTTTGAGAAGTAGACTATATAGGTTTAGAATAGTCGATTCCCCAAATTGCCCCTCGTGCTCAGTAGAAGAGTCGGCAGACCATATTTTTTGGATATGTCCTAGGTTCTCTAAACAAAGGGAAGCTTTGTCTCGAGATATTGTAAAGAGTAGAGGAACATTTCCTCACCCCGTCAAACGTCGAATACCTTTTGGCTACTATGGATGACAGGTGCCTATGGATGACAGGGGCCATTAGTGGCTTTGTTAATAAAATACATTTATTTATTTAACTAAAAGAGAGTGAGGGGGAGAGAGAGATACACCTGTGATATTTTGTAATGTTACCTCGGATTAGCGTTGATATATATGTATACCTTTAGATACCGCAATATAAGATATAAGACAATGTTTGAATAGAATATAATTAGATAAGTTAGGTTTAGATAATGTTTGAGGAATTTGTTCTTATTTTTATTTTAATGTTCGTAAATTAGAAGAATAATACTCGTATGTTAGCTTTATGCTTTATGTTTATGTTTATTTTCTTTTCTTTTCTTTTTTTTTTTCTTTCCTTTCTTTTGCTTTATGTTTATATCTTAATTAATAAGTCGAAGTAGGATAAGTTAAGTCGTGCATATATTTACTTTACCTTATTTTACGTCTTCCAAATGTTTATGTAGAGGAAAATTTCATGCTTATTTTAGTTTTGGCGAAGGATAAAATTAAAATTCTCATGTAATGGCGATAAGCTATTTTTTATAGTATTCTTGTGAGGAAGACTTTGTGTGTAGTGCCTTCGGTACCCCAACCAATAGGCTGTGCTCCTACGGTTCATTTTTTGTATTTTTTTCTTAATAAAAAAACTGATAAGGATGCGTCGGGATTGAGTTGGGAGATCAATCGCGGTTGACCGGAGACAAATCGCTATAAAACAATCTTACTGCAGACAGATATAATCGCTAGATAATCGCACGTTACAAAGTCGCGGAGAACACCTTGGTAAACACGAGGATAGTACGGAGAACGGAAGTCGCGATAAACGCAACGGTCGCCTTTCCATCGGTATCCTTTCCTTTTCTTAGACCCAATGGATTTCCGACTCTAATATGAGTCATAGTACCACGGAGTTTAAAACACTAGAGGAGCCTCAGTTGGGTCAGGGCGCCCTCTTTGAGATTCTGAATCTACTGCTTAGCAGATATCTCACAGCCGACGCACGTCAAGGCAAACTTAAGGGGAGAGATCTCAAAGACTTGATAGCTTACAATTTAAAATTCAAACTATTCGCAAAGGAGATAATTAATTTTAACATTCAAATTACCAATCAGATACTCTACTGAAAAAGGCGCTAATAAGTGATTAGACAAAAGACCGTTGAACAGAATAGATCTTTCAATAGTATATAAAGGACACGACCAGAATATGTGACTAATGTCCTGTATGTATCTCCTCCCCGCAAGAGCAACCAAGGAAATCAATCCAGCCGAATTTAAACTTAGTGATTCCGACATACAAATATCCCGTAATGAAACGAATTAACATACAAATATCCGTGCAATTACCTCTATATTTTAATAAAGATTTTAAATTAATAAAAGAAAACTTATCTATGTAGTACTTTCCCGTACCAATATCTATATCACTCAAAAACTGATAATCTATATTTTCATATATCTTTATATTATACGAAAGCGCATCCTTAAACGAGACTCTGTTATCAAGAAGAATTCCATCAGTAGCAGTCTCCTTGGCAGCCCTGTCTGTCACCTCATTACCCTGAATCCCTTTGTGAGACGGACACCAAGAAAATCTGATGTGTTTATTCTCATAAGCCGCCAAAGACAACTTCATTTTTAAATCTGGAATAAGTGGGAAAAGTTTATGATCATTATTTATATTTGCCAACGCCTGTATTACACTAAGAGAGTCCGTGCAGATATTAATAAAGTTCCATGAATGGGACCACAGAAGGTCAATAGCTTTAGAGATAGCCAGGCATTCCGCTGTAAAAGAACTAGACAAAACATTCAATTTATATTTATATAATAAATTAAATTGTGGAACCAAAACGGAACAACCAACCCGAATTCCATCCACTGACTCGAATCTCGAACCGTCAGTGTAAATGACGACTTCCTCCAGAGAGAATCGATAAAAGCAAATAAGATTGATAAATGCTTGGTTAGGCGATCCGTTACCTCTGGCTAACCTACCCGAAGTTGTGTCAAAGGAAGTAAAAGATAAATCAAATCTATCGGGATAAGAAAAAACAGGGTGAAAGGTCCAGATATATAGGCTACGTCTAAAAGGATTAACTACAGGCCACCTTTTGACAATAAACGGAATATTTCTTGGGGCCGCATTAATAGAGATATCATAGAGATAAATAAATTTATTAATAAGCTTAGTATTTCTTAACTGAATGGCTTTAAATAAAAATTTATCACACTTATAAGCGATTCTTCTCAAAAATGACTTTTGTTCACTAAAATGCCAGCAAACTCGATTAGGCGAGGATCTAGGGAGACCTAACGCAATTTTGTAAGCAGAGCATAAATGTCTCTCAACTATAGCCACATATGTGTTAGCCGCACTTATGTACCAGATTGCTCCCCATTCCAATTGCGCCCCAATAGTGGCATTAACAAAGTTTAAAGCTTTTAGAGGATCAATACCTCAAGTACGACCAGCTAACCATTTTAGGATATTAGAAAAACACATAGTTCTGGTACGAAGTAAGCTAATATGATTACGCCATCTGAGACCAACATCCATGATCATACCCAAGTATTTAATCGTTTTCATAAATGGTAAAAAACCACTAGCCACATCCAGTTTGTCAGGAATATCAACCGATCTCTTCCTATGGAAGATAGTAAATTGGGTTTTAGGAATAGAGATATCAAGACCCAAATCTGATAACCATTCCTGAATAACATCAAAGTATTTCTCAAAGTCGATGGTATTGAATTAAGGTGAGAATTTGAACATAAAAATGCTATATCATCAGCAAATTGTATAACCTTAACATTATGAGGAATAAATTTGAGGATATCTTTCAAATAAAATTTGAAGAGATCGGGGCTAAGTATCGAACCCTGAGGAAGACCACTCTGAATGAGTCTGTTCCTGAAAAATCTACCAAATTCGTAGAAGTTAACATTTCTTGGGCCAATAAGATTTTTTAAAAACTTCTTGTAACTCATAGAAATATCAAGCTTATTAATCATTTTAAATAAGATATGAGGGTTAACATTATCGTACGCGCCCTTTATGTCTAAAAATATGGCACCAGTCATTTGGCGTAAGGCAAAAGACTCATATATCTCTACGTTAATAAATGCCAAACAGTCCTCACAGGATTTACCCCTTCGAAAACCAAATTGACAGTTAGGAAATGTATAATCAAGTTCGAGAAACTTTTCCAACGTTTTCTTAACAAGCTTTTCCAAAATTTTAAGAACGCATGAGGCCAACGAGATTGGTCCAAATTCATTTTTATGAGGCTTCGAAATCAAAGAGACATCAAAAAATTTCCAATGGTCCGGAAAGAAAACGTCCTCCATAATCAGATTAAAAATTTCAAGTAATTTAATTATAGCCGAATCAGGCAAAGTCTGTAATAACTGGTTACTAATAAGGCCCAGAGGAGCTATTCACTTTTAGAGACATAATAATAGTTTTAAATTCGTGTAGCGAAAATTTGTCCCCAAAAATAGAGGATGATGACGTGTCAATGATTTTCTCCCTCTCAAAGAAATCAGAAACCCAAGGAGGGGAAAGGCCAGCGATTGACCTATCAATGGCCAACAATCTACTTTCAGTAGGAGGATTCGGTCTATTAAAAAATATACTCTTTTTGAAAGCACCAACTGTATCTCAAAAAAATTTAGCATTCCAATTAAAGTTAATCTCATCAATGAAGTTATGGAAATTAATTTTCTTTCTACGACGAATTATAATTCTACATTCCCTAGAAAATTTCTTATATTTTAAGCGATTTTCTTCAGTGGGAGAAGATTTAAACTCTATAAACGCCTTCCTTCTACTGTCTACAGCATCCACACACTCTTCATCCCACCAAGGCGGTCTAGCCCTCTTCTTTGAATGACCAATCGAAAAGTTCTTGCAAGTATCCAAAGAGTGACAAAAAACTGTAACCTCCTTTGAGTCCAAGATCTTTGCACCTGCTCGTAATGCACAATTAATTATACTATCATTCCACCACTCATAATCACTTGCAGCAGAACCCAATGACCCAGAAACCCCATTCATGTTAGAATCAACTAAATCGCAAAAAAGTGATTTATCAAAAGAAGAGACGTTAAGTCTTCTTTTACCTGTATCATCTCGGGATTCCTCAATACGGTGACAAAAAAAGAATTGAGTGATAATAGGAAAGTGATCACTACCCATTGGTTCGTCCAAAGTTGACCAAGAATATCTCGAACTAATCTCATTCGAGACCAACGTTAGGTCAGGAGCACTAATATGGTTCAGGTTAACAGAGACTCTAGTAGGGCTACCATCATTTAAGTAAGAAAAACGTGAAGGGACCAAGGCCTCTGCCAAAGCCCTTCCATCTTGGTTCGAATGCGAGGAACCCCAGGATGGATGCTGCGTATTAAAATCTCCACATATAATTACACGCTTGGAACCCAAAGAGGAATCAATCGAGCGAAAGAGAGCCGACCAACCAGCTTCATTTACATGTAAATGGGGCGGTTTGTATAAAGAGACAATGAAAATACGGTCCTGATGCAACTTAGAGCAATTTATAGAAATAACAGAGTATTCAATACCTAAAAAGACCGGGAGCCTTATATCAACGAGAACAGGGTCCAATATTTTCCTACATAAAATCGCTGTACCACCCCCCAAAAGATCTCTGTCGTTTCTGAATGTAAAGAAGTCTTTAAAGTGAAAATAACTCTGACCTTGGAGCCAAGTCTCTTATAAACAAACTACATCATCGTCCCCAATAAAATTTGAGAATTTCGGTTGTTTGCCAATAACACCTCCAGTGTTCCATTGCAAAATTCTGAGAGAATTAGAGAAAATAATATCGAATAAAGTAATCAAAGGGACTAAATTAATATAAATATCATATCAGACGAATAATAAATTACTAATCACAGAATCTTCACCAAAAAAAACTCATATATTCCAAAAGTGCTAAGTTTCTATCTCTCACATTCGAATTAGAAATATAAATTTTTTTTAAGTCATCAATTATAATATCAGGTCAAGGAAATACATTAGAGGCGTTATCACTGGAAGAGTTAGGGACCGCCAATACATTAGATTGAAGAGTCTCTGAATGACAATTCGCAATGGGAGCTTTTAATGTCTCATGTCGAGGCAAGGAATCCGTATCAGAATTACTACCAAATGTAGACCTTCTAGCCCTCCTCGAAAGGGGAAAATCAACACCAGACGGTCGAGGCGGTAAACGTTCCACACTCCCATCAGAATCCACTCCACCTACCAAGGAACTGAAGTTCCAACCACCGAAAGCAGCAGACCTAAGCAGCTTTTCTGCCTGATTACAAGAGGTTATCTTTTTTGAAATAATTAAATTCTTTGCTCTGAATTGTGAAACGTTGGCAAGCGCCATCACAGTATTAACGAGTTTATGCTTCAGAATTACGGGACAAGAAACGTCAAAAGAATAGTGATCGCCTTTACAATTAATACAAACGACCGGTTCTGACTTGTCACATGACTCCGACGCATGGCTGTCACCGCAAAAACCACACGTCAATTCCCCTCTGCAAAAGGCTACCGAGTGACCCCATTTAGAACATTTAGTACATCTTAGAATCCTGTTAATAAATGGATGAACTTTACATTTCACCTTATAAAAAAGAACTGAATCCGCTAACAGATTAGCCATAAATGTAATTTTGATTGAGAGATAATCCTTAAGTTCATTGTTATTTTCCTTATCACGAAATTTAAGCCTTTCAATTGAACGTATATTTATAGGATCGCCAAAAGAAGACATATTTTTTAATAGTTTATCCTCAGAGAAAGAAGTACTTATGCCTCTAATAGTTCTATATCTAAATATTTTATAATTTGGTATGTAAGCCACCCACAAAGGGGGAAGAATTCCCCTCGATTCAACCAATCTATTTGCTTCAATGAAATTATTGAAGTCAATATACACTATACTTTTACCCAATTTCCTAATGACAGCAATATTCTTAAAATTTCTACACAAAGTTTTTCCTACACTCATTGGGTGTAGGTTGCCTATATTAGATGACTCAGAAGCATCCTGGGACAGCGATAATATAAACTGAAAACGGAGCCATACTGAAGTTACTGTATCTATTGGCCTTCTGTGAGGCAATAAATTGTGTTCTTTTCGGGATTCCCAGGGGAGAACCACCCTCAGACGCATGTCGTATAGTTATATTTAAAGGAGAGAGAGAAGTATCCATATCCGAATTAGATAGATTAACATCTCTATTACGATTCGGCGAAAGAGCAGGCAAAGTTTTACTTAAACTAGAAGAAGAGAGAGAGGGATCCACAAGGCAATCCTCGGGGCCCTTATCACATCTTTGTCTTTTCCCCTCCTTAGAATTAGGGGACTTATCCTCAAAGGAAAGATTTTTCCTGTTAGGACTCTTTGGCATTATAATAATATATAAGAGACTATTCAAACTAAAAAAACCGTAAATAATACTATAAACACGCTATAAACACGACCGCACACCCTTGCAAAGGCAAACGTCTCACGCGCACATCACATGTAAATACCGAGCCAGCGCGCACGAACTAATAGAATCAATAATATAATACTAATATTAAAGTATAGAGACAAGGAATAATATATAAACGTCTAAACGATACACAAAATCGCATAAAACATAACTCAAATGCGACAATTGAGCATCGTGATAAATTCCGAATAACAGAGACTCGATCAAAGATAATCCATAAGGAACACGGAAAATAAAATAAAAGCAAAATATCATGCACTCACAGCACGCGTGAACAGCAAGCACGCACGCACGCACGCATGTGTGCACGTGAACGCCGGAGGCGAGCACGCAGCACGCACGCAAAAACTAAATTAAACTAATGCACTAATAACTTATTAAATCTACAGACAAAATAAACGTAAGAATGAATAAATGAGTCTAATTAAAGAGACATAACATCGGAACACAAAAGTAAATAATCAAATTCTCCAATTATCAATCACATAAAACATAACTTAAATGCGATAATTGAGCATCGTGATAAATTCCGAATAACAAAGTCTCGATCAAAGATAATCCATAAGGAACGCCGAAAATAAAATAAAAGCAAAATATCACGCACTCACGACACGCGTGAACAGCAAGCACGCACGCACGCACGTATGCACGTGAACGCCGGAGGCAAGCACGCACGTATATACCGCAAAAACTAAATTAAAGTAATGCGCTAATAACTTATTAAATCTACAGATAAGATAAACGTAAGAATGAATAAATGAGTCTAATTAGAGAGACAGAACATCGGAACACAAAAGTAAATAATCAAATTCTCCAATTATCAAGTTCAATATATATGGCAAGGTCGAAATCATTAATGGAGAAAGAAAAAGAATGATTGGCAAATCAAACGTGAAAATAATCTTGTTAACATTTGATAGTACACATAAAAAATTATAATTAAAATTAAGAATAATAAGAACCATCAAGCCCCGTGAGGGGACTCACCACCCTTTAAGTCGCAGAATGACTGAATATTCATTCACTTATTTATCTCTCCAAAATCAGTAAGCCGTTAAATCTTTATATATTTTAGTAGAGACCCAAAGTCCAATATCACTCAAGCAAATAAGCCATAAAGTTTTCCGTTCCGCCAAGAACAATACGCAACAAGAGCACACTCTCCCATCGCACGTCCGATCACCACGGCGGCTTACAACGGAATCCGCCTTTCCATCCATATATGTGTAGCGCGAGATACCGATCAAACTCGTGATAATCAGTATGGCCGACACGACGCCGGATGGCGCCACTCAGGATAAGTGTGCGTATGGCCGCGGGAATTCAACTTCCCAACACGCCCCCTCAATGCGCACACGGTAAATTTCTCCCGAGCTATGATGAGCTGGTAATTCCAAGACCCTCAACGCAGTTCCAATGGCTGGTGATCGGCAGTGCCTTCGTCAGTATGTCGGCCACCATTTCGTTGGTGGGTACATGCTCCAAAGTCACAAAACCTTCGGTGACAGACTGTCTGAGGAAGTGGTACCTTATGTTGATGTGCTTCGTGCGGGAATGGTGCATGTGATCGTGCGCAAGGTACTGCGCGCATCAATTATCGATATACAATAGCACAGCGTCAGCCATGCGGCCCAGTCCTAACTTGGTGAGAAGACTGCGCAAGTACAGCCCTTCTTTAACCGCCTTCGTCATGCTGACGTACTTCGCTTCCGTCGAGGACAACGCCACAGTGCGCTGCTTCTGAGACTTCCACGAAATGGCTGCACCGCCAAACAGGAAAGCGTACCCGGTAAATAAGCGTCGGTCAATTGTGCAACCGCCCCAGTCCGCGTCTGAATAGCCGGTCAGCGACTGGTCAATCCTGAAAAATAGCAAGCCCAGATCTGTGGTCCCCGCCAAATACCTGAGCACCCGTTTCGCAGCCAGCCAATGCCGTTTCTTTGGGCTATTGTTGAACTGCGCCAACCTGGACACCGTATTTACTATATCTGGTCTCGTGGGGACAGCCAAGTACATGAGAGCGCCGACGAGCTCCCTATATGGCCAGGAACCAGTCTTCGAACCTTCCGGAACCTCCGGTGTGTCCCTTGAGTGGAGTTCCAAGGGTGTTGAGATGGGATTACATTGCTCCATCCCATATCTCGCCAGCACGTCCAGTGTGTATCCCTTCTGGGTAAGAAGGATTGCGTCTTCTTCTTGAGTGATCTCAAGCCCAAGGCAACGTTTGGCTATGTCGAGGTCCTTGATCTCGTAATTCTCCATCAAGTCCCGCTTGATTTCCGTCATCCATTTTTTGTTTTGAAAAGCCACCAATATGTCGTCTACATAAATCAATAGTAGCAGAAGTATGTCCTCCCCATGACGCGCTTGGTATAAGCACGGTTCTCCGTGTGTTGGTAAGAGCCCCATGCTCTCAAGTTTTTCCTTCAGACGAATGTGCCACTGTCGACCGACTTGGCGTAGGCCATATAAGGCCTTCTTCAATCGACGGGCATCTCCGCCCGATTTCAGGATTTTTATCATTATCTCAACTCGATTCTTCACCTCAGGAGTGACGCTCTTCTCGAGGACCAATCGCTCGAGCGTATCCAATAGTATATCCGGAACATCCATGATAACTTCCTTCTCAAGGTTTCCGTTCAGATAGGCTGTGACAACATCGAACTGCCAGATGGTTAGATTGAGCTCGGCTGCGAAGGCTAGCAGTAACCTAATTGATTCAAGTCGAGCCACAGGTGCAAGAGTGCGGTGGTAATCAACGCCGAACCTTTGTGTAAACTCCTTAGCAACAATTCTGGCCTTTCGCCTCTCGATGGATCCATATGAGGCATACTTGTTCATCAGAACTACCCGGCAGCCCAGACTCTTCTGGCCCTCAGGTTTCCTAATAACCTCCCAAGTATCATTCTTCACCAGACTCTCCACTTCGGACAGTATGGCATCCTTCCATTTCTCATGTACCTCACTGGACACTTCAGCAATGCCGGCAAACATCTCCTGTAGAGGCTCCTCTGGCGGCAGGGTTGCATTGAGGAAAACGTCATCGTCCAGCTCGTCGTTAAGTATTTCCACAGGCACATCAGTATGGTCCGGTTCGCTACCTGTTAATGTCTGATATGACTTACAAGGGCGCCCCATTCCACCGGTACGCACTAATCTCGGTCGCCCACGTGCACGCCGGACGCCTCCTGCGACAAACGGCGGCATCGGTCGATGATCTGGAATGGGTGGAGACACTGGCGAACCGAGTGCTCCTTGTCACTGCTGAGGTGCCAGTCTAGGCAAGTGATCCGAATTTGCGGCATTCTCGCCTAAGCGCTCCTCCACCTTCAACAACTCATTAATGTTATGTTCATCGGCCATACCTTTGGGCGCCGCCTCAAGGAACTTAACATCCCTTGCAATGATAGCTTTATGCTTCTCAGGCATCCACACACGGTATCCCTTGGACTCTCGTGGGTAACCAATAAGCACCCCTTCAGCTGACCTAGGTGCGAACTTGTCCTTCGTTGGGTTCTTATCAAGAACGAACACCTTCGCTCCGAACGTTCTAAGGTGATCCAACTTCGGTAACTCGCCAGTCCGTTTCTCGTAGGGGGTAAGGCCTCCCAAGCTACTGGACGGACAGCGATTCCGTATATGGCAAGCGGTAGCGACCGCATCTGCCCAGAACATCGAGGATAACCCAGACTGTAGCATTAAACAGCGCGACATATCCAGGAGAGTTCGGTTCATGCGCTCGGCGATCCCATTCTGCTGAGGGGTGTGAGCGACTGCCAACCGTCGCTCAATCCCATGATTCGCCAACAGGGAATTCATCTCGTTGTTGAGGTACTCTCTACCGTTGTCGGATTGCAAGGTTTTAATGCTCTTCCCGGTCTGTCGTTCAACAAAGTTTTTGTAATGCCTGAATGCATCACATACCCCGCTCTTCTCCTTGAGGAAGTACACCTCACACCACTTCGAACTGTCGTCTATGAAGGTGACAAAAAATCTGGCACCACTTGCTGACTGGACACGAAAAGGACCTACAACATCAGTGTGCACGATACTCAACACCTCGGCGCACGGTGGGTCCCCGCTTGAGAATGGGAGGGCAGTCATCTTTTCCCGCAGACAAATCTCACACCGCTTCAAGTCCTCAGCTTCCTTCGTAGATGGCGACGGTTGATCGAGATGGCCGATGACCTTAACCAGGTCCCTGGAGTTTAGATGTCCCAGGCGTTCGTGCCACTTCCACAAATCGGAACGTGGAGGTGCGCTGGCGGCCCCCGCACAGTCGACCTCTTCCTGAAGGTAGTATAGGTTACCCCGTCGGCAAGCCTCCATTCTCACTTTTCCATCCCCATCAGTAACCAGCGCTGAGTCTATGCGGAACATGACCGTGTGGCCTCTGTCAGTAATTTTAGCCACGGAAACTAGGTTGGTCCTTAAGTCTGGAACAAAAAGTGTATTCTGAAGATTAACTACGCGACGACCCTGGTTACCTGATATCGGTATCTTCACGGGTCCTTTCCCTTCCACCATCGTTGAAGCTGGACTCGCCAGGTTGAGTCTGCCCGTCGTCGAAGAGTGAATCTTGTCAAAAAGTGTCTCTCGCCACACAGATGCGCGGTGCATCCGCTGTCCAGAATCCATGCGTGCTCACCCACGGGTTCACTTGAGACTTGGCAGCTATCTTCAAAAGTAGAGTGGTGAGTCAAATATGTATCGTCAGCCGCGTTAGCAGTCGGCTTAGCCGGAGGGCGGCTCGTGGGTTTCCGCTTCAATTTATCGGAGGATCTGCCCGAAATATCCGGGCAGTCAGGAGACTTATGCCCCGGCTTTCCACACTTGTAGCACACGATCCACGATGCGTCTTCGGTAGAACCTTTGTGCTCCATCTTCCCTTTACGTCGTCTCGGCTGACGTCTTCCACCTTGGCTGGTCGCGAGAGCACCGGCCGCCTCAACCACTGCAGACTGTGACGTCATTCTTTTCGATAATCTTTACCTTGAGGACCTCAGCTGTGGGGAGCTCGTCGCGTGACTCGATCGCGCATTTAGAATTCTCATAGCTTGGTGGGAGATTATACAATAACATAATGGACAATACATCACCATTAATTTGCACATTTGCGCTGTAAAATAAGCTGCTTGAGTAGTGTCGCCTTCCTCGCTGGTCCTCTCGACGCATAGATCGACTCGAGTTTGAGCCAGACCTCTCTCGAAGACGTCAAGTGTCGAACCTGTGGAAGCTCTAACGGATAAATAGCCAAAACCAATCCGATCGTGCCTTTCAGTCGTTTCTCCGCCATCGCGCTTGCGCTGTTGCATTCACGGTTATGGCCGAGGCACTGGAATCCGCCGGTTGCGGGAGGGAACACTCACCGCTCACGTACTCCCACAGATCATCCTTTATTGACACGGCTTCTGTCTGCATTCGCCACGTGTCATAATTGTCTTTCGTCAGGAGTTCAATTTTAGCCGGGTTTACCATACTCATTGTTCCTCACGGCAAAAAATTACTTTATCACAAGCACGTGATAACGTGAAAAGTATTAATATCAAAATGCACGCGGTAACGCAAATTATATCGAAGCCTGCGCGGTAACGTAAGTTAATACGCAAGTTAATACGCAATGTCGAACCGCACGCGGTAACGCAAGCACACTCCACTTGGTTTTTATTACAAGTACGCGGTAACGCGATTCTATCACAGCACGTGGTAACACAACCTCAAAGTTCGATCGCGAGATCAATCACACCTTGCACGTTCTGGGCCCCTAACCTGATAAGGATGCGTCGGGATCGAGTTGGGAGATCAATCGCGGTCGACCGGAGACGGATCTCTATAAAACAATCTCACTGTGTACAGATATAATTGCTAGATAATCGCACTTTATAAAGTCGCGGAGAACACCTTGGTGAACACGCGGATAGTACGAAAAACGGAAGTCGCGATAAGCGCAACAGTCGCCTTTTCATCGATATATGTGTAGCGCGAGATACCGATCAAACTCGTGATAATCAGTATGGCCGACACGACGCCGGATGGCGCCACTCAGGCTAAGTGTGCGTATGGCCGCGGGAATCCAACTTCCCAACAAAAACTTTAGTTTTTCCCCTTTCTAGGGTACTCCTCTCGTGTTTGCGCCCAATCCGTCATTCTTTATTCTTGTGCCGAGACAGTCACATTGCAAGAAGAAATGGGAAAAAGAAAACACAGAAACTCGGATTCGGACAATAAATCCAAGGAAAATAGATTAACAAGAAAGATGAAACGCCTGTCGAGAGATCTTAAAAAGCTTGATAATTAAATACGGAAGAGACAGGCACGTAAGTATAATCAAGTTAATCGGAAGAAAAGCTCGATTGGCATCTTTTTCAATTCCGGATCCGCCCCGTAAGGGGGGGTCAAATGATAATGTTTTCTAGGCATATTTTTTGGTACATATTCGTCGCGTAATAGGCTCTAACCTGTTGACGGGCCGCAGGCTCTAACCTGGTGGCAAGCTTTGGCTCACAACGAATGCCTCTTCGTGTACGCCGCAAGGCAAACGTTTTTATCGTTTGCGGAGACTGAGTTTCCTGACATATACAAGTGAGTTTTTCAAATTGACACACCTAAATATCTCGAAAACGATGCATTTTAGAGAAAAATGTTTTAGACAAAAATTATTTGGTTTCAAGGGGGATACATGATGAAAATATGGACTTGACCTTGAGTGGCCTTTCCAAGATCAGGTCAAGGTCACCTCAAATTTTTTGAATAAAAATCCTTATTTTTTATTGCACATTCCTGTAGCTTACCTCGAGACCTTTCCAAAATACTATTGTTTTGAGTATTGTCCGCGGTTTCTGGTTTCGGAAGGGGCGCGGCGGGTTCGCGAGATGACCCCCCTCGGGGGGTGGTCTGACCGATGTATTTTAGACACTCACAAGCGTTACCTGTATTATTTCCCGGACACCGCACAACTGAGTCCTGTCCGAATTTTGCTTCTCCACTGCTGTGGTCTATTCACTATTGTCGCTAATGAGTCCCGTCCGAAAGGTGAGAAGATCCGCAGTCAGGTCGACCGTTGGGCCACTCAAAGCGTCGCACGACGTCGAGAGCACTTTTCGCAGTCGATGCTATCTTGAGGTGAAGCCGAAGGGTTTGTAGAGTGAGCCAAGAGAACTTTCACTCGAGAGCGATCCGATGAGCTCGTAAGCAAGCGTAATTAGCCGCAGTTGATTCGATAATCACCGTCGTGCGCGAGAGACTCGTTAAACACGTGCGATGAGGTGAACCGGAAACTCGACAATATGTCCGCACTCGAGAAGAACCGAGAGTCATCGACCGATAGATCACCCGCAGCGAATCGATTCGTGCCCTACGGTGATTGGTCCGGGCCGAGCGAATCGTGTGCCGAAACATGGTGGTATGTGCGTAGGGGACCGGTATGTCGCGACCGTGCGAATTGTTTGAACATTCCGCCCGCCTTCGACAACAGCGTTGTAGAATGACCTTATGAGGCGGTCGAGGCTGAGGTTGCGTCCGTGGATGAGTGCTCCGAGGCGAGAGGAAGAATTGCGAGCCTGGCAATGGGTCGCTTGAGCTCCGTGGTAGCGGTCTTGAGGGTGACAACCCGACAGAGGCCGTCGGCCCCTGGGTGAAGATTCGTCACTCGAGCGAGAGGCCACTTTGATGGGGGGAACCGTTCGTCGGTGATTAGCACTAGTGATCCCACCTGGATCTGCGTAGACGGATGATGCCACTTGGAAATTGAGAGTTGACGTTGGAGATACTCCGTTGACCATCGAGCCCAAAAGTGTTGTACTTGCTGTTGTATAAGTTGCAACCGTGATAGTCTGGTGATCGGTACCGCAGAAAGAGATGGCTCCGGAATGGTGGTAGGTGCTTCACCGATGAGGAAGTGCCCGGGGGTGAGAACCGCGAGATCATCCGGGTCATCTGAGAGAGGGCACAGCGGCCTTGAGTTGAGCACGGCCTCTATTTGGACTAGAAGAGTTGTAAGCTCCTCATAAGTCAGTAGCTGCTCGCCGATCGTCCGCCGTAGGTGATATTTCACCGACTTGACCGCTGCCTCCCATTTGCCACCAAAATGAGGAGTAGCCGGAGGGTTGAAAGACCAGTTTGTTCCGTCATTGGTCAACAGTTGAGAGAGGTCCTTGAATTCCTTCGTTCCGGAAGTAAGGAGGCGTTTGAGTGCGGCATCGGCTCCGAGAAAATTGGTGCCACAGTCACTGAAAAGAGTGTGGCAGATGCCACGCCGACCAGTGAATCTTCGGAACGCGGCGAGAAAACCCTCCGTGGAGTAGTCTGTGACGACCTCTAGGTGAACCGCTGAGGTCGGGAAGCAAACGAAGATTGCTATCCACCCCTTGTGAGTTTTGGCACCTCGGCCTCTCCAGGTTTTGAGTGTGACCGGGCCGGCGTAATCCACTCCAGTGGTGAGGAACGGCCGGGATGGTGTGACCCGAGGTGAGGGGAGTTGTCCCATGAGTTGTTGTGCCCGCTCGCCGCGATATCGAACGCACCGACAGCAACGAAGGATGTGAGCCCTGACGGGAGCCCGTCCTCCAAGTATCCAATAGGCCCGACGGAGGTACGTTAACGTCAATTGAGTCCCGCCGTGAAGAGTCCGTAGATGAGCGTCCGTGATAATAAGTTGAGATAGTGGTGAGTCTCGAGGGAGAATTGCCGGGTGCTTACTCTCGGGGTCCAGTAAGGCATTCTTGAGTCGTCCCCCCACTCGGAGAATACCCGCTTGATCAATGAATGCCGTGAGTCTAGAGAGGGGGTGAGATTTAGGCAGTAGTGCTCCGCGTGAGAGGACCTTAAGTTCCGATGAGAAATATGCCGCTTGAACCGACCGCAGCCAGAATAACCGAGCTGACGCCAAATCACCGGGATTGAGGGGGGTGGCGAGTGATGACTGGGGTACCCCCTTTAGTATAGCAATGTACCGTTGACAGGTGGCCGTGACTCGGAGCAATTTGGTGAGGGAGGAGTAGCGGTAGATAAGTTCCCAGAGTTGAGGTGGCTGCGGAGTGTATGTCAGGAATAGGAGTCCGGGTCTTTCCTCGAGGACAGCCGGGGAGTCCGCGTGAGGAGGTATGTCCGGCCAGTTTGGAGATGACAAGGCTAACCACGATGGCCCTTTCCACCAGAGCGAGTTGGGTGGTCGTGAGACCTCGAGTCGCGCAGTCTGACGGATTTTCGAGGCCGGGGATAATTACCCGATTGCAGACGAAGTCCTTCCATCGAGAAGCACTCGTTGGACGTAACTAATGAGACGAGCAAGGAGCATTGCCGCAGTGAGCTCTAGTCGTGGGACGGTGAGTCGTTTGAGAGGCGCCACCTTGGTTTTGGCGAAAACAAGAGAGACCTTGATTTCGCCCGAAGGTGAGGTTGTCTTGATGTAAACCGCTGCCGCCATTGCGAGTTGAGAAGCGTCCGAGAATCCGTGGAGCTCGACCCGGGATGAGGGGGTGAGATTCAACCAGCGTGGTATGGTGATGATTTATCCATGTGAGTGCCACCAATGAGTCCAGCCACAGGAAGATTGGAACGTCCGCCAGTTCGAGGGTGGCTAGGCTGAGTGCAGGCAAGTCCTCCCGGAATTGAATCCACCGATGTCGAAGTCGCGGGGAGATACGTCATCCCATCCGATCTTTTCAAGCCACAATTCCTGTAGTAGCATTTTGGCTCTGATGGTCACAGGAGCCAGGAAGCCAAGTGGATCGAAAATTTGGGAGACTTCTGAGAGTATGGATCGCTTTGTGATTTCAGATGCTGGTGACAGCTTAGGCGTGAAAATGAATTGGTCGGGTGAGGGCTGCCATACAAGTCCCAATATCTTTCCTTGAGTACCTTCGAATTGGTGAAAATTGGGAGAGACATCGTCTGGTGAGACCGCCTCGCATAGGTCTGGGTAATTGCTCTGCCATTTCGCGAGAGGAAACCCGCCCGCCTTGCAGAGAGCTATCAGCTGGCGCGCTATAGCCAGCAGCTTTTCGAAGTTGTCCGCTCCGCCGCAGATATCGTCAATGTACCGCCCCTTCAGCAGGGGGAGGACTGCCAGTGGATAGTTGGCCCCTTCGTCTTCCACGAGTTGGAGAAGAGTCCGAACCGCAAGATAGGGTGCCGATCTGGTACCGTAGGTTACCGTCGTGAGTGCGTACACGATGATGTTCAGTAGGGCATCGACCCAGAGGATGCGCTGAAACGGCCAGTCATCGGGGTGAACAAGAATTTGCCGAAACATTTTAACTATATCCGTAGTAAAGATGTATCGGTGCAGCCGAATCCAGAGCAGAACGTCTGAGATATCTACTTGATGTTTGGCACCCGTGTGCAGGAGTTGATTGAGTGAGACGCCAGAGGTGGTGAGACTAGATCCGTTGAATACCGCTCTCAATTTCGTGGTGATGCTGTCTTCCTTGAGAACTCCGTGGTGAGGTAGATAATAGGCCGAAGATGGTTCTGGTTCAGAGGGGGAGACCTTGACCATATGTCGGAGTGCTTCGTAATCTTGCATAAATGATTGATAGAGCTGACGATAGGTCTCATCCGTTGAGAACCGCCTTAGCAGGCGTCGTAGGCACCCTTGAGCCGTAGCCTTGGAATTGCCGAGTTGGTGTGCCGGTGATCGGAATGGGAGCCGTACGATATAGCGCCCGGAGCTGTCCCGTGAGTGAGTTGCCCGAAAGTGAGCCTCGCATGCTGCTTCCTCTGAGCTGAGTGGAGGCGTGGGTGAGGAGGGGATCTCTTCCTGTACCCAAAACTTGGTGAGGAGGTCGTGGAGATTGTGATCGACCGTGGCTTGATTGGTTGAGGCGGCCGAGGGGGTGACCGTTGAGAGAGGGCCGAGGACGATCCAGCCGAAGAGGGTGCGCTGGGCGATGGGTTCACGCTCCGATCCCTTGACCACCTCCGATTCGACAAAGAGGCCGTAAGTGTCCGCGCCGAGAATCAAATCAATGTGGCCTGGAACGAGAAAGTCCGGATCCGCCAGTGATAGTCCTTGAAGATGAGTCCATCTGTGAGTTGAGAGTCCAAAAGAGGGTAGCTGAGTCGTGAGTTTGGAGAGAACGTAGGCCGTGACATGAATGGACCGTGCCGAGTAGGTTGACTGCAGAGTCAGTGAGACCGCACCGCAGGTACGTTCAGAGGGAGATCCGCCGATGCCTAGAATGGGTATTGATGCGTGTAGTCTTGGAAGCTGAAAGCGCTTCACTGCTGATCTTGATATGAAGGTGAGTTCTGAACCGGGATCGATGAGCATCCGAACTTGTTGAGGGTCGCCGCTAAGTGATTTGGTGAGTGCCCGACACGTGGCTAGTAGAACGGCCGGACGAGAAACACAAACCGATTGAGACACGAGGGGAGCCGAAGAGAGTCATTCATGAGAGGGGGGCGAGTCACTTTTCGCCGGTGAGGGGGGGGGCCGAGATTTGCGTTGACGTAGCCGTAGCGGTGGTCGGGGTTTCCGGAACCGAGGTCAAAGTGTGTCGAGACGTGTCCGTGTGGATCATCGTGTGATGCTTGTTCCCGCATTCTCTGCAACGCTTCTGGTTTTGGCAAGCAATCGCGTTATGTCGTCCCAGACAGTTGAAGCAGAGCCGCTTCTCTATCACGATATCTCGCCGATGCTGTGGGTTCATGTTCCGGAAGTAGGAGCATGAGACGATGTAGTGTTGTCCGGAGCACAGCGCACACGCTGCTGAGTCAGACCCTGAGGTCGGTGAGGTGGCCACAAGGACGTTGGCCGGAGATGCCCTGAGCCGTGGTTTGGAGGCAGAACTTGCCGGGGAGGTAGTGGAGACTCCAAGCTCCATGCTCTCGAAAGCTCGGGCCCGCCCGGTGATAAATGTTTTGAGATCTTGATATGAGGGTGGTTCCGTTGATGAACCCAGTTTGACTTCCCAAGCCTCTCGCGTGTGTGGGTCTAGTCGTTGGACGAGGAGATGCACTAAGAGGTGATCCCAGTGTTGAATCGGAGATCCAAGAGCCTGTAGTGCATTAAGTGCTTCCGTTGCTGTGTTAAGTAGAGTGTTGAGGTCCCGTGCCGAGCGAGTGGAGCTTGTCCGGATACTGAATAGTCGATCTACTTGAGCCGAAACGAGGAGACGCTTGTTTTCAAAGCGGTCGACCAGCAGATCCCACGCTGATGCAAACGAATCCTCAGAGAGAGGTAAGTTTGAAATTAGCTGCGCCGCGTCTCCGGTGAGGCTGGTGCGAAGATAATGCATCTTCTCCACGTTTGAGATGTCCGGGTTCCTGCCGACTAACGATGAGAAGAGATCGTGGAAGGGTCTCCACGCCGAGAAGTCCCCCGAGAACTGGGGGAGAGTAATTTCAGGCAAATGGCTCCGCGTAATCGTTTGCCCGGCGACCGAGAGGTTAGCGAGCTGGGGCCCTGAGAGTGGGCACGAGCGCTCCTTTTCTTCGATTTCGTTCGCGAGTGCCGCCTTGGCATCAGCGTAATGGAGCAAGCATCGATCGTAGGTGCCGTCTTTGTAATATTCATGCTCTAGTAACGACTCTACCTTGGAATCCGAGAGCCTCTCGTGTAGCTGATCGAATTTCTCCCAATAACTATCAATGAGATTGTTCTTAACTCTGAGAGTCTGCAGGGGGAGGAATGAAAATGAGTCGACCTCGAGTGCCACCGACTTGATAAAATTGAATCTATTTATTTGCAAGGCGATCTTTGCCTGTACTTGGGACGTCGCCATGACTGCTAAAATCCGCCTGACCGGGATGGTTCCCTGTGCAACCGTATCGAGGGGGCGGCGAGACAATGAGAACGTGCCGATGAGGAGACGCGATCCCCTTGTTCACCCGAGTATCACGTGCGCGACACCGGGGAAGGGGGCGAGAGGAGCGGCTGCGGTCCGCGCGTAAAGAATGTAACGGCGATGGGGCCGCCGACGAAGTCGCTGCACACACCGAGAATGTCGAGGGGATTCGGGGGTGGACCCGTCTCCCGCACGCGCGAATGGTTTTTTACTCCCGAGGACTTCCGGAGACCGCACTGTTCATAGGTCCGTGTCTACAGATCGCGGCACCGCCGACGCGAGAGAAGGCGAGAGATTTGACGTAGCCGGTGAGCGTCGTGGGCTCACGTAACGCGAGCACTGCCGTCCGAGCGAGAGAGAGAACACGCCTGTCGAAGGCCGTCCGAGCGCGGCGAGGGGATGGCGGGGCAGCAATACCGCGCGGCCCGCCGGTCACCACGTGTAGCGCGCACACCGTTGGAACACACGTCCGGGTTAATGAGGCACCGCGCCGTCCTTTCCGGTATCCGGCTCGAAGGACCAAAAAATGTTTTGAGTATTGTCCGCGGTTTCTGGTTTCGGAAGGGGCGCGGCGGGTTCGCGAGATGACCTCGGGGGGTGGTCTGACCGATGTATTTTAGACACTCACAAGCGTTACCTGTATTATTTCCCGGACACCGCACAACTGAGTCCTGTCCGAATTTTGCTTCTCCACTGCTGTGGTCTATTCACTATTGTCGCTAATGAGTCCCGTCCGAAAGGTGAGAAGATCCGCAGTCAGGTCGACCGTTGGGCCACTCAAAGCGTCGCACGACGTCGAGAGCACTTTTCGCAGTCGATGCTATCTTGAGGTGAAGCCGAAGGGTTTGTAGAGTGAGCCAAGAGAACTTTCACTCGAGAGCGATCCGATGAGCTCGTAAGCAAGCGTAATTAGCCGCAGTTGATTCGATAATCACCGTCGTGCGCGAGAGACTCGTTAAACACGTGCGATGAGGTGAACCGGAAACTCGACAATATGTCCGCACTCGAGAAGAACCGAGAGTCATCGACCGATAGATCACCCGCAGCGAATCGATTCGTGCCCTACGGTGATTGGTCCGGGCCGAGCGAATCGTGTGCCGAAACATGGTGGTATGTGCGTAGGGGACCGGTATGTCGCGACCGTGCGAATTGTTTGAACAACTATAATAAAGTATTTTTTCATTAAGTACTTTTCGAGTTATTAAGGCTGGAAATTTATAGAACCGCCGGCATTAGCATTATCCAAAATGTACCGCGTAAAGGTTGCAAATTTTGGAGCAATGTTTTTATCGATAAATACGATGATAATGATAAGAACCATTACCGGTGTAAATACCATGTGATCCGAATAAAATTGTCTCACATCATCATCTGGTCGTTCCGATTAAAGAAGAGTTGTGACACGTAGTTACAAGTTCAATTATCCAGAATAGTCTCTTGGAGAATAGAGCGACGATGACGGATACACCTTGGGTGATGCTAATGCTGGCGGTACTATAAATTTCAAGCCTTAATAACTCAAAAATTATTTAATGAAAAAATACTTTATTATAGTGTTTTGGAAAGGTCTCGAGGTAAGCAATAAGAATATGCAATAAAAAATGGGGAATTTTATTAAAAAAATTGACGACCTAATCTTGGAAAGGTCACTCAAGGTTAAGTCCATATTTTCATCATGTGTCCCCCTTAAAACCATACAACTTTTGTCTGAAACATTTTTTTCTAAAGTGCGTCGTTTTCGAGATATTTAGGTGTGTTAATTTAAAAACTCACCCTGTATAGGGTGATTCAGAAATACACCACCAAACTTGGGAGATGAGTTTTTCACATAAAAACAAGAAAAAAATGTCATATAAGCATATGTCCGGAAACGCACCCACTCTGAGCTACATCTTCCCAAAGTTTTCCAAAAAAAACTCGAATTTTCTGTATATTGTCTAAACTTGGGCCTTGAATTTCACGAAAATTCGTACATATCCTTAATTCGAAGCCCAAGTTTAGACAATATACAAAAAATCGAGTTTCTTCGGAAAACTTTGGGAGTGTGTATCTCAGAAGGGGTGCGTTTCCGGACATATGTTTATATGACATTATTTTCTTGTTTTTATGTAAAGAACTCATCCCCCAAGTTTGTTGGTGTATTTCTGAATCACCCTGACATGTTTATATATTTACGTATTAGCTGCACACTTATCACGTCATAAGCTCTAACCTATTGACGAGCCACAGGCGCTAACCTGGCGAGCTTGGTCTCAAGACGAGAGGCATAATGTACCTCGGTGTGTACACCGTTAAATCTTTGAACATAGGGGAATATGTCTATATATATGTACATATTGGATACACACTCATCGCGTCATAGGCCCTAACCTATTGACGGGCCACAGGCTCTGAGTTAGTGGCGATTTTGTCTTATGACGAATGACGTAATAAACCTCAGTGTGTACGCTTTAAGACAAGCGATCTTACTTGGAATAGGATCTCCAAGTATATTTAAGTCACGAAGATTAATGTATATATGTTTAATATGTATATATAATATATACATATATATATGTGTGTGTGTGTTGTACACATATATAAAACGGTCCTAAGAGAAATATGATTTATTAGGAAGCCGTGATTTGAGGTCAGAGAATGATGGTCATAAACCCTTTCGGATGATGATCAACGATCGCCCTCGATTTACGAGGAGCTCACTCACGATGCAACGAGAGTCGCGTCGGACGGTTTGACCGCGGATCATTCTCATGACCCGCCCGTTAGTGCTTTTACAGCACCGACAGAGGCTACTATTGAGAATCAGTCGACAGTAAAACCAGGGGAAGATTCATTCTCTTCAAATGCCCAAAGAATTGGGCAAGAGAATAAAGTCATTATTAAAGACCTGAATGAAAAAATGGATGTAATTGACAAACGAGTTGCAGAAGATAGAACATTGGGTTGGGAGTTGGGAAATTGAGAAAATGTATAATCAGAGATTTTGCTCAACTGATAGGATCCTGAATATCGTGTTGTCCAGCCATCCAATACAGTTGGGCACACGTCAAAAATCTTGAAAGAGAAAAATACTTAGCTCTCTTAAAATCAAACGGCAATTATGATGTGAATATGCAATTAAGTAAAACTTTACAAGATGACTTCTCTTGGTGGGAATCAAATATTTTACACAGAGTTACGAGTATTACTAGTCGTGAATTCAGTTTGGTTATCTTTTTAAACGCTTCCCTCACGGGTTGGGGAGTTTTGTGTAACAACAATAGGGCTCATGGTCCCTGCAGTGAGTCTCAAAGACTACATCACATTAATTACTTAGAGTTTTTATCAGCCTTCTTTGGGCTGGGTTTCGCCAAAGATCTTTGAAATTGTAATATTCTGTTTTAAGAATTGACAACACTAAGGCGATTTCTTATATAAATTGTATGGGTAGTATAAGATTTAAAAAAATCAGTGATTTTGCTGAGACCATTTGGGAATGGTGTGAAGAACGCAAATTATTCATTTTTGCGTCTTATATTGCTTCAAAGAATAACACTAAAACAGATTTTGAATCCAGAAAATTGGATAAAGAAACTGAATTCGAATTGTCGGATGTAGCTTTTCGGAAGATTATTAGTAAATTTGGGTATCCTGACATAGACTTGTTTGCTACTAGAATTAACGTGAAATGCAAGGATTATGTGTCCTGGACAAGAGATCCAGGTTCAATATCGGTCGATGTTTTTACTATAAATTGGAATAAATTCTTCTTTTATGCTTTTCCACCATTTATACTGAACTTTACTTTTACCCGATAGGGAGCTACATCCGCTTTGGAAGTCTTTTACCCTGGTGGCCGGAAAGTTATCAGGAAAGATTTCCTGTTAAGAGGCGTTCCGGAAGAATCCATAACAATTACTATGGCTTCCTTAAGCGAGTCTTCCTTTAAGCAATATGATTGCGCATTGTAGAAATGGTGGATGTTTTGTAAAGATAAGGGTTTATCATTTTATGACGCTGAAGTAGCAAACATTAATAAGTTTTTAACTAAAAAATTTGATAACGGAGCATCTTACAGATTCCTTAACGGCATGCGATCTGCCGTTTCTCTCATCTTAGGCCCAGAAATGGGACAAAACAAGATTATTAAAAGATTTTTCAAAGGTTTGTCAAAATTAAGATCTCCTAAGCCTAAATATGATTTCACGTGGGAACCAAGTATAGTTCTTAATCATTTAAAAGACGAAATGATGACAGTCTTAGATATCTTAAATAAATAATTAGTAACATTATTAGAGTTAGTAACTGGACAAAGAATTTAAACCTTGTCATTAATTGATATAAGAAATATAATTACCAAAAAGGAGTTGATTAAGATTCCGGAGAGAATTAAAACCACTAAGCCCGGAAAAAATCAGCCTATTTTAACTTTGCCTTGTTACAAGGAAAACTTAAACATTTGCACAGTTGATATGCTTCAATGTTATCTCAAAAGGACAAAAGAGCTTAGAAGGGATATAACGAATCTATTTACCACATTCAAAAAACCGTTTAAGAAAGCATCAACCCAGACTCTTAGCCGATGTGTAAAAGATATTTTGCATGAAAATGGCGTAGACACAAATATTTTCTCAGAGCATAGTACTAGGCATGCGTCTACGTCTGCCGCAAAACGCAAAGGTATTAACATTGGCATAATAAGAAAATCGGCAGGTTGGACAGAAAGATCAGCCACTTTCACAAAATTTTATGATAGACTTGTCGTTCAGGACTTAAACGCATTTGGGCGAGCAATATTAGCCAAGTAGGAAAAATATAAATAAAACTGTATAATATTCCTTATTATTTACATGTAAGTCACAATAAACACTTATTTTATAATTACACAGCCGTAGCCAACATTCAATATCTACGTGTTATCTTGAGGAAGAGGCGCGGAATACAATTTTATGATTAAACGAACTTACCTGTAAGTGAAGTTCTATCATAATTGTATATAGCGCCTCTTCCGAAAGATAGGTCCCTCCCTATACCCATGTCCGAAAATGTCGGACCCCGTAACTGTTTGGGGCTACGGTTGAACTTTGAAAAGAGTGACGGATTGGGCGCGAATACGAGAGGAGTCCCCTACGAAAGGGGAAAACGAAAGTTTTAGCTGTAAAGATTGTGGGGTCCTCGACAAAGAATAGGGAGTACTACGTGTTATCTTTCGGAAGAAGCGCTACATACAATTATGATAGAACTTCACTTACAGGTAAGTTCGTTTAATCATTAAATAACATTTACAGTTTATTCGTGTAATGAATTAATTTCATGCACCTATGATAATTCCAAGTTTATATACTGTATTTACACTTGTGTACACATACACACACACGCGCGCGCGCACACGCACACACGAACACACATATATATATATATACACATATATACAAGGTGTCCGCGTATAAGTGGCCACCTCATTTTATCTCGCAAACTACAGGAGATAGACCCAACAAATATAATATCAAATTAAATGGTTTTAATTAAACTCTATTGTGAGCATAGTGATTGCTCATAAAAATTATTTATGTAAGAAAACGGAGTAGTATGCATAACTTTTCACTGTAATGTGAATATTTCGATATAATAAAAGTTGTAGTGTTCTTTCTAAGAAATACAACGATGTATGATATAACATATTTATCTTATAAATTACATGAGTTTTGTTAAGTCAAAGTTTTGCGGGTGAATACCTTTTCAGTTTTGGCCCTGCGTTGTGGCTAAGTTCCGACTCTCACATTAGCGATTGACGCGTGATACATCTATCACACTTCATATACATATATGTATATTAGAGTGGTCCTTAAAAAGGGTAATTTCGAATTTTGACTGCTCGAACGGTTCGGAAGGCTCGAAATACATTTAAAAAAATCTGTGCAGAAGCGCAGCCTCCTATCTCAATTTTAACACGTGCCTCAGCGCACTTGAATTTCCCTATTGAAATTAAATAGCAAATGATTTTAGTATGAATGCAATAGCGATCGGAAAAATTTGAAACTTAGCAATTCTCTTACCTATAGTTGTACCTATCTTCTGATATTTTTATAGATTTTTATCTACATATTTTAGGTTGCTAGTGGTCGATAAAAATAATTTTCTTTTAAATTTCTTAATTAAATAGCAAATGATTTTAATATGAATGCAATAGCGGTCAGAAAAATTTGAAACCTGGCAATTCTCTTACTTATAGTTGTACCTATCTTCTGATATTTTTATAGATTTTTATCTGCATATTTCAGGTTGCTAGTGGTCGATGAAAATAATCTATTTTTGCCAAACAACCTTTGACATCATAAGACTTTTTCGTATTCTTGACAGCTTTTTTTTAAATATTAGAATTTTAAACACTTGACTTATGGGCTTTCCGAGCTAGCTGTCATGGGTATATCCCACTTCCTTCGACCTTTGGAGACTCTAATAATGACGAAGATGTACATGGTTGCGACCAATTTGCGAGGCGTCTAAATCACAAACTCATAGGTGATTTTATGTGAGACTCGATATGTAAGTTCAACGATGTCGATTGTAAGTCAACGATGACATAATTTGTAATTCAACGATGGTATTTTAAACTTTGTTATCAGGCACTGATGATGACCATATTTAAGGTCGAAACGTCTGTATATTTATAATTTTTTGTATGTTTTAAGCACTAAGAACTTGCTTTGTTCGCGAGCCCTTCTTTGAATTCGTTTTAATCTATTTTTGATTTTTGAAAAATCAAAGGAATCTTGTTTATTTATTTATTTCTATAATTTTGTTTATATATTTATTTATATTTTCGCAGTCTTAAATAAGAATTTAATACTTTTACAAAATTATTTTTCTCAAAAATCTTTCATGAGTGTCTCCTTTTTCGCATCGGGATATATTTTTTTTATATAATAGTCAGCATGTTTGCATCACAATTTCATCAATGTCAAAATTATACAGGATATAATTCTGCCAAAATATTAAAAAATTGCTAGAAACATAATTTATTTAATTTTTTACAGTTACAAAAATTTATTCTCATCGACCTCTAGCAACCTAAAATATATAGATAAAAATCTGTAAAAGTATCAGAAGATAGGTACAACTATAGGTAAGAGAATTGCCAAGTTTAAAATTTTTTCGATCGCTATTGCATTCATACTAAAATCATTTGCTATTTAATTTTAATAGGAAAATTCAAGTGCTCTGCGGCACGTGTTAAAATTGAGATAGGAGGCTGCGTTTTTGCACAGATTTTTTTTTATTAATTTAAAGCCTTCCGAACCGTTCGAGCAGTCAAAATTCGAAATTACCCTTTTTAAGGACCACTCTAATATACAGAGTGTCCCAAAATTCGCGACTCAAAATATTATAGCAAGAAAGTTCTCAAAAAATTAAGTAAAAAAATTATTTTTAAATTTTTATTTTAAAAGTAGTTTTTGAGATATAAGGGTTTAAAGCTAGCCAATTACAGACTAGGTTTAGACGGACACCTGTCCATGAGTCGCGCGTGCGGTAGTTTAGTGAGCGCGCACTTCAGCATGCATACATTGCATACTGACATGACGGGCGCGATGGACAAAAGATTGTGTGTGTTCTCCATACGTTCCTTCGATATTGATATTGATTGATATTGATTTCAAATTAATGATGTTAATAAATAAGCGTTAGAAATAAGAAATCTTTAAATCATTAAAATTTTATCGCTAATATTGTAGATTACAAAGAAACATTGGGATTACTACAATTCATATTAGCACAATAACATTAATATTAAAGAAATATTAAGTAAATAAGATTTATAATTAATTATAAGTCGTGATCGCATACGCGCGAGTAATAACTTTCTTTATAAGTGTTGAGAGAAATAATTTCATGCGTTACTTCTTTGCTATAATTGGTCTGATCGAACTTAGCGGTTTGGCGGAAAACTTGGTACTAATAACACCATGTCAATTTTATCTTCAATCTTGGAAAAAATATTGCATTTTTCCAGGATTAGAGATAAATTTAATTCTGGGTGTGCTTTGATTAACAAGTAAAAATATTTTTTGCTTTGGGGGGTTGCCTAGACCTCCCCTGAACTGATAAATGTGTGGTAGGGATGTCAAATAAAAAAAACATTTTTTATAAACAATTAACTAAAAAAACGTTTTTTTTTTAATGTGGCCACAAATAATTTTTTTTTTTTTTTTTGGCACATCTATACTACAGATTTCTCAGTTCAGGAGAAGTCTAGGCAACCCCCCAAAGCAAAAATATTTTTACCTGTTTATCAAAGCACACCCAGAGTTAAATTTATCTCCAATCCTGGAAAAATATTGAAATTTTAAAAATACAAAGCCCTGGTCACAAAAGCAATCTTTTTGCAAAAGTCCGGTGATTTTCCGTCGTCTTTAGGCACAAGAAACATGACTCACAAAGTCATTAAGTTCATTGACACAAAAATCGTGTTACATGGTGTTATTAGTACCGAACTTTCCGCCAAACCGCTAAGTTCGATCAGACTAATTATAGCAAAGAAGTAACTTGCATGAAATTATATCTCTAAACACTTATAAAAAAATTATTGCTCACGCGCGTATGCGATCACGACTTATAATTAATTATAAATCTTATTTACTTAATATTTTCATAATATTAATGTTATTGTGCTAATATGAATTGTAGTAATCCCAATGTTTCTTTGTAATCTACAATATTAGCGATAAAATTTTAATAATTTAAAGATTTCTTATTTGTAACGCTTATTTACATCATTAATTTGAAATCAATATCATGAAATCGCGCGCGGTAACGTATGGAGAACACACGTACAATCTTTTGTCCACCGCGCCCGTCATGTCAGTATGCATGCTGAAGTGCGCGCTCACTAATCCTACCGCACACGCGACTCATGGACAGGTGTCCGTCTAAACCTAGTCTGTAATTGGCTAGCTTTAAACTCTTATATCTCAAAAACTACTGCTTGAAATAAAAATTTACAAATAACTTTTTTACTTAATTTTTTAAGAACTTTCTTGCTATAATATTTTGAGTCGCGAATTTTGGGACACCCTGTATATATCGTGTATATACATATATATATATATTTATATATATATACATATATATATATAAATATACATATATATATATATATATATATATATATATATACAGGGTTTACCAAAAGTATGGAAACCCCTAAATATTTCGAAAACTACGCATTTTAGAAAAAAATGTTTTAGACAAAAGTTGTAGGGTTTCGAGTAACGCATTAAATAGTAATATTAGTGTGACTGCAAATAACTTTGTTAATGCCAGGTAAAAATAACTTTAAAATTTTTAAATGGAAACCCCTATTTTTAATTGCATATTCTTATAGCTTACCTCGAGAGCTTTTCAAAACACTATAATAAAGTATTTTTTTATTAACTATTTTTCAAGTTATGGAGCTTGAAAGCTACGATACTGCCGGCATCAGCGTTACCCAAGATGTACCGCGTGGAGGTTGCACGGTCGGATTTACACTAGCAGAGTTGTAAATAACAATACTTTTGTGATTGAAGTTCTTAATTACTAATTATATTACATAATTTTAATTTAAATTGAGTTTAAGTACAAATGTTTTTTGGAATTGTAATTAAAGTCGTTCAATTACAAATAGGTACATTTTGAAATTGTAATTAAACTCGAATTTTATTACAATTAAAAAAGTTATGGCCAATCCTCTCCCCTCATTTTGGTTCCTCCTTGGGTTTTCCTATCCTATGGGGAAAGAGGGAGTGGGAGAGGGTCAGCGCGAGAGGAGGGAGGGGGAAAAGGCGATTGGGTCATTGGAGATGACCCTCTTAGGAAGAGTCCAATGGGATCCTCCAATGGCCTAATTGCCCTCTCCCTCCCCCACCCTCGCGCTGACCCTCTCCCACTGGATCGACACTCCGAGAGGGTATAAAATACAAGCGCCAAGATGTTCAGTGTTTTTTCCAATCGCCTTTTCCCCCTCCCTCCTCTCGCGCTGACCCTCTCCCACTCCCTCTTTCCCCATAGGATAGGAAAACCCAAGGAGGAACCAAAATGAGGGGAGAGGATTGGCCATAACTTTTTTAATTGTAATAAAATTCGAGTTTAATTACAATTTCAAAATGTACCTATTTGTAATTGAACGACTTTAATTACAATTCCAAAAAACATTTGTACTTAAACTCAATTTAAATTAAAATTATGTAATATAATTAGTAATTAAGAACTTCAATCACAAAAGTATTGTTATTTACAACTCTGCTAGTGTAAATCCGACCGTGCAACCTCCACGCGGTACATCTTGGGTAACGCTGATGCCGGCAGTATCGTAGCTTTCAAGCTCCATAACTTGAAAAATAGTTAATAAAAAAATACTTTATTATAGTGTTTTGAAAAGCTCTCGAGGTAAGCTATAAGAATATGCAATTAAAAATAGGGGTTTCCATTTAAAAATTTTAAAGTTATTTTTACCTGGCATTAACAAAGTTATTTGCAGTCACACTAATATTACTATTTAATGCGTTACTCGAAACCCTACAACTTTTGTCTAAAACATTTTTTTCTAAAATGCGTAGTTTTCGAAATATTTAGGGGTTTCCATACTTTTGGTAAACCCTGTATATACCTATATATATATGTGATATATATACGATATATATATATATATACATTATAAATATTAATTATTTTTGGTACTACAGTTTAGAATGAGATTGATTGACGATTAAATTGACGAAAATCGATATTGTAACGCTATACTTCTATGGTCGCGCGGCTACTTGTTTACCCAATACAGAACAAACATGATTCGCTCGTGTTTGTCCCTGATTGTCCGAGGATGTATTAACTGATTCTCTCTATAATTTATAAATATATATTTAAAAAAAGGAGGAGAATCAAAATATACCATTAATATTTGCATTTGCTATAGTTTCATATGAAATTGCGAAAGCGTTCGACAGACGATTATTGTAAAATAGATGTGCAATCAATTTAATAATGACTGCCTCTAACGAACGCGATACAATTCGTAAAATATAACATTTTCGTGATGTATATAAACGGAAAAATCGACAAATCTCGAAATTAAATATAAAATAAAATTGGTACGTATTTCGTTCAAGTAAAGACAATGGTAACTCGCTTTGATCATTGCACGTAACAATATATTATTGTTTTTATTACCACAGCGATATCGACTATTAATACCTCTTTATATATATGCGGTAACAGCAGTGTGTTAATAATGTCTCATATAATGGACACATATTGATCGGACGCGTATTACCTATGTAATATCACGGCAATGAATTGTTCACGAGAATGTTGCATTATATCGCCATCATCGTGCCGTATGTAGAATTATGTAAATAGAGAAACAAATTTGAATAGTAAATAATAGTGTGTACATATATCGTATGTACTTATGTTAACGGTCAATTAATTACGCGCGACAGAGCGTTGAATTTAATCGGCGAAGAAGATTTACAATTATATGACATGTACAATATGAGCTTTTTAAATTTCTCTGCTGATAACTATTACATATAACCAGATGGCATTTAAGGAGGGAAACCAGTGTAACAGCTAAAGAAAAAGGCTATTTTAAAAGATTTTTTCTGGCAAATAATTGGTTTCTTTAATTTTAAATCACTTTATTAACCTCACAAAGTACATAATTTGAACTACCTTTTGTAAAATTTTCGTTAAAAAATATTAACATTTATAGCTACAATAGCCAATGCTGTGAGCCGCCTAAAAAAGATTATATCAAACGGGCGCATGCATAGCGGACAAACGGAAGTTCTAAAACAAAAAAACCAAGTAGTTTCTTAAAATATGAGACAATAGCTTTAGTTGCACGTACGGATTTTAAAAAATAATAATTTGTTACAAAATGGCAAACTTTAAAAAAAAAAAACGTTTTAAAAATCGGTGAAAAAGTGACTTGTTTTTCAACGTTACAAAAAAAAACACAAATTATTTAATCAAAAATTCCGTACGTGCAACTAAAGCTATTCTCATATTTTAAGAAAGTACTTGGTTTTTCTGTTTCAGAACTTTCGTTGGTCCGCTACGGATGCGCCCGTATTCTTTTTAGGCGGCTCACACTATTGGCTATTACGGCTATAAATATTAATATTTTTTAACAAAAATTTTACAAAAAATATATCAAATTATATACTTTGTGATGTTAATAAAGTGATTTAAAAAAAAAAATTTGAAAGAAAAATATCTTAAATATAGCCTTTTTCTTTAGCTGTTACACTGGTTTCCCCCCTTAAGCTTTAAGTGTGGTTAGATTTTAAAAGCGAGTGATATACACCGTGGACAACGATTCGTCCCATACCTGATTAGTGAAACAAATCTGAAAAATGCCTACTAAATGTCTTATCTAGTAGATTCATATACGTATGCGACACGTATGTGTGGCCATATGAATTTACTATGCAGGGTGTTTCAGGTTTAAATGTCCTAACTTAAAATATGAACTTAGAACCTCAAAACAAGAAAAAATTTTTCTCTGGAGATATGCCCGTAAACGCATTGTTTAAGAGATATTGACATCTAAACATTTTCATTATAAAATTTTATTTTTGTTATCAGGTTGTAATAAATAATTTAATAGTGTGCTTTAACTGCTTTATTACTAGAAAATATGAAAATTTTACATAATTATAAATTTTGTTTAAAGTGACGGCCTTGAACATTGGGACAGGCTTGGCAGTTTGCAATTTGCTAAGTCTGTCTCAATGTTCAAGGCCGTCACTTTGAACAAAATTTATAATTATTTAAAATTTTCATATTTTCTAGTAATAAAGCAGTTGAAGCACACTATTAAATTATTTATAACAACCTGATAACAATTTCATAAAATTTTATAATAAAAATGTTTAGATGTTAATCTCTTAAACAAAGCGTTTACGGGCATACCTCCAGAGAAAAATTTTTTCTTGTTTTCAGGTTCTAAGTTCATATTTTAAGTTAGGACATTTAAACCTAAAACACTCTGTATAAAACAAGGTAAGCTTCTTTCAGACTTGCTTCACTAGGCATATACGTATAGGATGAATCGTTGTCCAAGGGTGTACTGCTCATCTGTAACTACGTTATCAAAAATTGATAAGTACAATTAAGTATTTTTTCATAAAAGCATTAATAATGCAATAAAAATATGTACATCATAATTAATAGCTATTGTTGAAATAATTTTTACGACAACAAATTTTAATATAATCACGCAATTATTAATTGTAGAGGGTAAATATTTACTTTTAGAGGAACAACTTAGAACGACTTTGATCTTGACATATGTTGTCAAGGACATGACCCTGAGTAACTTTTCTTTATAACTTAATCGGCCGGTCATTGTTTATTAAAAAGTTATAAACAAAAAAATTTGAGAAATTTTCCAGTTTGTGTCAGTTCTTGTGAAATAACAACACTCGGGACATTTGTGTAGGATAAGCTTTTATTTTCGCATGAGTCACAGGTGACCAGCTCCGAAGACGGTTCCGTCTGTACTAGTCCCGAAACGAGACGCGCCCGCAACGCGTACAATCGGCGGCGTCATGCGGTGTATGTGTGCGTGTTTACATGTTTATCCTAGTCGTTGTCTCTATATATATATCGTATCTCTATCCAAAGATATCACATCTCCCCCTTCTTATTCCGCAAACGCTCCGATCGGCGTAACCCTAACGGCTGCGTTTTTTTTCTGTCGTCGTTTTCTCCGTTTGTTTCAAACGGATAACTGAGCATGGCTGCATCGCATCTTATTACTTGGTTGGCGTGTCTTTTCCAAGGTTTCTGATCGTCTACTTTAATATTATACGTAACGCCCGGCACCAACACTTCATGTACTATTCCTGGAATCCATGACTCCTTTCCCCCCTGACTATATTTTTTTACCATCACCGAGTCGTTTATTTTGAATTTAGCTTGCTTATGTCCTGGATAGTTCTGAATCTGTTTTGATTGGTGTATTACCATGCGCTCGCTCGTTGGTGGCGGTCGCAGTAAAGAAAATCGCGTTTTAAGTTCTCGGCATAGAGCCAAACTCGCAGGCGTCTTCTGTGTGGCCACGTGTGGGGTGGATCGGTAGTCGAATAAAAACTCTGTGACCGCATCTTCAAAAGATGTACCATCGTCTACGATGCATTTGATCTTGCGTTTAAACGTGTCGACAAAATTTTCCGCAACGCCATTTGTCGCGGGAAAGTACGTAGGCGTGGTGCTGTGTCTGATACCGTTTTCTTTAACAAAACGCTGGAACTTCCCCCCCCCCCCCCACGAAGGTGGAATAGTTATCAGTGACCAAGTGTGCCGGATAACCGTGTCTAGCGAATACCGTTTTAAACGCTCTTATGGTATTTATTTCACTCATTGATGGCACTATGATTGCCTCGGGCCATTTGGAGTGACTGTCAACGATAATCAAAACAATCTTTCCCAGAAAAGGGCCTAGGAAATCTGCATGAATTCTGTGCCAAGGGGTCGTGGGCCACGCCCAGGGCGTTAATGCTATTTTTGCCGGTGTTTTTCGCGTTTCTAGACATGGTCGGCACCCTTGGGTAATGAGTTCTATCTCTCGATCTATCCCAGGCCACCACACAAAAGATCTCGCCAACGCTTTCATTTTTGTGACGCCAAAATGACTGTGATGCAATTCCTTGAGGACGACCTTTCGCAATTTTTCGGGAATGATTACTCGATGTCCCCAAAGAACACAATTTTTATCTACTTAACGCTTCCCGTTTATTTCAAAACGACTTCATTGACTCTTCTCTCGGTTGTTTTTTGCTCCAACCATCCATACAATGACGAATTATTTTGCTCAGTGTTACATCCTCACGGGTGTACTTTTGTACGGTCGTGGTCAGAAAGGTTGTCCGGTTAAGTTTTGGAACACATCCTATTTGAGCACTAATGCACACGGCTTGCGCAGTGATTTATTATAAGAGCAAACAAACAAGATGCCAAACATATTGAAATGTTAAAAGAATTAGTAATTGCTGACATATAATAGCTGGATATTAAATATAAATAGGATGCTTTCCGAAACTCAACCGGACAACCTTTTTGACCACGATTGTACGACTTTCCAATCGAGTGTAGCGAAGTCATACTCTTTAACTAGGTTTAGATTAGTGTATGCCATGTTGTGCAAGATCGAGAATTCTTTTGCTGTATCTTTTGTATCTTCTAGCGGCAACTTACTCAACCAATCGGCATAGTTATTAGACCCTCGAATATGCTTTATTTCGTAGTGGAATGGTGCAAGGAATAACGCCCACCTTTGCAATCTCGCTGCCGCTATCTCAGGGACCGATTTTGCTGGATCAAAAATTCGCGCTAATGCCGCCGAGTCCGTTTGAAGTGTGAAATTGCGTCCGTACAAATATTCGAAAAATTTTCGAACTCCAAATATTATTGCGAGACCTTTTTTGTCAAGATGCGTATAATTTTTCTCTGCGGCCGTGAGAGAGCGGCTCGCGAAGCAGGTCGATCGAACCTCGATTCATCTCGGTGGCCTAACACCGCGCCGATGCCATAGGGGGACGCGTCGCAGGTGAGAACTGTTTTTTTATTGGGGTCGAAATGTACCAATATCCGTTCTGACGTAAGTTCTTTTTTTATTCTTTCAAATGCTACATCGCATTCTGCCTTCCACTCGAAGCTATTTTTCTCTAAACACGCAAAGAGAGGCCTCAGTTTGTGAGCCATGTTTTCAATAAATCTGCCTTAGTAATTTATTGACCCCAGAAAACTTCTCAGCTCCGACACGTCCTTGGGTCGCGGGGCGTCTATTACGCTCTTTATTTTCTCTCGAAGCGGTCGTATGCCTTCTTTATTAATTCGAAATCCTAAGTAACAAACTTCGTTTTTCAAGAATTTACACTTTTCGAATTTTAATCTAAGTCCCGCTTCGCTCAGTCGCTGTAACACTTCTCGTACTATTTGTAGATGTTCTGTTACGCTTGGCGCTGATATAATAATGTCATCGATAAATACTATTGTACCCGGGACACCCAGTAATAATGAGGTTATGATTCTCTGAAAAGATCCAGGTCCTGTGGAAACACCGTAAGGTAATCTGTGATACTTGAATAAGCCAACGTGTGTGCTGATAACCACCAGTTTCTGGGAATCAGGGGACAACGGTAGTTGTTGATAAGCCTGGATAAGTCGAGTTTCGTGAAAATTTTCCCGCCTCGCAATGTTTCCAAAACCTCCTCGACTCGAAGCGGATATCGATCAATTTTAAGGTATTTATTTAGTGTGACTTTATAGTCATTACAGAGTCGAATAGCCCCGTCGTTCTTTAACACGGGCACCACCGGTGTCCCCCAGTTCGAAAATTCCACTGGTGAAATGATTTCAAGGCTTTGTAATCTCGATAGTTCTTTTTCAACTTTATCACGGAGTGCCCAGGGTATTTTCCTCGGTCTTTCCTTGCAAGAACTTGGGTCGTGCCTCATTAGTCAGACTAAGCTTTAATTCACCTTTTGTGAATTGACCAATCCCGGGCTTGAAAACCTCGAAAAAATCCTTTCGAAAATTTTCAGTTTTAATCTCGGGTATTTCGCTTGCATTGGATTTTCTTTCCGACGTTTCGTTCATTTGGAGTTATGAATTTGTTACTTTGCTTTTGAACGATAATGGCCACATCCCAAATTCATGCAACCAAACTCTACCGATTATTGGTTTACCCCCTTTTTCAACAATGTATAAATTTTCTTTTATCTTAATATCGTCTTTTTTTGCCTGTACTTCAATATATCCTACTATTGGTAACTTTTGTTTGTCGTACGCACGCAGTAATATTTTTGACAATCGAATCGGTGTTTTAGAAAAAAAGTCCTCATAACATTCTTTGGAAATTGCGGAGACGTCCGCGCCTGGATCTACCTCCATCTTCAACGGTATCTCGTTTACAATAATCGTTTCAAAATGCGGTGCGATTTTTTTACTTAGCTCCGTTTTTGTTGCGTCCGTGGCTCGTGCTGAGTAGAAGTCGAATCGGCCGCTGTCGGGTATTTCCTCGCTGTCTTCGTTCCCCTCCGATGTGTCTTCCGCGTCGATGTGGTTTTGGTTTCGTGCTGTCCCTCTGCTTCTCGCCGAGCCTCTGCGTCTACACATTTTGTATATGTGCCCTTTTGATCCGCATTCACTGCAGTATTTATTACGTAGCGTGCACTCGGATCTAATATGATTTCGTCCTCCGCAACAGTAACAAATTTGTTCACGTTCTTGTTGTTTATTTCTGCTTCCGCGTTCCCCGTTCCTATCTGTCCCTCTTCCTTTTGGCGGTGCTCTCATGGTCGTATTTCCCCTTCTTCCGTGGTTGCCTGCTGCAAAGTGCCTCGACTGCACAACATGAACCTCTGCTGTGTCTGTTGTGGTTTGTTCCGCCAGTCTATTTGGCGAGAATTTTTCGGCCTTCTCCGTTCCGAGTCCCGCCGCTTTGGAGTCTGCTAATTCCACTATTTTTGCTAGCTTAATAACGTCGTCGAGTGACGCGTCCGCTGGTGCCTTCAATAACTCGTATCGTACTTGTTGATTGTTTACGTCCGCTATAAATTGGTCCTTGAGCTGGCTGTTCAATTCCGTGGTCTCGAATTGACATTTCAGAGCTAGTTTCCGAAGAGCTGTTATGAATTCTTGGGTCAACTCGTTCGTCTGTTGTTTTCGTTCGCGCAGCGCGTATCTCTGTAATTGTTTGTTCGGCGTTGGTGTTAAACTAAGTCAATTTATGCATTCAAATTAATGTTTGCGTTTTAGTTTATTAGAGTCATTATATTGGTAACAGACACACTAGTGTAACAGTTTTGTACTCATAAGTTGTCAGCACTAAGATGCTATAGTTCTTCTTATTTTTCTCTGGTTTGTGGTACTTAATTCGAGATGTCTCTCATATCTCCGCTGTCTCTACCGCGCCTTTTGTTCACGAGAGCTTTCCAGAGTTTTCTACATTTTATTCAGTTACACTTGTACCGTAATAAAGTTATACTTATACATTTAATCTCATCAAGTCTGTCTTCAGCATGTTATTAATCCCAGCATGTGCTAATAGGTTATGGGCCCAGACCCATCAAAAGTAGTGCTTTGAAGACTGAAAGAGTTTAAAGAATTGCCTTAACCTAAAACGACCGACTGTATAAAGACGATGACGTCGAAATCAAAGTATATTATAACGAAGTTGAATAATGGAAATTATTTCAATTGGCGATACAAGATGAAGATGTTACTGATCGAGAAAGGCGTTTGGACGGTAATTACAGCGGATCCGCCAAATCCGGTTACAAACGACTGGACAATAAAGGACGAAAAGGCACACACCGCAATTGCGTTGAACATAGAGGACGACCAGATTCAACACATCAGAAATTGCGATACTGCGAAAAGTGCATGGAAGAATTTGCAAGATTTCCACGAGAAGGATACGCCAAACAACAAAGTGAGCATCTTGCGACAGCTTATGACAACACGGTTAGACGAAGGCGGTAATGTCGAAACTCATGTAACCAAAATAACGGAATTATTTCAACGCTTTATAGCTTATGGAGATGATTTAAAACCGGAATTAATTTTGTGTGTCACAATTCTCAGTTCACTACCGGAAAGCTATGATGTATTGGTTACAACGTTGGAGAATCGCAAAGATGAATTAACATCAAGTGTTGTTTGCTCGGCCGTGATTGCGGAATATCGAAAACGTCTCGAACGAAGCCGTGATAATAATACTGAAGCCGTATTAAGAATCAGCTCGTCAGCCAAAGGGTCATCAAATGCAAAAGGTGAAGCATTTGACATGAGTAAGTCGAAATGTCTTTTCTGCAAGCGCAAAGGCCACTGGAAAAAGGATTGCCGTAAGTTACTCGCGCATAAAGAGAAAAAGAATCAAGGTCAACAAAGTAAGACTCAGCAGCAGGTAAATTCGGCTGAAGCTAGCGGTACTACTCAACATTTATTCGCAGCAATGATGTTTAATAACGACGGCGTGAAATTTTTACCGACATGAAGAAGCATTCCAAAAGTATCTACGTAGCAAACGGTCATAAAGTAACTGCAGTTGGTAAAGGAACAGTCAATGCAAAATTCATAAATAAATCAGGCGACATTTCTGAGGTTACGATTGGAAATGTATTGTATGTACCAGATATACAAGGAAATTTTATTTCTGTACGGCGTTTGACCAAAATGGGATATACGGTGACTTTCGATAATGATGAATGCTGTATCGTTCGTGCACATGATGGAATACAAGTTGCATTGGGCGAACCTTGTGGAAATCTGTACAAGCTGAAGACACCAAATATGATATGTGCAATAAGAAATTTAGATCCGGAACCAATGAAGAACTGCGTTCATAAATGGCATAGTATTCTCGGCCATAGAGACATCCAGGTAGTGAAGACATTGCCATCAAGCGATCTCGTCGACGGTATTCATTTTGACGAATGCAGCAAAGAATGTAACAACATATTAAACTGCGAGGTATGTCTTCAAGGTAAAATGAGCAGGATGAAGTTTCCGAATTCGAATAATCGAACGAAAGAAAAGTTGGACTTGATCCATTCGGATGTCTGTGGCCCCATGCAGACAGCGACACCATCTGGTAAAAGGTACGTTCTCACCTTTATAGATGACTATTCTAAATTTACTGCTGTTTATCTTATTAAAGAAAAATTGGAAGTTTTTGGTAAATTTAGAGAATTTGTGGAGATGTGCAAGACGATGTTCAATCGTAAACCAAAAATAATTCGCACAGATAGAGGAGGAGAGTACATGAGTGTCGAATTCATCAAGTTTTTGGATCGAGAAGGCATTCAATATCAACAAACGGCGCCATACAGTCCACAAAAAAATGGCGTTGCGGAGCGTAAAAATCGGACTCTCATCGAAATGGCAAGGTGCATGATCTTGGAAGCTAAGCTTGAAAACAAGTTTTGGGGCGAAGCAGTCGTAATGGCGAATTACATACAGAATCGTTTGCCAGCCAGGGACATCGTGCGAACACCGTTTGAAAATTGGTATGGTACCAAACCCAATTTAAATTTTTTCAAACGATTTGGATCAAAATGTTACGTACATGTACCTAATGAAAAGCGGAGGAAACTTGATTCGAAAGCAACAGAGGCAATTTTTGTTGTCTACGATGCGATTTCAAAAGCATATAGGTGCTACGTTCCATCAAGCGAAAAAGTAGTCATAAATCGAGATGCCAAATTCGTCTACAAGGACAGCGATTGGAAGATTAATCAAGATCAGTTTAAAGAGGAGAGCGAAGTCACAATTACGTATCTACCTGAAGATGAATTCTACAGTGCTGATGAAGAGGATATAATAGAAGAGAACAATCCAGCAACGGGTGAAGCATCAAGAAATATTCAGCAGTCACCAATAGCTCAACGAGAAATTAACGAACATGCTCCTGTTAACGATGAAGGTGAAATCAGAGTACCAGAACTTCGTCGGTCGACAAGATCGAATTTAGGGGTACCACCACGTCGCTACACTAAAGAAATTAACGTCGTCAAGGAAGAATTAGTCGAGCCAAAGACATACAATCAAGCAATCAGTTCCGAACAAAAGAATGATTGGATTCAGGCAATGAAGAACGAAATTGAGTCGCTTAAGGAAAACGAGACGTGGGAGCTTGTGGACCTGCCGAAGGATCGTCGTGCAATTGGTTGTAAATGGGTATACAAAATAAAATCCCATGGAGAAAATGAAATATTCAAGGCACGATTGGTTGCACAGGGTTTCTCCCACAAATTTGGAATCGAGTATGATGAAGTGTTTGCTCCAGTAGTAAGATATGCAACATACAGGATTTTATTCACTGTTGCGGCCAGAAAGCGAATGAAAGTTATTCATCTTGATGCAAAGACAGCGTTTCTAAACGGAAAATTAAGTGAAACGATCTACATGAAGCAACCCCCCGGCTTCACTGAAGAAGGAAGAGAACATCAAGTTTGTCTCTTGAGGAGGAGTATTTACGGTTTGAGACAATCTGCCAGGGTGTGGAATCAGGAAATTCATCAAACTCTAACGGCTGCGGGTTACGTACAAAGCAAGAACGATCCATGCCTGTACATTAAGTATAATAAAGGTAAAATCTGTTACATACTAATCTATGTCGATGATTTGATTGTAGCCAGCGAAGACAACAGCATGTTAGCAGAATGCGAGAAGATTTTGAGCGCAAAATTCAAAATAAAGAATCTCGGAGATGTCCGTAATTATCTTGGTTTGCAAATCAAACGCGACCTCAACGGAAACTTTGCACTTAACCAGAAACGGTACATTATGAAGATCATCAAAGATTTCGGTATGATGGAAGCAAAAACTTCGAATGTTCCAATCAGCGTGTCATACGGCAAAGGTGGAAATTCTGAGTTACTAATGGATAACGAAAATTATCGCGTTAGTTGGTTGTTTGCTTTACATCGCTGTGAATACAAGACCAGACATCTCAGCGAGCGTAACAATCTTGGCACAAAAGGTGACAAAACCAACACAGGAAGATTGGATTGAACTGAAGCGTATTCTTCGATATCTCAAGGGCACAGCAGACCTTTCGCTGATGCTTGGCGGCATCAACAGTAAAACTGGTCTCGTCGGTTACGCCGATGCAAATTGGGCGGAAGACGTCGCATTACAACAACGCAAGTCAACTACCGGCTACGTTTTCAAGTATTTTGATGGAGTAATCAGCTGGTGTAGCAAGAGACAAACTTGTGTTGCTAAATCGTCCATGGAAGCTGAATATTTAGCGCTGTCAGAGGCAAGCAGTGAAGCGCTATGGCTTCGTCGTTTATTGAAGGATTTCAAACAGCCGGAAGAGGGCCCAACCATAATCCACGAGGATAATCAGAGCTGCTTAAAACTAATCAAAGAAGAGAAGCTGTCAAATCGTTCCAAGCACATTGATGTGCATGCCTATTTCGTCAAGGATCACGTTGACAAGAGGACCGTCAAATGTGTTTACTGTCCAACAGAAAACATGGTTGCTGATCTATTGACGAAACCATTATCAGCTAATCGAATCGTAAAATTACGAGAGACTTGCGGCCTGATGGAAATTTGAATGAGGAGGAGTGTTGAACTAAGTCAATTTATGCATTCAAATTAATGTTTGCGTTTTAGTTTATTAGAGTCATTATATTGGTAACAGACACACTAGTGTAACAGTTTTGTACTCATAAGTTGTCAGCACTAAGATGCTATAGTTCTTTTTATTTTTCTCTGGTTTGTGGTACTTAATTCGAGATGTCTCTCATATCTCCGCTGTCTCTACCGCGCCTTTTGTTCTCGAGAGCTTTCCAGAGTTTTCTACATTTTATTCAGTTACACTTGTACCGTAATAAAGTTATACTTATACATTTAATCTTATCAAGTCTGTCTTCAGCATATTATATTAATCCCAGCATCTGCTAATAGTTGGATTATAATGTTTCCCAAGTTTCTCCTTTAATACCGCGTATTGTAACGTTAAAGGCGTTTCAGTTTCACAGATTGCGGGAATTTCTGCGAATATTTCTTGCGACACTTGTGTTAATAATAAGGCTGTTTTTTTTCTGCCGTCACTCCGTTTAGCTGGATAAATGCTTCTAGTTGTTGCACGAACGCATTCCAATTACCTCCTTTCCGGAACGGTTCGATGTTTCCAAACCATGTGGCCATCGTGGTGCGATTTCCGGTTACCGGGATGCCGATTTTTATCTCGTGTAAGAGCTGCACAAACGGCCGCGATCCTTTACAAACCTCGATACTCGCTTCCGAATTATATCTATCGCCTCGTTTCCACCTCTACTTATTTCAAATCTCTCACAAACTTTTAATAATTTTGTCTGTTAGTTCATACACCCATGCAGTTTTTCCACTATACACGAGCGGAGCGATTGTGTCCCAGTCTATTTGTTCTTCTTCACTGCACATATCACTCTAGCTTGTTTAATTTATAATCATCCTCGTCGCCAGTGTGAAATAACAACACTCGGGACATTTGTGTAGGATAAGCTTATATTTTCGCATGAGTCACAGGTGACCAGCTCCGAAGACGGTTCCGTCTGTACTAGTCCCGAAACGAAACGCGCCCACAACGCGTACAATCGGCGTTAAAGGTTAGTGTTAAAGGAAGTATGTGTGACTCACTCACACAACAATTGGTTTGGGTTAGGTTAGTTTCTTTGGAGGATAAGCCCCCGCAGGGGGGCGGAACCCACTGCAACCACGCATATACTTTTTCACCTACACAACAATTAATTTGGGTTAAAATTACTTTCTTTAGAACTGTGACCGCATGACGGTGTATGTGTGCGTGTTTACATGTTTATCCTAGTCGTTGTCTCTATATATATATCGTATCTCTATCCAGGGATATCACAGTTCTAAAGAAAGTAATTTTAACCCAAACTAATTGTTGTGTAAATGAAAAAGTATATGCGTGGTTGCAGTGGGTTCCGCCCCCCTGCGGGGGCTTATCCTCCAAAGAAACTAACCTAACCCAAACCAATTGTTGTGTGAGTGAGTCACACATACTTCCTTTAACACTAACATAAACTGACACATTTCTCAAACTTTTGTTTATAACTTTTTAATAAACAATGACCGCCGATTAAGTTATGAGGAAAAGTTACTCAGGGTCATGTCCTTGACAACATATGTCAAGATCAAAGTCGTTTTGAGGTGTTCCTCTAAAATTAAATAAAGTAAAAATAAAAAATTTTAGTAACGGAAAATTGGAGACGTATGACTGATTGTGAGGGATACTGCGATAAATGATGTTTCGATCACTTTTCTCAGGAAAATCTTTCTTGCCTAGGACTTTTGGCATTTTTATCGTAAAGTATAAGACTTAAGCTTTATTTTGAGCTGTCGATCCTTTCTATAGCACGTCCCCGTAGAAAGATATAATTCACGCAAAAGTATCAAATACGCCTATTTTAGCATCTTTGACAGAGGTTTTCTCAAAAACTTGAACGCCATTTTTGCGGCCAGATTCGTGATCAGCGCTAAAAAATCTACCAGAAATGACTTAGATATAGAATGTCAAGGCGGTGTCGAACAGTGTTATGGGCCAACCTTATCTTGATCGTCCAAATACCCTATTTCAATCTTTTTATGAAAAATTGCCTAAAACGGTATATCATACACTTGCAAGAAACTTTATTCTCGTCTCTTAACTTTATTCGCTCACGATAAAGAATATAATATTAATACAAAGATTTTTTACAAAGTGAGGCTCGAAAATATACTTTGCTAGTATTAAATCAGTTTTTTATTTCTTAACTGTAATATTATTTCAATTTTAACAAAACTCAGGAAAACGCATCTATATTATAAAAGAACCATTTTGCGATTTTGTATCCACTGTTCCTCTCAAGATAAGTACTAAAAAAAAACCACAAGCAACATACCTCTGGTGTTATTTTCCCGGTCTCCCCTATGCAAGCCTGTGGAATTCTGGAACAAATGCATTGAAAAGTAAGGGGACTATGTTGAAAAATAATGTAATTTTACGTTTTCTACTGTTGTTCTAATAAATTATAGAGACAGAGAGTGAGTAATTATTGACACCTTCGGGATATTTTTCTTTATGCTATTTTATCTTTTTTACCTTTTTTATCTTTTTACTCCCGACTGCTGCCAACCGAAGGTTGGCAAAAAAAGAGGGAGTATGCGTTTCACCGAGGCCGGATCGGTTGTTATCAAAGATCTCAGCAACTACAATATATTAGCTTATCAACTTTTGGCCACAAACTTCTTATTAGGCAAGCTTGGTTTATAGCGTATAATTACCACTAATTGTTCTGTTAATAAATAAAAGCATTTTTGGTCAACATGATCTTTTATTGGTTAGAAGTCAATCCTAGTTGTCTGCTCGTTCTTTGATTGGATGTCGGATGTCACTAGGATCGAAATTGATTAACCTATGAGATTCTCGTAAGCAGGGAACTTTAGTGACTTAGGCTGCGTTCAGAAACGTCACCCGAGTGATCCTTGTTAGTCACCGAATGCTAAACAAGGATAAAAAGATTCATTGGGAAACTCGGGTGATGTTTACGAACGCAGCCTTACATATGTCACATTCGGCGGGTAGTTTATAGAGGTTAACTTTGTTTATAAAGGTTAAATCCTTATAAAGTTAAATTAAAATAAAATAGTGTGATTAGTGTGATAAATTGTAATAGGTACGCTGCTTAATACAAAGGGTATAGCAGGATAAGGGGGGAGCTAGCGGCCCCCAAACAAAATTAATTTGGATTAGGGGCAACTTGAAGGTATCATTGAAAATATTATCTGTGGAGAATTCCATATCTCTATCTCGCCCCATTGCCGGAATATCATAAAATATGTATTTCTCACATTTTATTTTTTTTCTCCGCCGCTATTATAGATATCGAGATGAGCTTTGTCTCATTTCATAAATCATTTAAAGCACTATCAAACACGTTTTTCTTTAAAATTTTTCACGCTAAAACTCGACTTGCAGAATCGTTTAAAATATTTAAGCATTTCTTTCGCACGCTCCTTAAGAGGTGAAACCTTGGAAAAAATTTATAATGTATGTTGCATAAAGGACTATCTTCCCAATTTTTTTCAAATTTTTTCAAACACGGCACCATATTTTGAAAAATTGGAATTTATTTTTTTTATTGTTTTGTAATAATAAAGTAAAATCAATAAATACAGGGTGTTTCAGGACTTCTGCACCAAACTCTGAGGAACGATAGGTCTTGCAGAAAGGATCATTTTTTGTCAAGCAACCCATGTTCTCTGACGCGTCGTTTAGGCGCTACGCGACTGCGCAGACAGGTCTTATTAGATGGCATGTATTACAATTATAAGATGAATTTATTTATTTATTCTTTTAAGTACACTTGTAGACAGTTTACAGAAAATGTTCAAAGTGTCTATACTGTCTATCCTGAACCTGATTGCATTCTGCGCTACAGAATGCAATACCAATGCAACGAAGATAGCAGCAAGAGGCCAACTGTAACGCAGAATGCAATCAGGTTCACGGTAGACACTTTAAACATATTCCGTAAACAATATTAAAGACTAAAGTTATTCGATGTAGCATAATATTATTTTATTGTGTGATACACATATTATCCCCTCCTTCCCTTTAGTTAAATCAATTTTTACCTCCAACTCTTGAAAATAAATAATATTATGTTATTAAGATCCAAGCTTGGACCGTTATGGCGATTATTCTAATTTAATATTCCGTAAACTGTCTGCAATTGAAAAAATAAATAAATAGAATTCATCTTATAATTGTAATACATGCCACCTAAGACCTGTCTTTGCGGTCGCGTAGCTCCTAAACGACGTGTCAGAGGACATAAGTTGCTCGACAAAAAATGATCCATTCTGCGAGACCTATCGTTCCTCAGAGTTTGGTGCAGAGGCTCTGAAACACCCTGTATATTGCGTCATATTCGTTACAGCACGGCGTCATAAATGGTTTCCCACCTGAAGATTGTCACGTCCGATCGTATATAGAAAGATATATAATTATTGTCAGGTAAAAATACTGACTGACCAACACATATAAATGGCTTATATTCGCAGATTAGCAATAGTAATATAACCCGGCGAAAAGTGCTTTAATATTTTCTACAACAGCTGCGTTTTGATATTTGTTAACAGCACGGCGTTATAAATGGCTTCCCACCTGAAGATTGTCACGTCGAACTCGGACGTGACAATCTTCAGGTGGGAAACCATTTATGACGCCGTGCTGTTAAGTGTTAACGAATATGACGCAATACATTTATTGATTTTACTTTATTATTACGGAACAATAGAAAAAAATAAATTCCAATTTTTTTAAATATGGCGCCGTGTTTGAAAAATTCTGAAAAAAATTGGGAAGATAGTCTTTTATGTAACATACATTATAAATTTTTTCCAAGATTTCACCTCTTAAAGAGCGTGCGAAAAAAATTCTTAAATATTTTAAACGATTCTGCAAGTCGAGTTTTAGCGTGAAAAATTCTAAAGAAAAACGTGTTTGATAGTGCTTTAAATGATTTACGATATGAGACAAAGCTCATCTCGATATCTATAATAGCGGCGGAGAAAAGAAATAAAATGTGAGAAATACGTATTTTATGATATTCCGGCAATGGGGCGAGATAGAGATTTGTATTAGGCAGTATTATACTGCCTAATACAAATTTGATATCGTAAAAAGTGTATTTATATTACAAGTGTATATTACATTAAGTGTATATTAAAATATTAAAAAAAAATTATGATAAAAAATTATATTAAAATAATAAAATATTATAAAAAAAATTAATAAACGATAAAAAAAATTACAAAGAAAAAAAATTTTAAATAAAAATTAAAAATAAATAAAAAATTATAAAAAAATGTAATAAACAATAAAAAATTACAAAAAACAAATTGTAAAAATTACTTTTAAAAAAAAATAGACTCCCGACTGCTCCCTAAAGTTAATTACATTAAGGAGGTTCGAGCATTACTTGTGAGTCAAAAATGCGATTGAAATAAATGTCATTACAGCGATCCCGAATTATTTGCAATATTAGTATAATGAATTGTGGATGCTACTTACGTGCTATATTCTTCGTAAATTATTATTGTATAGAATATTTAACAAACATATGCCGGGGTATGAGAGCGTCAACGACTCGGGAATCGCTTATTATCCAACATTCTAGGCTAGGATCTAAACTTTGTGACAGTAGAGCCTTCAATCCACACGGTAAAGTCCGATTTTTAAAGTCTTTACACAATCCTTGATGTTTCATCTATCAAATGCTAGTTTTTCAAAGTCCTCAGGTGGCTAAGTGTGTACTAAACCAGTGATAATCTACCTCGGAGCGACTTTCTCCATAAGGGTAGACTAAAAGTAGTCAACTTTTGAATAATATTACAGAAAAACTATACGGTCAATATTGCTCAAGTTTTGCGATTATTTGTGTAAAGTGTTTATGTAAATCATATAAAAAAATTAAGGCTCTACGATGGCTTTCGAGTATAGAAAGCTTATTGTCACAAAGTGACATGTTCTAACTTATAATGTTGGCCAAATAAGCGATTCCCGAGTCGTTGACGCTCTCATACCCTAGTATATGTTTGTTAATATTCTATACGCTAATAATTTACGAAGAATATAGCACGTAAGTAGCATCCACAATTCATTATACTAATATTGCATATAATTCGAGATCGTTGTAATGACATTTATTTCAATCGCATTTTTGACTCACAAGTAATGCTCGAACCTCCTTAAATGCAGATTGTATATATATAAATATTAATAAACAAAAAAAATTTTATAAATAAAAAAAATTTAATAAAAAAAAAAAATTAAAAGAGTACATTTGAAAAATTACATTAAAAATATTATAAGAAAAGTTAATAAACGATAAAAAATTACAAAAAAAACATTTTTAATAAAAATTAAAAATAAATAAAAAATTATAAGAAAATGTAATAAACAATAAAAAATTACAAAAAGCAAATTGTAAAAATTACTTTTTTTTAAAAAAATACTCCCGACTGCTCCCTAAAGTTAATTACATTAAATGTAGATAGTATACATAAGAAATTACAAAAGAAAAAAATTGTAAAATAAAAATTAAAAAATAAAAAATTATACAAAAAGTTAATAAACGATAAAAAATTACAAAGAAAAAAATTTCAAATAACAATTAAAAATAAAAAAGTATAAAATACAAAATTTGAAATAAAACAGTTAAAAATTAATTGGTAAATTAGAAAAGTTTTAAAAGTCAGAAATAATAAAAGTTACAAAAACTAAAAAAGTAAAAAATTAAAAGGTAAAAAAACTACATAATAAAAAATAAACTACTAATAATTGACAAATAAAAAAACGAGTTTTAAAAGTTTAAAATAAAAACTACATAAAAAATTAAGTACTAACAAAAAAAATTATAAAATAAAAAAAATAAGAAAAAAATTACATTAAAAAATTGCATTAAAAAATTATAAAATAAAAAATTAATAATAAAAAATAGATTTAAAAAAATTAAAAACTTAAAAATTATTTCTATTAATAAAAACAAAAACAGAAACTTAAAAATTAATTAGTAAAAAAGTTAGTTTTTTAAGAAAAAATAGACTCCCGACTGCTGTCTAAACTAAGGTAAGTTAAATAATAATAAAAAACTAAAAATGTAAAAAATTAAATTGTAAAAAACCTTACATAATAAAAAATAAACTACTAATAATTAGCAAATAAAAAGACGAGTTTTAAAAGTTTAAAATAAAAACTTTACATAAAAAATTAAGTACTAAAAAGATAAGTTCAAAATAAAAGCTTGAAATAATACAAATAGAATAAAGTTTACTCTAAAAATTTAATAGATACGTATATTATAACAATTTAAAAAGTTTAGAGTTTAAATTAATTTAAATTATACAATATTATTATAACAAACAATTAATAAATATAAACAGTATAATCTATAATATACATATACACGTACTCGACCTTTTAAATTTATTCTTTTATTATATATGTAGCACATTATATAAAGTCATTTGAAGACTCGCATATTTTACATAATATATAATTAAATACCTTTTTATCTTGTACACTATAATTAATTGCATATTTTAAAAAAGCAGTCGGGAGACGCCACGCCAAATTGTATACATATTTAGCGCCAGAATCATATATATTGTCTATACATGTCTATATATAAACTAATACATTAAATATTAATATTAATATAAGATAAAAAGAATATGATTGAGAAACATTAAATTTGGCGTGGCGTCTCCCGACTGCTCTTTTAAAATATGCAATTAATTATAGTGTACAAGATAAAAAGGTATTTAATTATATATTATGTAAAATATGCGAGTCTTCAAATGACTTTATATAATGTGCTACATATATAATAAAAGAATAAATTTAAAAGGTCGAGTACGTGTATATGTATATTATAGATTATACTGTTTATATTTATTAATTGTTTGTTATAATAATATTGTATAATTTAAATTAATTTAAACTCTAAACTTTTTAAATTGTTATAATATACGTATCTATTAAATTTTTAGAGTAAACTTTATTCTATTTGTATTATTTCAAGCTTTTATTTTGAACTTATCTTTTTAGTACTTAATTTTTTATGTAAAGTTTTTATTTTAAACTTTTAAAACTCGTCTTTTTATTTGCTAATTATTAGTAGTTTATTTTTTATTATGTAAGGTTTTTTACAATTTAATTTTTTACATTTTTAGTTTTTTATTATTATTTAACTTACCTTAGTTTAGACAGCAGTCGGGAGTCTATTTTTTCTTAAAAAACTAACTTTTTTACTAATTAATTTTTAAGTTTCTGTTTTTGTTTATTTTTTTTTATCTTTTAGGTTCCTCTATGAGTAGGTATCCTTAATCCTTTTACTTTGGGAAATTTCGACGTAAAACGCACATATTGCATTACGGTAAACACTTACCGTATCAATCAGTAGTAACCGACTCTGTGCACAGAAAAAAGGAAGTGTCAAATCAACACTGATATGCTTATATATATATATATATATATATATTGTAGGCAGAGAGATTTAGTCATAAGCGCAGAAGTATAGAGATTTAGCTATAAATTAGTACGTAAGTTCATTTTTATTTTATTATTTTTAGCTGATAAGAGCAATGCGTAGCGAGGCGCGGAGAGACAAGGCAGAGAGGCCGACAGACGAGGCAGAGAGACGAGTCGGGAGACAGAATGTAAGACGCAGCGCGAAGAGACGTTCGCGCTACCCGTTGTGACGAGCGACTATCTGTATTCCTTTAATAAAGTATTTTGTTAATCCTACATATTTGGGGGCTCAGCCGGGATACGAGAGAGTCAAATGTGTTGAAAGTGACGAAAAGTGACGAAGAAAGAACGAACTTTTTCCTGAATTCGATCGAAGTGTCGAATAACAGCCGAAATGGAAAATCTTGCGCAGATTGCGACAGTGCAGCACAAGATTAAGACGGCTGCAGCTGTAAAAGCTCTGCACAAATTCATATTCTAAGTAGACGGTGACCGATCAAATCGGAAACGGTTGCGAGACTTCGGAGGATTCGAGTTTCGAGATGGTTCGGTAGAACACACGGAGAAGCTGGCTTACGCGAACGGATTAACTCATGGCGATATAGTGTCGTGCTGTAACATCCTCGGATTAGACTACCAAGGAACAAAGGACGAATTAATAAAACGTGTGTGTAATGGATTGATGGACATCAGTTCTTTAGGAGATGAAGACGGCGAGAACGACGAAGACGAGGATGAAGAAAGAGACGATGCAGCCGATGAAAGAGAAAGCATGCACGCTTCGCATGACAACGACGATGGCAGCGAGGACGATGAGAGTATCCGACTATCAACAAATGCAGGAAACCGACGAGCGATAAAGTTTGCAATAAATTATCGCAACATCGAAGACTTTGTTCGATGCTTTGACGGTGGCGATTCTTATCCCGTCGAACGATGGATTGCCAAGTTTGAAGATTCCGCTACATTGTAAAAGTGGTCGCAAATAGAGAAAGTGGTTTTTGCAAAGAAATCATTAAGGGTCCATATCCCTCAGTAGGTCCAAAAAATAGGTGATGTTTTGTGAATTTTTTGTGGAGAAAGTAAACAAAATAAATTAATCAATATTTATGGATTATATTGATGATACTTTTAAGTAGTTATACAAATTTTTTCAGCCCATTTAAATAATTAGGCGAAGCGGGATACTGGGCAACGGCGCGGAGTAGGTTGCTCCATGGCGGAAGTCCTCGAGGTCGTAAAATGTGTCTGAAACATCGAATCAATCGATTTTCCTGTTCAGTACAAGTGTCCCTATAGAGTAGACTAAAAAAAATTATTTTGAATAAAAATTCATAAAATGGCGGCAGTTAAAAGAAAAAAATTAATAGTGAAAATTAAATTTTTTCCTTTTAACTGCCGCCATTTTATGAATTTTTATTCAAAATGATTTTTTTAGTCTACTCTATAGGGACACTTGTACTGAACAAGAAAATCGATTAATTCGATGTTTCAGACACATTTTACGACCTCGAGGACTTCCGCCATGGAGCAACCTACTCCGCGCCGTTGCCCAGTATCCCGCTTCGCCTAATTATTTAAATGGGCTGAAAAAAGTATAACTACTTAAAAGTATCATCAATATAATCCATAAATATTGATTAATTTATTTTGTTTACTTTCTCCACAAAAAATTCACAAAACATCACCTATTTTTTGGACCTACTGAGGGATATGGACCCTTAAGAGGACTAGCTAAACTGTATATACAAAGTAAAGGTGTAATTAAGACGTGGAAAAAATTGGAAGACACTGCGTGAAGAATTTGCTACGAAGGTGAATAGTGCCCAGTTACACCAAATGCTCGCTGAGCGTAAGTTGAAGAAGGAAGAAACTGTGCAAGAATACTATCTTGTCATGAAGGAGATTTCATCGAGAGGCGGAATAGAACAAGATGCGCTCGTCCAGTATGTAATAGATGAAATACAGGATGACATGCAAAACAAAGTTGTGCTGTTCGGTTCGAAAAATCAACAAGACTTTAAAGAGCGCCTTAAGAGATATGAAAACATTCGATGAAATGAAAGTTAGGGTACGTGTCCGTATTACTGTGCCTGTCTTTATTAGTGTGCCTTTATATTTAAAGAAGCTATAAAAAAAATGCACAAATAAATAAAAAGAATAAATTTTTTAAAATTTAGTTAAACTGTATATGTATTTAATGCAAAAGAAAATATTCTGTTTTTTAACTGTTAAAGTATAGTAAACATTTTTCAAAAAATGCGTATTACAATTTTTAAGAATTTATGCGATTATCTTATCAAAAACCTTAAGAAACGCCTATACTCAACAGAAGTAAATAAATTAATTATTAACATAATTTTCGCCATGTAAGAGTATATATTATATAAATGTTTATTCTAGCTGTAAAATGGCGAAATAATCACGTTTAAAGCGTTTTTCTATATTTTTTTAAGTAAATCCCGTAATACCGCGAGATTTTAAGGCGTGTCCGTATTAGTGTGCCCTCTTGTTTTCGTGTATTCGGCGGATTCGGCCGCTTAACCTAACGTTGCTGTCAGCCTGTCACTGTCAGTCTCGATCGAGATAATCATAAACTGTGTTATCAATTGTAAGTATAATTGAAGTAATGATTTATATAATATCAACTTAAACAATTAGCTTTCATTATTATATCTATTGTTTGTTTTAGTAACTACGTTAAAATTAAGCCTTGCAAGAAAAAGCGTTTATTGTACGACAAAGAGATTATGGACAAAGCGTTAGAAACAGTAAAAGCAGGAACACCAATTACAACTGCTAGCAAAATGTATAAGGTTCCACGATCATTTCTTCATAGTAAATTTACAAATAAATATATTTCTGAAAAGACTGGGCCAGGTACTGTGTTAACTTCGGAGGAAGAAAATGACCTTGTGCAGTGGATTCTCCGTATGTGTTCTCTTGGCTGTCCAGTGAATAAAGAATTCATTTAATGTCCAAAATTGTATAAAAGTGGTAATATGTCCTATCTGAAACAAACTTATTAATCAAGGGCACACTAATGGGGACCACACAAATGTGGACAGGCACACTAATCGGGGACACACAAATGCGGACAAGCACACTAATCAGGGACACACAAATGCGGACAGGCACACTAATCGGGGGCACATTAATATATTATTGCCTCTGGAGAAGCACAGTAATTGGGCCAAAAACACTTTTTTAAATTTTTATTAAAACATTATAAAATATTAACATTTTTACTATAAAAAAATTTTTTAAGAAAAAAAAATGTTTGGACAGTCAATTTATTATTTTCAAACAACCAAAATTAAAGCTGTAGTATTAAAAAAATTATTCAATAATAAAGAGATTGGCTTAAAAGCACACTAATAGGGTACACGTACCCTACCAAGCGAAGGGCAATAAAGAGAAGGACGACGCGGCGAAGCAAACCGATTCGTGGAAGAAGACGGCGGACACATCAAAGAAGCCAGTGGACGCATCGAAGAAGACGGCCGATAAGAAAGACGTGAAGCCAGACGTACGTTATAATTGCGGGGCAAAAGAACATATCTCCAAAGACTGCGATAGTTTACATCCTGTTTACTACATGAGTCATAAGACGAAGCCTGCAAAAGAAAAATATAGTAGTTATGAGCTTGAAGCGCTCGTTGTTGTAAAGGCTTTAGAGAAGTTTAGAATTTATTTATTAGGGATCGAGTTTAAAATAGTGACGGATTGTGCGGCTTTTCAGCGGACGATGAGCAAACAAGAGTTGATACCTCGGATAGCTCGATGGGTGCTCTTTTTAGAAGATTTTAATTATAAGATTGAACACCGATCAGGAACGCGAATGCGACATGTTGATGTGCTTAGTAGGTATGCAGTTACGATAATACGTTAAGATTCTATATAATAACTAAGATATTAAAAAAGCAAGAAGAAGACAGAGAATGTAAAGCGATTTTGGAAATCTTAAAAAATTGGGCTTATGAAGATTATTGTATGCGCGATAGTTTATTATACATATAAATTTATGGATGGCCGAGAACTGTTAGTAATTCCGGAAGCTATGCAAACTAAAATAATACAAATAGCTCATCAGAAGGGACATTTTGCGACTAGACAAACTGAAGAAATCATTAATCAAAATTATTTTGTGCCGGATCTTCGACGTAAAATTGAGCGTTACATTGGAAATTGTGTTCCATGTATTATGGCAAACCGTAAGGAAGGAAAGCAAGAGGGTTTCTTGAATCCGCTTAATAAAAATAGCATCCCATTACATACATATCACGTGGATCATCTAGGTCTTTTATAAACGACTAGTAAGCTTTATAATTATATTTTTGCTGTAATAGATAGTTTTAGTAAGTTTGTTTGGTTGTATCCTACAAAATCGACGACAACACGCGAAGTTTTAAATGAATTAGATTTACAAAAATGCGTTTTCGGGAATTCTGTTCAGATTGTGTCTGATGAAGGGTCGGCATTTACATCTAACGAATTCGCAGAGTACTGTGAAAGGAAACATAAATCATGTAACGGTTACCATTGGGCTTCATAGAGCCAACGGACAAATAGAACTATTATACCTATCAGTCCTCACAAAACTTTCAATCGACGATCCAAGTGGTATAAATTTGTCGGAAGATTACAGAGTATACTAAATTCAACGTTTCAACGTAGCATATATGCTACGTTGAAACGTTGAATTTAGTATACTCTGTAATCTTCCGACAAATTTATACCACTTGGATAGCTTGTATTTATACCACTTGGATAACTTGTATTCCATGTACTGGAATACAAGTTCTTTTTCTACTAGCTCTTGCAAATTTAAGTCCTCCTTATCACGCATCTTTACTCCAAACAACAAATGAAACGGAGTCATTCCTATAGGACGTTTCATTTGTTGTTTGGAGTAAAGATACGTGATAAGGAGGACTTAAATTTGCAGGAGCTAGTAGAAAAAGAACTTGTATTCCAGTTTGACAAAGACCGTGAAAATTTGCGTGAAAAAGCAAAGGAACAACTTTTAAAATTACAAGAAGAAAATCGTAAAACATATGATCGTAAGCGAAAGAAAGCGTCTTAATGTAAAATTGGTGATTTAGTTGCAATAAAGCGTACACAAATGGGTCCAAGACGTAAATTAAGAGCGAAATATTTGGGGCCATATCGTATTGCTAAGATTAAGTCAAATGATACTTATGATGTTGAGAAGGTAGAGTCAAGTGAAGGGCCGATGGTAACATCGACGTGTGCTAAATTTATGAAACCATGGTCAGTTGATTAGTATTCATTCGGGTCGAATGAATGGCAGGACGGCCGTGTAGGCGGAGAGATTTAGTCATAAGCGCAGAAGTATAGAGATTTAGCTATAAGTTAGTACGCAAGTTTCTTTTTATTTTATTATTGTTAGCTGATAAGAGCAATGCGTAGCGTGGCGCGGAGAGACGAGGCAGAGAGGCCGATAGACGAGGCAGAGAGACGAGTCGGGAGACAGAATGTAAAACGCAACGCAAAGAGACGTACCTGTTGTAACGAGCGACTATCTGTATTCCTTTAATAAAGTATTTCGTTAATCCTACAATATATAGGTACGCAAGAATATATAATCTTAAAATAAGATTATATTGCGTTAAACGAAAAAAACTTGCTTGAATAAAGTCATTTAGGTATATAGTTAAATGAAGTTTTATATAGTTCAACCATGAAAAAAAGTTAAAATAAAAAGTTTAAATTTTTATAAGAATATTGTATATTCTTGCGTATATACAGGCATATCAGTGTTGATTTGACACTTCTTTTTTTCTATGTGAACAGCCACAGTGACATCTTGTTAGCTAGGAGGCACAGGGATCATTCCGACTCGAATAATTTGAGTTGCCTATTTTTGGATCAATATATTTAAATAATTTATCTGAAATTTGACCAAATTTAGCGGTTAATTAGTTTCAAATTTATTTATATCGTAATTTATAAACTTGGTATCGCATATCAGTTTTGTTTATTACCTTCACTGAGAAAAATGTCCAGCAACTTTAATCGGAAAAAACCATTCAACTGCTTCATCCGATCTATTTCCAACGGATTTGGAGCTATCCGATGAAGTAACGTATACTTTTATCCGATGAAATGTAATTTCCAATAAAATGTGAATGGAAAATAAGCCACCGTTCATTTATTCGTTCGAATTTCATAGGAATCTGTTTGGACATTGATTTCATCGGAAAAAAACGAACTACTTTTTCCGACCAAGCTTAACTTCCAATATAATATGTTATATCCAATCAAAAAATAGCCGATGAAGTACAATAACCCATCGAGTGACATTCAATGAAAAGTTATCCGATGATGACGTCAGCAAGCTGAAATTTTTATCCGATATTAGATTAAATATATGCTTTATCCGATTAACTATGCTTTAACCAACATAATTGTATAAAAACATTCATTGAAATATAAGTAGAACTTGCAGTTTATCTACTTGTTTTACTATTAAGAAATATATATTTAATTTTTGTCATAGAATAGACTTAATATATAGATCGATCGGCCCCTGCCGTGGCATTGATATTGCCATGTTGCCTCTTGCATAAGCCAGTTTTATTATCTATATAAGTCAATGATTTTTCCGTATTTCTGAAACTAATAGATAAAAGGAAATAATTCATCTCTCGCGATTTTCGCGTACAGACATACAGACATCTTAGGTCTGTTCCTTTTAGCTGAACTGCTGCACTAGTTCAGATTAGTTTATCTTTCTAGACTAGTCTAGACTAGTTTATCTTTTTTACTCAACGGCTGCGTTCCGATATTCACTACGAGTACTGAAAATCTATAGTTTACATCGCGTATATGCTATAGATTTTCAGTACTTGCAGTGAATATCGGAACGCAGCCAACATTGGAAGTAAAAATATAAACTCTGAACTAATGCAGCGTTCAACTGAAAAGAACAGACCTCTTGGCTGCCTGCGCGCAGAGCGCGCTCGTTCTTTTGTCTTCGCCGTCTCCGGTTCCGATATCGTCGTGCCTCGCGGTCCTCATGTTCGTGCCTGCGCGTGCTCTCCGCCCAAAACTGGCGTCGGTATAATTTTGAACGTTGCGTGTAAAGTAATAGTGAGTATAGTGACTATCTCTGTTGTGTGTGAAGTAATAGTGACTATCTCTGTTGCGTGTAAAGTAAGTGACAATGAGATCGGTGCTGTCAGCATTACATGCAGAAGAAATAATCAATATTCTAATAGGTAAGTAATCAGGGTGTGAGAAAAGTCTGGAAACGGTCAAATATCTCGAAAACAAAAAATTTTAAGAAAAATGTTTCATACAGAAGTTGTAGGGTTTAAAAAGATCTGTTTACTGACTTTATCAGTTTGATCTTAGGTGGCGTCGTTTAGGTCAAGTCAGGGTCACTTTAAATTTTTTAAATTGGACCCCCTATTTTTTATTGCATATTCTTGTAGCCCTTGTCGAGACGTTTTTAAAACACTATAACAAAACTCTCTTTTGTTAAAAGTTTTGTGATATTTCAAATTTTGTCATTAAATTTTTAATATAAAATATGAAATATCTCGTAAAGTATTCACTTTTCGATGACTTTACCACAATACTTCTATACGTAGAATAATGAAAGAAATCGAACAATAATATTAATTTTTACATTTGCAATTTTGTAAAATTGAATGCGTCTACAAAATGCAATCAAATTTTTTAACATAATTTTTTCTGTTTTTTTTACAACAATCGATTCTTTTCATTATTCTACGCATAAAAGTATTAAGATAAATTCAACAAATGTGAATACTTCACGAGATATTTCATATTTTATATTAAAAATTTAATGACAAAATTTAAAATATCTCGGGACATTTTTAACGAAAGAGAGTTTTGTTATAGTGTTTTGAAAACTTCTCGACAAAGGCTACAAGAATATGCAATAAAAAATAGGGGGTCCAATTTAAAAAATTCGAAGTGACCCTGACTTGATCTAAACGACGCCACCTAAGATCAAACTGATAAAGTCAGTAAACAGATCTTTTTAAACCCTACAAATTCTGTATGAAACATTTTTCCTAAAATGTCTTGTTTTCGAGAAATTTGACCGTTTCCAGACTTTTCTTACACCCTGTATGTTTCTCGTATGCATAATTTCGCTGGGTCGTAGTAGCTTAACTTATCAGCCTCTGAGTCTATCATAATCAACACGTGCGCGGTTTATCGAACTATTAATGTATAACGAGAAGAATGAGAAGTAACTAAGTAGTTCTCTCTTTTATTTTCATTTTGCATATTTTCACGCCGATAAATCAAACTACTATGACCCAGCAAATTAATTCCCCTTACTGTACATACATATTCAACAATCAATACTGACAATTAATGCTGTTTTTGAAGTGGAACTTCTATGGGCGCGGGAGGTGATTCGGAACGGAAGTCGTCAGAAGCGTAACAAAAGTACGTCAGATCCGCGCGTCACAGAATTCCGTCAGATCCGCGCGTCACGGAGGGAGCGTCCCGTTTAATCACGTTAATATTGACCACGGTCCCGATTGATCACGTTGATATTGATCACGTTGCAATTGACCACGTTGCGATTGCCCACGGTCCTGATTGACCACCGTCCCGATTGACCACAGTCCTGATTGACCACCGTCCCTATTGACCACGTTGAAATTGACCACATTGCGTTTGGCCACGTTAATATTGACAACGTTGCAATTGACTAAGGTCCCGATTGACCACGGTCCCGATTGACCACCGTCCCGATTGACCACCGTCCCGAACTAACCTATATAGGTAGTGACGCGCTTTAAACAATTAAATACTTTTAAAGCGCGTCACTAATCGTAAATCGGAACCGTGGTCAATCGGGACGGTAGTCAATCGGGACCGTGGTCAATCGGGACTGTGGTCAATCGGGACCGTGGTCAATCGGGACCGTGGTAAATCGCAACGTGGTCAATATTAACGTGGTCAAACGCAACGTGGTCATTTTCAACGTGGTCAATCTCAACGTGATCAATAGGGACCGTGGTCAATTGGGACTGTGGTCAATCGGGACTGTGGTCAATCGGATCGGTGATCAATCGGGACCGTGGTCAATCGGGACGGTGGTCAATCGGTACCGTGGTCAATCGGGACTGTGGTCAATCGGGACCGTGGTCAATCGGGACCGTGGTAAATCGCAACGTGGTCAATATTAACGTGGTCAAACGCAACGTGGTCATTTTCAACGTGGTCAATCTCAACGTGATCAATAGGGACCGTGGTCAATTGGGACTGTGGTCAATCGGGACTGTGGTCAATCGGATCGGTGATCAATCGGGACCGTGGTCAATCGGGACGGTGGTCAATCGGTACCGTGGTCAATCGGTACTGTGGTCAATCGGGTCGGTGGTCAATCGGGACCGTGGTCAATCGGGACAGTGGTCAATCGGAACCGTGGTCAATCGGGACGGTGGTCAATCGAAACCGTGGTCAATCGGAAATTTCAACGTTGTCAATCAGGACCGTGGTCAATATCAACGTGGTCAAACGGGTGCCACTCGTCACGGAAATCCGTCAGATCTGCGCGTCACGGAAGTCCGTCAGATCCGAGGGTCACAAAAATGTGTTCTATTAATTATAATAATAACATGGAAAAATTTTCGTGTAGCCTCCACGCCCGGCAGAAGTGAAACTTTCTAGCTGTGAGGATTAAGATAGTATAATAGTATCTGAATAGTATCTGAATTAAAGCCTATGTAATTAAAAGAATTATGCGTGTGGCCTCCACGCGCGGCAAAATTGAAACTATAAATTATAGCCGTGAGCCTAGCTGGGAGAAATAGGATAGTATCTCGTTTATGGTATCTGAATTAAAGCCTGTCAAATTAACAAATCAAATTTTACAATAACTATAAATTAAATCCGATGCAATTTACAAATAAAAATTGATTTGTAAATTAAAGCCTGTGTAATTCTCAAATTAAATTTTAAATATAAATTAAAGCCAGTGCAATTCACAAATAAAAATTGACTTGTAAATTAAACCCTGTGAAATTCACAAATCAAATTTTAATTATAAATTAAAGCCGATGCATATCACAAATCAATTTTAATTTGTAAATTGCACCGGCTTTAATTCACAAATCAAAAAAGATTTGTGATATCGGCTTTTATAATTAAAATTTGATTTGTAAATTACACAGTTTTTAATTCACAAATCAATTTTTATTTGTAAATTGCATTGGCTTTAATTTATAATTAAAATTTGATTTGTGCATTACACAGGCTTTAATTCACAAATCAATTTTTATTTGTAAATTACATCGGCTATAATTTATAGCTAAAATTTGATTTGTTAATTTGACAGGTTTTAATTCAGATACCATAAACGAGATACTATCCTATTTCTCATAGCTAGGAAGTTTCACTTCTGCTGCGCGTGGAGGCCACACGCATATTTTTTTTTACTTGCAATGTTTATTTTATGCATGTCTCCTTGTTTTAACAATTGCATTTTCATGAAACAACTAATCATGCCGCGTGGTGTGCCTGTAGTATTTTTCCTATCACATTTTTAAAGAATAAGTGTCCACAAGTATTAAAGAATAAATCGGTTTATGTTGAATGTGCATTTTTGTCTATTTTTACTTTATTTTGTATCTTTTTGTGCACAAGAGTTAGTGAAATGTAAAGGATCCGCGGAAATCTCGAAATATGTAAAGGATCGGAAATCAAAATATGTCTAGGATCGGAATATGTAAAAGATCGGAAAAATTCCCATAAAAAGTATCGTAAAATGATCGCAAAACTTCCGATAAGAATTATCAAGAGATCGGAGAACTTCCGATTAAAAGAAATAAAGAATTTTTGATGGAGAATAAAGTTTGGCCGAATATTATATATCGGCCAAACTTTATTCTCCAAACGTCTCTTTTAGCATATAACTTTAATATGGCATTTAACCTAAGCTTGTTTCGTTTTCGGTGGGCCATTCTGTATAGGCACACCACGCAGATATGATTATAGATTTTTAAAATATTGTAATTATATGTAATTATATTAAATCAATTAATAAGTAAATGTTTCTATATGTTATAGATTCGTAAGGATTTTGATCTACTGTACCGACACAAATCCTATTGCAAAATTGGGGAGGCTGGCTGCAATTGTATAGATAACCGCAGGCTCGCAATCATTAAAAAGCAGCCAAAGGTGTTCCTAAAAGATCAAGCCAACGAGAGCAAAAACACGTGGTCAAATGGTTTTTCGAGAGTTAGCTGAATATAAGTCTCTTTTCTGTTTATAAAGATTTATATTTGTATTGTGAAACAATCAAGACCCAAGAGATAAACGTTGCAATAATCTTATTAAATAATATTTTGTTTATACTCTAATAATAACATAAAGAGCTTGTTTAGTATACAATCGGAATATAAATTTAATTATACAAATTGGTTGATTAATCTTATATCTTCCATAATGTCATAATTTAATATCTTCTATACAGCATTTTATATTCTCATGTAATGAAATGAAATTATTTGTAGATTGCCATTTCATATACTTTTAAGTACTAAAACAAATGATTTGTTTCAGGAGATTTGAATGTCCAAGTTAAAGTGATTGGAGCTTTACTCCTTCTCCCTTACATATTTCCCAATACTTTTGTAGAGAAAACGTGGAAACCAACAAGGTTAAATGTACCGGACTCTTTCATTAGTAGAGTTTGCAGCGAAGCGGACATTAAGAAAGATATCGAGCGCCCACGTAAGTCAATGTCCGAAATGAACAAATCAAATAAAACTTTTTATTCCGTACAACCGTATGTTTTGGCGGTACGCCCAACTTGGAAACATATTAGTCACGCGCATATAATAGTAGATGAAGTTTTATATACGTGCGATACTGTAATTAAAGCGACGAAAGTATGTTTTAAATTATTTTATGCTTTTCACTCCAATTATCCCGCTGAAAATACAACAAGCTTTTTATAAATTGTTTATCAGGGAACACGATTTACACAGACGAACAATTATACCAAAGTCTTAGCTGATATTGGTATTGAGTTCAGTATAGAAGAAATTAAGACATTAAAGTATACAGAAAAGTAAAAAAGTTTACTTTTAATGTTTTAATTTTATTTTATTAGGATATTTTTTTGTTTCTCCTACATTTTGCTTCCTCTTAGAGAAAACTTTGTTTTTGTAAAAAAAATTTTTTTTTAGTTGCCGCTGCCAATGTGTTCAGAATGTTCTGAAACGTCGAAAAATTGCATTTTAAAAAAATGTCCGTATGTGTGTATGTGTGAGTGTGTGTATGTGCGGATTTGATGTCCGTGGTTGCTCTAACTTCCGCAAATATTGAGATATTGGGCTGTTTTTTTTTTAATTGCTAGAGTATTATTCAAGGAAGGTTGGTATTGAATTTGGCGATAATCGGTAAAGGGATTCTTTTTTAAAAAAATTTTAAATTTCTTAAGAATTGTACACCCGTGGTTGCTCTAACTTTTTTAGATATTACTTCTAAGTAACTGTTTTTTTCTAAGTGTTTGTCTGTGCTGGTATCTCGTAAATTTTCCATTATTTTCTTTGTTTTTGCCACATTTGCTAACTTTTGTTACTATTGCGAATTTACCGAGCAATTGCGATACTTCTTTTTTTAATTTGTTCTTTAAAAATAATATTTAATTTTTTATTTGTACATAGCTATTTTGATTATTTTTTCTTACTTTTCAAATATTGCTGTAATTTTTCGTGCATCATGTTAACGTGCTATTACTGTTCAGCTAAGTTTGAAGTCACTTCAGAACTATTTCAGCACTTTCAATACACTTGTTCCAATTTTTCCATTTCAAAGTCTTCACATGTTCGGTGTGGAGAATTTTTTACCATAAAATCTTTTACCATAAAAGAATTAAATGACAGGGCTGAGACTTTTGATTATGGTCTTTATATAAATAATAAACCACCTCTATTGGCTTTAGAAAGTTCTTTGAAAATAAAATGGAGAATGTCATCAATTGAGACCTTAAATTATATGAGGTACTTTTCTTGTTTCATTTATTACAAGATACCTGATGATGATAAGCATTGGCGTTCACATATTTTATTAAGGCGAGTGTTGGATTTAGCAATGACTGACTCTGTTAATACCATCGTATGTGACCGTATAAGGCGGGCGGTAAAAGAATTTAATGATCTGTATTTAAAACTTGCGGGAGCCTAGCGTGGCTTAGCAGCCAGCGCACCGGTTTGCTATGCTAGAGGTCTCGGGTTCGATTTCCGGTAGGACCTAGAAATTTTCGCTCGTGCTCCCTCTCAGAAGGCAATGGCAAACCACTGAGAATATTCTTGCCAAGAGAAGCCTTTCGATTTTAGCCGTTCGGAATCGTAAAACAGTAGGTCCCATATGCCTGTAATATTATGATCAACGTGCGCGCTACAGGCATATGAGAAAGGCTCACCATGCGTTGACAAGTGCTGTGGACGGAAGAGGAGGATCTAAAACTTAACTCAACTCTTCTTAAACCTAAATTTTATTATTTGGTTCACTATTCAGGGATAATGGAAAAATTAGGTCCTTTGTGTAACTTGTGGTCTATGAGATACGAATCAAAACACAGAGTATTAAAAGTTGCAGCTAGAAGTTCAGCTAACAGAATAAATATTTGTAAAAGTCTTGAAATTAAAAATCAATTACAATTGAATCATCTCTTTTTAGAAAATAAACTTTCTCCTAATTTTTAGCATTCCCGTAAAATGAAGAAAGTAAATCCTCCGGATTTAACGTTACTTTTAACACAATTTCACCTACCACCGTCGACAAAATTATATACCGTATTCTTCGTCAAAATTAATGGTATTAAGTATAGGTCTTATGACATTTTACTTTTACATTCTGACCCAAAGTACGGAGACCCTGTTTTTTTTGAAATTTTGAACATTTTTATTTCCTTAGTCAATAAAAAAGTATTCTTTTAAGGCAACTTGTTTGAAACTATTACATTTGATTCTCATGTTTACGCATATCTAGTTGAGAAGACAGATCGTCAGCATTTCGTATCCTATGACTCGCTTATGTTTGTACAACCTAACACCATCTCCGTTTTGCCACCTTCTGGGCACTTTTACATTACAATGCGGAATTCTGTAGATTAAACCAATATTTGTTTTGTTTTTTTATTGACAAAGCAATGCTGCATTATGATCAGGTATATACCTACTTGTACTTGATCAAAATGCTATATAGGCCAGTCATATTAGACATCGAACCTTCCAATTACTCTTTTCAGGTTGCAACCACCATGAATCGCTTTGATTTAAGGTGCTGTAAGTGGGATTAATTTTGCTTCGCATAATTAATGCGCATTAAAAAGTTATTAACAATATTATCAACAAAAAACGCGATTTTTTTTATTTTTTCTCAAATATCTCGAAAACTAAGCAAGATAGGGTAACTAACTATACGTACCTTTTTTGTAGAGCGTAAAATTATCTACAATAATGATCTGAACAACATTTATCGTCAAGTCAGTCGTTTAGCTTGCACGCGCCGTCAAAGTCCGAGACTCGAATCTCGAAAACCCTCGATTTCATCGTTTTTTTGATGTTGCGTCGGTGATTTTTTTCAGTCATTTAAAATGGAATTAAAAATTCCCAAAAAATCACACATCATCTGAGAACTACAAAGAATACTTTTCAGGGTGTAACCGATTTTTTAGACTTTTTTTCTTTAGTTTGTAGCTATGTAAGCAAAAAATTTTGATTTTTTGGATTACTCTTAGTTTTTCGCTGTTTTCAGGCCTTAGAATTTATTTGAGACGAATTTTATCGTATGCATCTTATTGTGGACGAAATTTGCAACAAAAAAGGACCCTTGTATTTTTTTCGTACGACAAACGCTGATTTTTTTATTGACGCGCAAAGTTATCTAATATTGCGCATAGGTCGGATAACGCTTGTTTTACACTAAAATAATTATTTTTTATTAAAATTTACGTAATTTTTCGCATTATTATTAAACCATATTGAACCAGAATGTGTTGAAAACGGCTTTGCAATATGGTTCAATAATAATGCGAAAAATTACGTAAATTTTAATAAAAAATAATTATTTTAGTGTAAAACAAGCGTTATCCAACCTGTACGCAATATTGGATAACTTTGCGCGTCAATAAAAAAATCAGCGTTTGTCGTACAAAAAAAATACAAGGGTCCTTTTTTGTTGCAAATTTCGTCCACAATAAGATGCATACGATAAAATTTGTCTCAAATAAATTCTAAGGCCTGAAAACAGCGAAAAACTAAGAGTAATCCAAAAAATCAAAATTTTTTGCTTACATAGCTACAAACTAAAGAAAAAAAGTCTAAAAAATCGGTTACACCCTGAAAAGTATTCTTTGTAGTTCTCAGATAATGTGTGATTTTTTGGGAATTTTTAATTCCATTTTAAATGACTGAAAAAAATCACCGACGCAACATCAAAAAAACGATGAAATCGAGGGTTTTCGAGATTCGAGTCTCGGACTTTGACGGCGCGTGCAAGCTAAACGACTGACTTGACGATAAATGTTGTTCAGATCATTATTGTAGATAATTTTACGCTCTACAAAAAAGGTACGTATAGTTAGTTACCCTATCTTGCTTAGTTTTCGAGATATTTGAGAAAAAATAAAAAAAATCGCGTTTTTTGTTGATAATATTGTTAATAACTTTTTAATGCGCATTAATTATGCGAAGCAAAATTAATCCCACTTACAGCACCTTAAATCAAAGCGATTCATGGTGGTTGCAACCTGAAAAGAGTAATTGGAAGGTTAACCCCCTAAATTAGTCTAATATGACTGGCCTAATACGTATACATGAAGAGATAAGCCAATACCTTTCATATAATATATAATTTACATTCTATTTACTGAATCTTTTTCATTGATACCTCTTTCGATTTTAAAGACACTCAAACAATTCTTGACATTTTTTTTTTATTTTCTAATAAATAAAATGTGTATGTGTATGAATGCATAAAAAGCTACAGCAATATTTGAAAAAAAAGAAAGAGTAATCAAAATATGTCATTATATAATTGATGTAATACGTTATTTCATATTTAGAAAAGCTGCAGACTATTAATTTTTCTATTAATTTTTTCTATTAATCTTTTATTAAATACATAAAGATATGCTATTATATAATTATATAATAAATGACCGCAAAAGAGTCCATTGTAGTCTCAGTACGCTATAGAAAACGTTAGCTTACCTCATCATATCTATACAGAATATTATGAAGCAATAAGCCAATAATATCTTCCATATAATATATAATTTACATTCTATTTACTGAATCATTTATATTGATACCTCTTTCGATTTTAAAGACACTCAAACAATTCTTGATGTTTTTTTTTATTTTTTTTTCTAATAAATAAGATGTGTGTATGTGTATTATATACATGTATATATGTATATGAATATATATATATATATGTATATATACATATATATGTATATATATGTATAATATATATGCATATGTATGTATAATGTACGTATGTATGTATTATTACGTAAAACTAAATAAGTTCATATAAGATGTGTATAATGTATACATTAATTATAATAAATGTATTAAGCATTATATAATTGATGTAATACGTTATTTCATATTTAGAAAACCTGCAGACTATTAATTCTTCTATTAATTTTTCATTAATTACATATAGATATGCTATTATATAATTATAAATTATGATAGTATTAAATTACAATTAGTAATTATATACTACAAAAAGTTTTGTCAAAAATAAATAAATAATAAATGTTTTCTCGACTAATAAATATATATATATTTATATTAAATATGCATTTTTTATTTATATTTCCTGTTTTATATACATGTTTATTATATTATACATATACATTTTTATTTTAGTTTTACATATATTAAATACAAACGGAATTTTATAAAAATTTCGTTCATATTTAACAAGACATTTCCGATCAGGATTTATGGATTTATTGATCGGAAATTTCCGAACAGGATCTATGGATCTATTAATCGGATAACACATAATCGAATGAGATATCACCCCACCAGCACACGCACGCCGGGAAAACGTTCAGGGAACGTTCGAACCTGAGCCGTTCGGAAACGGTTCGGAACTGCCACCACGAAAACGTTCGTCTGACGTTCGCATGAACGTTTCACGAACGTTTGAAAATACGTTGCAAAATAAAATTTACTTCTCGTGAACCATTATTTTATTGCTGAAAATCTTGATTACGTCCAAGCTTAACTAAATAAATTTATATTGTACTTAGAAAATTTGCTTACGTCCACCGCTGGATTTGAACCTGGAACCCCTGGATCTTGAGTCAGTCACCTTCCGCACCGTGCTACAACATTGATTGATGAAGACGTTTCGTATTGTCTACATATGTTACACTTATTGTTAGCAGACGTACGGAAGGTGTCAGCTATATTATTATTACCCTTTTAATAGGGTCGGCTTAATATACATGTATATATATATTTCTTACAAAATTGATGTCGGTCATCGATTCGATATCGAATCGATGACTTACCGACATCGAAATTAACATCGAAAATTACCCGATTTCGATCAAATCGTTTTGGCATTAAAAGTTGCTTCTTTATAACCTTAATAATAATAATAATAAATTATTATTATTATTAATAATAATTATTATTATAATAATTATAATAATTATTATTAATAATTATTATTATTATTATTATCTATTAAATTAATTATTATTAATTATTAATTATTTATTATTATTAATTTATATTGGTATTATATTTTTATATCGGTTATATTTTTATATCGGTAATTCATTCGGTCATTCCGAACAACCTCGCAACGTTCAGGCGGCGTGCGAGACAACCTTCGCTCGAGCATCTTCGCGCGGCTCGGCGATTTTCGTTCGGTTGGTTCGGAGGGCGAACGATTACCCGTGATCCAAACGAAAAATCGTTCTCCGAACGTTCGCCCGTCGTTCGTGTGCTGGTGGGGCATCGGATAAGATATAATCGGATTATCTGTCGAAAAATAAACGAACGGATTTTTTTTATCGGATGGTTTCTTATCGGAATTTTTTTATCGGATGTTTTTTAATCGGATTATCCGCTTAAAAATTAACGAACGGGTTTTTTTGATTAGATGGTCTTTTATCGGAATTTTTTGATCGGTAACTTTTTCCGATCAAGATAATCGGTAAATTCCGTCCGTTAATTTTTAAACTGATTATCCGATTATTGGTAATTATGCATAAAAGGGGCCTTCTCTCCTATTTGCTGACTCAAATAGCTTCAGAGATACAGGCTGAGAAAGGATAAAAATAATAAATACAAAAATAAATGTTTAATGATGATTTATTCAACACTATTATTAGGAATCTCAAAGATTTCAGCCATTGCATTGCTAATTACGAATATGACAATGAAAATTAGCGCTAAGGTCATTTTCCGGTACGGAACCTCGCTCCGGTATGGACCTCGCTTTACAACTTAGCATGTACTTGTAAGCGAAACTCCCAATGGGGAGTCCAGGGGGGCGAAGCCCCCCGGCAGGGGTAGGGGGTCCTGGGGCGAAGCCCCCGGCCATGAGGGTTCGGGGGGGGCGAAGCCCTCCCGACTTTGATATAACACTTTTCTATTGCAAAAGCAACATTTATTACAAAAACAAGACTTAATAGAAAAAAAGTGGGTAAATATGCATATTAGGTCAAACCTGACCGATGACCTTGACCTTGACATATGTTGTCAAGGTCACCCTCCTGAGTGACCTTTATAAGGTTTTAGCCGGCGGTCATTGTTTATTAAAAAGTTATAAAAAAGAAAGTTTAACAAATATACCCAGATAGCAAAATGTTAGCAGAATGCGCGCAAATTGGCAGCAAATTTTGATCAGAATCCCACATCAAAACTATAGCCATCTGTGTCCGCATTAAGCTTGTGTTTTGTAGGCAGATTCTGCTGACATAATGTGACAGCAGATTGTCGCCAAAAACCGAGCAAAGTCTGCTGACATTATCTGTCGACAGGTTGGAGGCAGAAATGGAGCAGGATCTGCGTAATGCAATCTGGCAGCAGACAGGCAGCAAAAACCGAGCAAAATCTGCGTGATGTAATCTGGTGGCAAATAGGCAGCAAAAATCGAGCAGAATCTGTCGTTTCAACGGTTCTTATATATAGGCTTATGATTGCGAACAGATAGTTCCTGTTTTATAATTAAAAAATGGGCGCTGAAAAGTGCCGTTTTCTTTTCCTTCTTCAGGAAAAGATAGTATCCCTGGTGTGTAGAATTCTCCTGATGTGTAGCTATAGGATCCTCCTCAGGTGCGTAGGATTCTTCTGGTGTGTGAAATCCTCCTTATGTTCAGTCGTGGTACTCGTGGTAGTGACCTGTCAGTACCCGTGGTAGTTGTAACGATGCACCCTACGAATGCATCGTCTCCCGGCTAACACCCGCCGGATTCCGCCCGACCGATCACCCGTCGGGCGAAGATAGGGCGCGGTGCGCCCACTTTTTAATTACGGATAATTATCGCGCACCCGAGCAACAAGCTCGCGGCACCGATACCCCGTCGGAGGCCCGACAACAGGCCGACGGGAGCCGATCTCCGCCGCGTTTGAACACGCGTATCTTGCCCCGCTCCGACCGCCGCGCGGCCCGTGCGGGGGCCAGCCTCCCCACCGAAACCGCTCCGGAGGGGTATAAAGAGCGACGTCGCGGCCGAAAACTCGCCTTTTCGTTCCTTTCGACTCGAGACCAGCACGATACGCTGCTCTCGAAGCGAAGCAACCGTACCAGCACTTCCTAGGGCGGCACTCAAACGGGGTCCAGAGATCTGGGCCTCGACCAAGTAGTCTTGGTAGCCACCCGAACTCCCGTCCCGGTCGCAACGGCAAAACGTGGTCGAGGGATCTCGGCCTCGTGACAAGCGATCTTGTCACCGGAGCTTCGGACATTTCAAACCAGACGATCGGCCCGCTTGCACCGGACCGACCGTTCCTCGTATGCACATCCCTGCACCTTTTGCAATTATCGCGCCCGTCTTCATCTAAACCCGCGTCGTGTGCACTCGCACCGTGTTTAAATACCGCGCCGTGTACACCCGCATATACGGGAAATATCGCGTCCGTCTCCATATAAGATACCGCGCCGCGTGCATTCGCACTGTTGTATATACCGCGCCTTGCGTCTTTGCGTATATTATAAATGTCGAAGTCAAGTGCACTTGCACACATTGTAAATAGCGCGTCCGTCCGCATGTAACTACCGCGCCGCGTGCGCTAATACATATTGTAATACCGCGCCGTGTACACTCGCATATACGGTAAATATCGCGTCCGTCTCCGTATAAGATACCGCGTCGCGTGCATTCGCACTATTTTATATACCGCGTCTTGCGTCCTTGCGTATATTCTAAATGTCAAAGTCGTGTGCACTTGCACACATTGTAAATAGCGCGTCCGTCCTCATGTAACTACCGCGCCGCGTGCGCTAATACATATTGTAATACTGCGCCGTGTGCACTGGCACATCCGTGTAAATATTACGCCTGTCTCCGTGTACTATCGCGCCGCTGCTAGTTTCGCGGTCTGTATTCGTCTCAAACTTGATGTAATAACGAATAAACATCTGTGTGTGTTAATTAAAATCCTAATTATTGTTTCTGGGCCTACCATCGAACCCTGATCCGGCGAGCTAAGTCCGAGTTCGATTCATATAAAACGGCAGGTCGTTATAAGTTGCCTGTCAGCAGGCTCTGTCGCATTTCTGGCTACAGTTTGACAACATCGTCTGATAGAACAGTTTCTGCGTGAAATTTGTTGCCTTTCTGATACCAAAAATTTAATGCAGACTCTGCTCAGCATCTGCTGCTCAGGTTTGGCTATCTGGGTAGCAGTTATTTTTAGTATTGAAAGGCATAAACGACCTTGATCTTGACACATGTTGTCAAGGTCACCCTCCTGAGTAATTTTTAGAAAGTTTTAGCTGGCGGTTATTGTTTATTAAAAAGTTATAAACAAAAAAATTTGGTGGAAAAAATTATTTAAAGCAGTGAATTGTTGGTATAATCATGGAAAAAGCATATTAAAGCTTTTTTAAAGCAAATAATAGTTGGTTATTGACAAAAACTTATATGTTAGTGACGCGCTTTACAAGTATGTGCTTTCTAAGTTGAAGCACATACAAAGCACATACAAAGCACGCACTTATAAAACGCGCCACTAACCTATAGGTTAGTGACGCGCTTTACAAATATGTGCTTTGTAAGTTGAAGCACATACTCTCTATTCTCTGCTTTAAATAACTTTTATTTCAATATACCAACAATTCGCTACTTTAACTAACTTTCCTTCGTTCATACTATTTCCACATAAATATCAGTCATTTATGTCTATTAGTACTCAAAATAACTGCTATATTTTTCAATTTTTTTGTTTATAACTTTTTAACGAACAATGACCGCCGGCTAAAACCTTCTGAAGGTCACTCAGGAGGGTGACCTTGACAACATATGTCAAGGTCAAGGTCATCGGTAAAGTTTGACCTAATATGCATATTTACCAAAAAGTGTCATGAAACAGGCGTTGGTACTGTTAGCAGGGAGGGCGGTTGGGAGGAGAAGGGCAGCGCCCTACCTTGCGTAGGGGTCTTGCTAATCTTTCCTGTATCCATTATTTTTAGTATATTATAGACTCATCTATTTAATAAGGCAAAGATTTAATAGATATACACATCTGACATGTCAGGTGAATGGAACGTCCTACCTTGCGTACGGGGCCTCGCTAATCTTTTCAGTATCAATATTTTTAGTATATGGTAGACTCATCTATTTAGTAAGGCGAAGATTTAATAAATAAACAGATCATACATGTCAGGTGAATGGAACGTCCTACCTTGCGTACGGGGCCTCGCTAATCTTTTCAGTATCAATATTTTTAGTATATGGTAGACTCATCTATTTAGTAAGGCGAAGATTTAATAAATATACAGATCTTACATGTCAGGTGAATGGAACGTCTTACCTTGCGTACAGGGCCTCGCTAATCTTTTCAGTGTCAATATTTATAAAGGTAGATTGATAACAGGACAATGGATATTCGGTGGAATCGAACGATCATCGGGGCGATTGTTTATTGAACCTGTTCCTGATCGTTCATCGACGACCCTACTCGAAGTTATTCGCAAGTGGATTAAACCAGGCACCACAATTATGTCAGATACCTGGAGAGCATACAATTGTTTAAATGATTGTGGGTTTAAACATCTTCAAGTAAATCATAAAATAAACTTTGTTGACCATAACAGCGGTGCTCACACACAAACTATCGAGCGTGCCTGGCGAGAGACGCGTGCTAATATTCCTCGCTACGGAACACGTCAAAAACATTATGAAGGATCAATATATGTTAAGACCGTTAAGATATAAATAAATTTAAAGAAAATAGCCATACGGTCCAAGCTTGGATCTTAGGTAGCTCAATATTATTTTCAATATATATTTAATACGCGTATTTTCCAACATATTAAACTGCGCGCCGATTATTTGTCGGACTTAAAACACAGCTATTGTTGAAACATTAGAAATTCCCTCTCCCTTCCCTAATTAAATCGATATCGATTTAATATTAAAATCACTGTAAAGAACTTATTGAGAAAAATATTACCCCAGCCAGGGTTCGAACCTGGAATCTCCCGCATTCCGTTCGGGCGTCTTACCAATTCGACTACCGGGGCATGTGGTAATGTTCATCGCAATAGCACATATAAACAATCATAAGATGAAACACCGATATTTTACGTCAACGGTGTATATTCAAACACGATGAAACACATTTACTTCGCCAGTGTATAAACAACCTTGGACCTTTCAGAATCTTGGTCTAAAAAGTCCTGACGATTATGACCGTCAGGAACAATTGCCAGTTACGTCGATTTAAGAAATTTAATTTGGTTGTTTATACACTGGCGAATTAAATGTGTTTCATCGTGTTTGAATATACACCGTTGACGTAAAACATCGGTGTTCCATCTTATAATTGTTTATATGTGCTATTGCAATGAATATTACCACATGCCCCGGTAATCGAATTGGTAAGACGCCCGAATGGAATGCGGGAGATTCCAGGTTCGAACCCTGGCTGGGGTAATATTTTTCGCAATAAAAATTAAATTATTTTAAATTAAGATGCTTAAATTTAAGCGACTAGATAGGAAGACCAGAATCTTGGTCTAAAATGTCCTGACGATTATGACCGTCAGGAACGATTGCCAGTTACGTCGATTTAAGAAATTTAATTTGGTTTATTAAAAAGATTGTCTCCTTACGTCAGGATTTTTTCTGTCTGTATCCACTTATAAAAGCAAAAGCATGTTTGAAAGCAGCAATGTTTGTTACTGTAATAAGCAATGTTACCTCTTTCTCCACCCCTTTCGCTTACTTAACCGCTTAGCAGAAGGTTGATATTTCTTCGTAATATTCGTATTGCGCCTCCTTCCATAAAGTCTTCCGTAATCGTCCCATTTTTCCACTGAATATATCTTTTTTTCTTTCACCACAGCATCGGAAGTTGAACCTTCCACAACGACTTTACGCGTCTCCATAATTACAAAAAAAGAAATTTACGCACAAAGAAGTACGATAAAGCATATATAATATGCTATGAACCGCAATCCTATTACGCTAGATCGCAATAATTTCACCACGTAGCTCGCAGAAACGCACAATAGCTAACTACGAAAACACCAGAAAATCGCGCGACAGGACAAACAATCTGCAGTGTTGCCCGATTCGGGATGCATACCGCGGTGTTTTCCGTCCTCCGCTACGCTTAAAAAGACGATCTGCTATTGTCCCAAATCGGGCGACAATCAGTCGATGCTTTACTGTTGCGCTGCACAGGATACATATGTGACATGTGCGTATGATGCGTTTATTATACTTTGTACAATTTGTAACACCTTATTTATGAAATATCTGACTATTAGAGTAAAAAAAGTAACGTGCAACGCAATCTTTATATATATTGCGTCAAGTAGGTCAAGCAAAGAAATGGGAAGAAAGGACGCGCCGGGAAAAAAAGACGTAGAGAGGATGAGAGATATAGAGAGAAAGGAGGAAAAAGACAGGAGGAGAAATACAGATAGAAAGAAAGAGGAAGAGAGAAAAAGAGAGAGAAAGAAGATGGAAGAAAAGGAGGCAAGAATGAGACAGGAAAAGTTAGTATATTGTATCTTTATTTGTAGATTATTAAAAATTGCACATATAGTTGTGGCAACACAATTGGTGTAATTTTTTAAATTCTTGGTTTAATTTAGTAAAAAACTGATGGAGGAGCGAGAGCGGAAAAGGCAGGAGAAACAGAGCGAAAAAAGAAAAAAAGAAGAAGAAATGAGTGTAGAAAAGGATGACGATGAAGACGAAAAGGAGGAAGAGAAAAATGAAGATAAAAAGAAAAGGAAAGGAAAAGTAGGATGGAGAAAATTGAAGGAAAGAAATAACAGGTACGTTACATTTGTAAAAATAGAAATGCAAAGTACTGAGAGCGCGGGAACACGAGCGACTTAATTGTGTCGCGCGGCTCTTTCTCTTTCTATCCATCTCTATCTCACGCGGCGTCTCTCTCTCGAGAAAGAGACGCCGCGTGAGATAAAGAGAGAAAGAGTGCTCTGCCGCGCGACGCAAGTCGCTCGTGTGCCCGCGCTCTAAAATCATTCCTATTCTGAAAATTAATTTATTGCTTTTATTGTTTCGTTTTCTGTGTAGCTATTACTCCTCAAGAGCGCGGTGGGCGAAGAGCAGAGGACATTTAAGAGGAGGATGGGGAGAAGGAAGATGGAGAGAAGGATGATGGAGAAGATGGAAAAGAGGATGGAGAGGAGGAAGATGGAGAGGACGAGGACGCAGGGATACGAGGGGATACATGGGGCGCACAGGGCCAGGATCTACAGGCCCTGTCTTTATTTTTAATTATAATTGAAAATAAAGACAGAAAAAAATAATTATGTACTATGTATATCTTTTTTTCAAACTTCTTTTTTATTTTAGAATTATATTAATAAGTGTTACATATTAAAATAAAGAAGGGCAATAAACGAGCAACGATTGTTTTTAAATAGGTAACTTATATTAAATTTAGTATATATATACAAACTACGTACGTACGTTTGTATAACAAAAGTACGTGTCGACTACATCGAGTCTTCTTTAGCTGTAACATTAAGCAAAAATGCTAGCTAAAATATTAAATTAAAGGACACAATACATTGACCTAACACACTTAGAAAACAAATTGAAAAAAATCAAACATAGAAAAGAAAAATTTACACAAAAGTAAACAACGAAAAATAAGATGAAAAGTTGTTGTCTAATGATCATATAAAGCCACATCTCAGTTTGACAGCATAAAATGAAATAAAGAAATAAATAATTGTCGTTGCATCTGTACGAAATCAGAATGTACATACAACGGAGACGAAATACAGTCAACGGTTAAAAAAATGATAAATAATTCTTCGTTCGGAGGCGAGAATAAATAAATCGGGTAAAATAGTAAAAATTACTATCATTAGAAATGTGTTGTGAATCTACTTAGTCAGTCATATAAAGAAAGTTGTAAAATGAAATTAATTTGAATATTGTTTGCTATGTAGGTATATATACACTTTTATTTTAGAACTTTTATATATATGACTGATATTTTACTATTTCACCCGATTCATTCTAACCTCAGAAGGAGGAATTATCAACGGATTTTTTAACTGTTTCATCTCCGTGCAACGTCGTACAGAAGTAGGTATAATATGGGGATTCTAAATAAAATGTGGGCGAGGGGTAAGCGGGGCGGGGGGTCTCGCGGGCGAGAGGGCTGACGTCACGCCGGGGAGGGGGTTGTCAGCACTTACCTCTCTCTATGTTATCACCACTTACCTCCATCGAGGAGTATGATAGTAATGAAAAATCACGCGGGGATGGGAGGGGGGTATCAGCACTTACCTCCCTCTATGTTATCAGCACTTACTTCCACCGAGGAGTATGATAATTATAAGAAATCACGCGGGAGGGTATTAGCACGTACCTCCCTCTATGTTATCAGCACTTATTTCCTTTGAGGAGAATGATAGTGATAAAAAATTACGCGGGAAGGTATCAGCACTTACCTCCCTCTACGTTATCAGCACTTATTTCTTTCGAGGAGAATGATAGTGATAAGAAATCACGCGGGGTAATCAGCACTTAACTCCCTCTATGTTATCAGCACTTACCCCCTATTAGAATTATCATAAGATTACTTTATATCATAATGCGACAACTCATTTTTGAGGTTTTTAGAAAAAAAAAACGATAAGTTCGCGTACCATGTACTAAACAGAGGATGTCGCGTCTTTTCCCCGATCGCTCGCGTATCTCTTCGCGTTCTCTCTATCCCGTTTGCGTTCTCCCGTTCGCGTTCGCTCGCCCTCTTATCTATATAAAAAGGAAAAAGAAAGGAAGGAAAATAAATTAAAATTTTTTTACATACACATATTTTACATTTATTCATGTTAACCCACTACATCATATCCCCGTCTCGTCAAAGCATCGTGCATAAGTTGATTCACAGCATAAGCTAATAGTTCACAATCTATGCCAGAGGTTTTGTCATATACATCGCGCAAGACTTTAACTGCGTCGTCTCTCGAGCTTGCAGTATACCACTTACTTTGCAAACTATAAACAAGTTGATCGAACCTCTCATTTACCTCATTCGTTTTTTGAAACAGCTTGAAATATTCATGCTCGACACAATGTTCGAGCTTGAATAAAAACAGTACGGTTGACGGCTTCATGTACAAACATGTATCGTTTAACGCAAGTTTTACAATATTTTCACAGCGTATTTTAACGAGTTCCACTACTAGATCTCGAATCGATAGCGATGAAGGCGCGGTTGACTTCACGAGTCGCTCAATTAGTGCACGTTTTTTTATGAACGCTGTCCACGTTGCGTGCGGTAACACCATCCGATTTCTTCGGTTGTCACCGAGAATCAATTCCACATAGGATGCAGTTCCCACGCTGATTCCAATGTCCAAATATTTATAAGATATAGCTGTCAAGGCAAATTGTCTGCCAAGTATATGAACCGCACGACGCTCCAACGAAGTGCTGTACAAAAATAACGAGATTAGTTTCAAAATAATACAATTCGCACAAAGATATAAAAATAAAAGACTTTATAAATTAAACGAAACTTACTTGTTCGCACACGATGGAGTTTCAACATCGCGAATCGGCACGTAATAATTTACGCGTCTGCTGTCACTGTTGCTTTCTTCATCGGAATACATTTTTATCTCTCGGTTATAACAAGTGAACCGCTCGTACAAGCGGCCGATACGAGACTGACCGTATAAAATTAACCGAGTATGTATACGCGACACCTACTTCTAAAACTATAACGTGGTTTTGGTGGTGGGGATTTATGCTTCGCGCAGCTCGCGCTCTGAAATTTAGGAGAAAAGGGAAGCATTTAGACAACGTTAAAAAGAAAACCAACGCATCTTTTAAACAATTATCAACCACTAACAACTAATGGAAAAGTAGAATTACGAACATAATGAAAAACCTTTTAGAGCTATCATATGTTAGGAAAAGATGTTAACCCTGGAAAAAACCGTCACTTCCAAGAATGCGGCAACTAATTTCTTTGGAGATTTTTTGGATAAAAGACGAAAGAGAAAAGTATATAACAAGGAATGAGTTGCGTCGAAACCACAGTATATATTAGTTTATACTATCACGTTCAAAATTGTGAACGATCTTGTTTATCATGTGCTAAAGTCACGTGCAAGTGCTCCGTAGAAGAATGTGACGCGATTTAAAAAATAGTGTAAAAAAAAACTCAAAAAACATGGAAAACCTCGAGCAAATTGGACGCGACCTATTGGAGCTGTCGCACCAAGTCGCTACTTTGGGCGAGTATTTCGCGTGGGCGCAGCGATGCGAGGAATTCGTTAGACAGCTCGAAGACCGCAGTCGCGAGGAATTCGTTAGACAACTCGAAAAACACAGTCGCACCAAGCGTCCGCTGCTCTTGCCAGAAAATAGACATTTGGTGTCGAAAATCGCGGAACTCGAGGGTGCGAGAACTCGATTAGAGAGACGTTTCATACACAACGGTGGTGACTACGCAGGCACCAATAGTGGCGGCAATAACGCGGAAAGACTCGTTTGGCAAGAGATTGATACGGCTTTCAAAAGTCGTATACTGACCGGTGCGATGATTAATTCCAAGCACATCGAACCTCGTCAATTTCTCGAAGATGCGAGAGACATTGTATTCGATTGTGCGGAACGTCATGCAAAGGCACAACAGTGTGAAAGTGAATACCGTGTTTAACGGTGAATTTGTGGCAGGCGACAAACGTGCGAACAAAAGTATCAACACGAAAAACTATGAATTCTTTCGTACATCTGATATGCGAGAGTGGTACGTCTTGCTCGTTATGGAGCTTACCTTAGCAACTCTGGAGGAATTTCAGGAACGCAATAGCGGGTGGGCGTTGTCGCGTATACTAAATTTAATGGTGAACAAATATAATCTATTGCACGCGGGGTGTGTTGTGGAAATGACGCGTAAGATAATGACAAAGAGAGCGGTGATCAACGTGCGATCAAAGGACAATGCATGTTTCGCATGGTCAGTGGTGGCTGCTCTATATCCAGCCGTAACAAATACAAATCATCCATCTTCGTACCCCCATTATACGTTGGTGCTAAATCTTCAGGACATTGAATTTCCAATGACGCTGAACTAGATGAAAAAGTTTGAAAATTTCAACGACGTGTCAATCAATGTATATACTATCGAGAAAAGGAAGGAACTTGCAATCTTACCGATAGGGATTACCAATAGTAAGAAGAATAGGCACGTCAATTTGTTGTATGTGCAGGATCCGCAAGACGACAACATGGGACATTTTGCGTGGATCAAGAACCTATCCCGCCTCGTGAGCTCGCAACTGAGCAAGAATAGGAACAAGAAATACTTTTGCGATCGGTGAGTATACATTTTAATATAAAATAAAAAATAAAAGTAAATTATTTATTTGTTTAAAAAGAGTAAATATTTATGTTTTTTTTTTCAGATGCTTACATTATTTTTATTCGAACAATAAATTAAAAGTTCACGCCATTGATTGTCGAAAGATGAACAACTGCGCCATCAGGTTACCGAGCGACAACGACAAGTGGCTGAGCTTAAAAAACGACAGCAGGAAGGAGCGGCTTCCATTCGTGGTATACGCCGACCTTGAATGTACCCTAGAGAAAACTGATGCTGATCTGCAAACGATGTCGCGATGAAGAAAAAGGAGCCAGAGAGCGACGCCGAGATCAACACGTTATCCAGTTAGAAGCGTGAGGAAGAGGAGGAGGATGCGACGTCGAGAAAGAGGAAACGACCAAACTCCTGGTTGGATCTCTCACCGACATCGCGTAAATCTGATCAATCGAAAGCTCCACTGGATGTACCATCGACATCCTCTCCACCGATATCATCTATACCGTCCGCGACAGTGAGAACCGCGCAGCCTACAATGCTCAAATCACTCACAAATGAGGATATTTACGAAACCGCCGGCGACGTCTATTCGGAAAAAGTTACAAACGCCGGAGGGTCAAGAAGAGTTTCTAGAAACGTTACGAAATACTTTTGGTCCACTGGGCCAAGAGTATATCGGGGCTTTTCTGAGCGGCGGTCCAAAGAGCCGTGTACGTACGGCGTTTATTTCGACAAGGATGCAATGATGCTCGATAATAAACGTTTCAACGTGGATAAAGCGGATATCATAATTATCAGTGGCATACGATACGGCGGCACACCCGGTATTTACGAGTTGATCTTCAAGAAAATACCTGATGAAGACATTTACACGGAGGAGGACATGCAAAAGTACAAGAGCATACTGTTGATAACGAGCCTTTATAAATTAAAGTACAATCCTCTCTGGCGAATACAGGGCAACAAGGGATACAAGTACAATCATATAATTAAGAAGTTGATACCGACCGAATCCGGGAATAAAAAATGTGGAAAGGGATTATTCGCGCCTCGCGCGATGACGCTAACCGACAATAAGATCGACTACGTGCACTGGGACGACCGCAACGAGCTGGTGGATCGTCTAAAATTGCTCGACGCTTCGCGCCACGCTGGCAACAATGCCCACGACAACGAGATCATGTCGATCATCGAGGCCGGTCTTATTATAAATTGAATCGCGCGGCAGCAAGCTGTTCAATCAACGTTGAAATGCCGATCAACAAATTTGGGGTATTAGAGCAGATCAGAGACGTGCTGAACGCCGTTTTGCACCATCAGTGGAGCGGAATCGTGAGACATTTCGTGCGCAATAACGCTCTGTGTCGCTACGGATTTTGACGCAAAGTCGCGCAAGATTCGTCAAGTGGCGCAACCGGAGGCTGATACCGACGCCGTCAACAAACTATACGTGGATCAGTGCATTAAATGGGTTAAGCAATCAACTGAGAAAGTCAGATGAGAAGCTGACTGCGTTCGAGAAGGACGTGTAAGAGTTACGGATTGCGATAAACGAGCTTTGGCATTCGATTACCGCTGAGTCAGAAACGATAACGGACAACAATGGACAAACGGCCCAGGAACGGCTACAAACTACTAACAAACGGCAACAAACGGCGAAAAACGGTTCAGGAACGGCTATCGGACGGTTGTCGAGCGACTAAAAAACAGCTATCGAGCTGCTAACAAACGGCTCAGGAACGGCTATAAACGGCTAACAAATAGCTATAAACGACCAGCAAACGACAAAGAACGGCTATTGGAGGACAATAAACAGAAATAAACGGCTATTAAATGGTTGAAAGAAAGTTAAAGATATAAATCACAATATAATTTCTTTGCACATATTATTACGCGCCGACCAATCGCACCGCTAAAAACATGACATCGTCGAAATCCGATAGACGTAAAAATATCGAGAAGCAACGACTCGTCGAGGAACTGCACGCTCCGGCGAGAAGAAATTTTCCACAAAGACGCGTCATAGTGCGAGGGTACGACGACCTGTAGCAGGCTGACATCGTCGAGATGCGTCCGTACTCGCGTTTCAACAAAGGCTACCACTATATATTTACCGTCATCGATGTGTTGAGCAAGTACACGTGGGCCGTGCCACTCAAGAGTAAAGGTGGAAGCGAGACAGCCGACGCTATCGCTAAGATAATTCGAGACAGCAAGAGGTTCTCGAAAAACTTGCAAACCGATATGGGAAAGGAATTTTACAACGCCGACGTGCAACGTCTCCTGAGGAAACACGACATCAATCATTATTCCACATATTCGGTGATGAAGGCATCGGTCGTCGAGCGATTCAAACGCACGTTAAAGAACGACATGTGGAAGATGTTTACGCTCAATGGAACTTACAAGTGGGTCGACATGCTGTCGCGTCTCGTCGTTGATTACAACGCGCGCAAGCATCGAAGATCGGTATGCGACCCGTCGACGTTACCCCCGCAATCGCTGAAAGACTCCTCGGTACGGTGTACAGCGCGATAAAGATCGCAGGTCCGGCAAAGTTCAAAGCAGGTAACCCGGTACGCGTTAGCAAATACAAGACGATTTCCGAAAAGGGTTACACGCCGAATTGGACCACCGAAGTGTTTAAGATCGTTAAAGTGTAGCGTACTAATCCCGTAACCTATCTACTCGAGGAATATCGTGGAAAATCTATCGCTGGAGCGTTCTAAAAGCGCGAGTTGCATCGCGCGACTTACCCGGACGTGTAGAAAGTACTTCGCAGAAGGGGCGATGAGGTTTACGTGAAATGGCTGGGATTCGATGGATCGCACAACTCTTGGATACACAAGGACAATGTGGTTTAAATTATACAGACTGCATTTATTTTTACTATATAAAAATATGTATAAAATATAAAATATGAAATATACATATGAGGTATAAAATATGAAATACATATAAAGTATAAAATATGAAATACATATGAAGTATAAAATATGAAATACAAAGTATTTGAAATATGAAATACATATAAAATATTTTTATTAATATTCCTTCCAATATAATACGTTACATTACATACATTACATACATTACATACATTACATACATTACATACATTACATACATTACATACATTACATACATTACATACATTACATACATTATATACATTGCATACACTACGTTATGTTATACTACATTACGTTACATTATACTACGTTATACTACGTTATGTCACGTTATACTACATTATGTTACGTTACACTACATTATACTACGTTATGTTACGTTATAAGGGTTATTCGGTACTGTGGCCACGGTAACGTATCGGTCGAATCGGGTATAATGTATTGCTTATCGTTGTATAGACTTAGAGCAATCTTTTTTTCGCAACATGTATATACCTGATGCAATTTTGATCTTATACAGGACTGCTGTCGCGTCATTTCAATGTCATCACTCAGACATCGCGTGTAATCGTCGAACGTTATCGTTCTCGCGACAACGTTACTTTTGACGCCTTTAACCTTCTTCGTATCATTCTTGCCGTCGACCCGCAAGGCGTACATCTTTGCCCTAAGCCCAACGAATTCAGTCATTATAGCACCGTTGTTTTCGTCCTTCATCAAGCCGGGCACCTTCTTGTTCGCAAGCGGGATGCCGTACGCGTTGTCGATTGTGTAATCACTCGTGTCGAATCTATCAATGTCGCGTTTCACATTCTCGTACACATTGTCGCATTCGACGTGGTATATTAGACTGTTCGTGTCGGTGTACATAACTTTACATTTGTCGCGATACAGTGGTAACATATACTCGTGATGAAATTCGTACAAACACGTTTTAGATATGTCAAGGATGCACTTACCCACGTAGATCGGTTTGTCGAATTTTACTTCGAATTTACGCAGTTCAACGGCAACCAGATTCTCCGCAAAGACGCTTCGACTGTGAAAGTTTGGTTTCGCGATCATTGCCTCCGCTCCGTATCGTCCGTCCCACTTTGTTAATAATTTAACGTCAACGTGATTGCGCACGTTCTCAATGGTTTTGCCGAATACCGCGTTGTTCATTAACTTGTATAAATTTTTCTCGAAATCGTTCTTGGACAATGTTCTAAATTTTGTATTAAATTCTATATAATCGCGGAGCCATGGCGATTGCGCGAATTGCAATACGCGGTGGATCTTTGTAACACGAAGACCATGATGCGTACATTGCTGCAGGTTGCGATGTAGGTTGTAGTGTATGACGTAACGCTTCTTATCGTATTGAGTCGCGAGAATTTTTTCCTGCCGCTTGCCGGGCGGCTTATCGCGCGTCGGACAGAACGGTAGGTCAGCGTGCGCGTCGTGCAAATGTTGCGGATACTCGAGGTCGACTTCGAGAATGTAGCCTGTCGGGGAATCTAGCGCGACATCCGTAATATTAAAATTGGCTACGTCGTCGACCCATCGAAAATCGGCGTAAGGCAATGGTTGACACATTGCCCAGCCGTACAAGTTGTTTACATCAAAATACATCAGGTACGACGATGGTTTCGATGGATCGTACGACTGCATGTACTTGTTATTAGCTCGCGCGTATCTGCCTGAACATTGACTCGAACCGCCGCGTATACCGCGTTTGATGAACATGACCATGTCAATGTCGGTGAGCAGTTCGAAATTTATGCGAGTATGTTTTAACATGGCATTCCACGTATACCCGGAAAGAGTATAGTAGGGTATACGCAGGGTCGAGCTCATAACTCGCGACACAGCTGTCGCGGAAATTTTCAAAGATATCGGCCAAAAACAAGACATCAGTTTTGAGGTAAAGATTGCTGTACTCGCCTAATGTTCGAATGGAGAACCACTGCCAGACGTTGACCGCGTGCGCGTAATCGCTCTCGGATACAGTGTCGCCTGTCAACGAACTGTAAAACGAGTCGCGCGGTGGTAAACTCAAATCCTCCAACATTTCGACGCAGTCAATGTACTCGTACGGAAATACACACTTTCGCGTTAGCAAATCGAAATTTTCTGTGGATAATTTACAAAATTCGCGTTGCAATATTCACAGTTTATCCTTGCCGAAAAAAGATGTTAATTTTTCGAGACTGGTATTGAGAAATTTATATGAATCGATGAATCGTAATTTCACGCAAGTTGTCTGATCATTTTTTTTCTTCGGTGCTTGACATTTTTTGTCAAGCACCAAAGATAAATAAAATAGATTTTTCTTTTGTTATCGGTAGTACGTCGATCAAGCCTTTGAACGCGGTAGCTATTTCTTTTATGATAAAATGCGCGTTATAACCGGATAAGCTGTGAAAAACTATGGGAATGTAATGGGAATCTTTATAATTTAGATTACAGTTTGAATGCACGGGACCTCTGTAACGACCGGTCAGATGGCAATAATCGCGTACTCGCACGTCGTCCGACGCAAAAGGTTTTTCGCAAATGTGACACTGTGTTGCGCTGTTAAACTTTTCCTACTGTTCGTTCGGGAGAGTTACCATGGGGATATTTGCGAATAGAATACCTTTTACGCGATGCGCTAATTTCTCGAGTTCGTTGGCAAACCACGTGATACAATCCTTATCGCGACAAAACCGATACATAGACAACGATTCGTTGTACGAGCACTGCACGTAGTACCCTATGCTAAATACCTGATGATGTTGAGACATGTACGTGGACGCTTGCGGATCAGCATCCGTTTTCTCTAGGGTACATTCAAGGTCGGCGTATACAACGAATAGAAGCCGCTCCTTCCTGCTGTAGTTTTTAAAGCTCAGCCACTTGTCGTTGTCGCTCGGTAACCTGATGGCGCTGTCGTTCATCTTTCGACAATCAATGGCGTGGACTTTTAATTTTTCGCTCGAATAAAAATAATGTAAACATCTGAAAAAAAAAAAATAAATATTTACTCCTTTTAAACAAATAAATAATTTATTTTTATTTTTTATTTTATATTAAAATGTATACTCACCGATCGCAAAAGTATTTCTTGTTCCTATTCTTGCTCAGTTGCGAGCTCACGAGGCGGGATAGGTTCTTGATCCACGCAAAATGTCCCATGTTGTCGTCTTGCGGATCCTGCACATACAACAAATTGACGTGCCTATTCTTCTTACTATCGGTGATCCCTATCGGTAAGATTGCAAGTTCCTTCCTTTTCTCGATAGTATATACATTGATCGACACGTCGTTGAAATTTTCAAACTTTTTCATCTGGTTCAACGTCATTGGAAACTCAATGTCCTGAAGATTTAGCACCGACGTATAATGGGGGTACGAAGATGGATGATTTGTATTTATTTTGGCTGGATATACAGCAGCCACCACTGACGTTGCGAAACATGCATTGTCCTTTGATCGCACGTTGATCACCGCTCTCTTTGTCATTATCTCTCGCGTCATTTCCAAAACACACCCCGCGTGCAATGGATTATATTTGTTCACCATTAAATTTAGTATACGCAACAACGCCCACCCGCTATCGCGTTCCTGAAATTCCTCCAGAGTTGCTAAGGTAAGCTAACGTAAGATAACGCGCAAGTCGTACCACTTTCGCATTACGAAAAAGTTCATAGTTTCTCGTGTTGATACTTTTGTTCGCACGTTTGTCGCCTGCCACAAATTCACCGTTGAACACGGTATTCACTTTCACACTGTTGTGCCTTTGCATGACGTTCCGCACGATCGAGTACAATGTCTCTCGCATCTTCGAGAAATTGACGAGGTCCGAAGTGCTTGGAATTAATCACCGCACCGGTCAGTATACGACTTTTGAAAGCCGTTTCGGTCTCTCGCCAAACGAGTCTTTCCGCGTTATTGCCGCCACTGCTCTAATCGAGTTCTCGCACCCTCGAGTTCCGCGATTTTCGTCACCAAAGAATGCCTATTTTCTGGCAAGAGCCGCGGACGTTTGGCGCGACTGTGTTTTTCGAGCTGTCTAACGAATTCCTCGCGACTGCGGTCTTCGAGCTGTCTGACGAATTCCTCGCATTGCTGCGCCCACGCGAGATGCTCGCCCAAGGTAGTGACTTGGTGCGACAGCTCCAACAGGTCGCGTCCAATTTGCTCGAGGTTTTCCATGTTTTTGAATCTTTTTTTACACTATTTTTTTAAATCGCCTCACATTCTTCCACGGAGCACTTGCACGTGACTTTAGCACATGATAAACAAGATCGTTCACAATTTTGAACGTGATAGTGTAAACGAATACATACTGTGGTTTCGACGCAACTCATTCCTTGTTATATACTTTTCTCTTTCGTCTTTTCTCCAAAAAATCTCCAAAAAAATTAGTTGCCGCATTCTTGGAAGTGACGGTTTTTTCCAGGGTTAACATCTTTTCCTAACATATGATAGTTCTGAAAGGTTTTTCATTATTATCGTAATTCTACTTTTCAATTAGTTGTTAGTGGTTGATAATTGTTTGAAAAATACGTTGGTTTTTTTTTAACGTTGTCTAAATGCCTCCCTTTTCTCCTAAATTCCGGAGCGCGAGCTGCGCGAAGCATAAATCCCCACCACCAAAACCACGTTATAGTTTTAGAAGTGGGTGTAGCGTATTTATACTCGGTTAATTTTATACGGTCAGTCTCGTATCGGCCGCTTGTACGAACGGTTTACTTGTTATAACCGAGAGATAAAAATGTATTCCGATGAAAGAAGCAACAGTGACAGCAGACGCGTAAATTATTACGTGCCAATTCGCGATGTTGAAACTCCATCGTGTGCGAACAAGTAAGTTTCGTTTAATTTATAAAACCTTTTATTTTTATAACTTTGTGCGAATTGTATTATTTTGAAACTAATTTTGTTATTTTTGTACAGCACTTCGTTGGAGCGTCGTGCGGTTCATATACTCGGCAGACGATCTGCCTTGACAGCTACATCTTACAAATATTTGGACATTGGAATCATCGTTGGAACTGCATCCTATGTGGAATTGATTCTCGGTAACAACCGAGGAAATCGGATGATGTTACCGCACGCAACGTGGACAGCGCTCATCGAAAAACGTGCACTAATTGAGCGACTCGTGCTGTCAACCGCGCCTTCATCGCTATCGATTCGAGATCTAGTAGTGGAACTCATTAAAATACGCGGTGAAAATATTGTATAACTTACGTTAAAAGATACATGTTTTTACATAAAGCCGTCAACTGTACTGTTTTTATTCGAGCTCGAACATTGTGTCGAGCATGAATATTTCAAGCTGTCTCAAAAAACGAATGAGGTAAATGAAAGGTTCGATCGACTTGTTTATAGTTTGCAAAGTAAGTGGTTTACTGCAAGCTTGAGAGACAACGCAGTTAGTCTTGCGCGATGTATATGACAAAACCTCTGGCATAGATTGTGAACTATTAGCTTATAACGACCTGCCTTCAGATCGGCAGCAAACGCGGACTAGCTCGCCGGATCAGGAGTTCGCTAGGTAGGTCCTGAGACAATAGACGCGAGCGTAGTGTTTAAAAAAAAAAAAAATATAATTTATTTCGCTTAGATATTTGAGCGTTGTAAAAGATACAAATAATTGACTAGCGTGGTGTGGGTTGTACCGCTGAGATCCGCAGATTATCTGCTTATATAGTATCGGTGGTATAATATCGGCGTGCGTACTTCGGAGGCGCGAATGCCCAGTACGTCTTAATGCAGAATGTCTTAACAGACGTAATAATACCGGTGCGTGTACTTCGGAGGGAGCCGCGAATGCCCAGTACGTCGTAATACAAGAAGTCTTAACCGTCGTAATAATACCGTCGCGTGTACTTCGGAGGCGCGAATGCCCAGTACGTCTTAATACAAGAAGTCTTAACCGTCGTAATAATACCGTCGCGTGTACTTCCGAGGCGCGAATGCCCAGTACGTCTTAATACAAGAAGTCTTAACCGTCGTAATAATACCGTCGCGTGTTCTTCGGAGGCGCGAATGCCCAGTACGTCTTAATACAAGGAGTCTTAACCGTCGTAATAAAACCGTCGCGTGTACTTCGGAGGCGCGAAGGCCCAGTACGTTTTAACGTGAAGTCACACGACACGGGTGTCGTTATACGCCGGGCGCGGTCCGGCCGTGAGTTCGCCTGAACGTGATATTACTGGCGGGAGAAACGGCGTCGGAAACGTCTGGACGTACGGACCAGTTCGTCCCGATTAGCCAGGAGTCGTGTGCGTCGGCGACGAGAGCACTCGACCGACACGGAGAGCTCTCCACCTCGGTTTTCCGCCTTCGCGGGTATTGGAAACAAGACGACTAGGATAAGCAGTAGCGAAAGCACTCGATCGTGGACGGAGAGCTCTCGACCACGATTACTGCTCGTATCTCGGATCAGGATCTGAGTGACAATTTTAGTCTACTGTTCGCTGTTTATATACCGCGGCGATATGGTATTTTACGGTCCCGGTGTGGGGGATTGACAGCAGCGCGCACATGCGTCGATGAACGCGTGGTCGGAGCTGTTAACTCGATTTCGGCGCTCGGCGGCGCTCGGGTCCCGTCGGCCTTGTCGGTGTGCCGTTCGGGCCGGCCGCGACGTCTCGAGCCGTTATCACGGCGAGATCGCGGTTTTGTAATTGTTTAAAAATGTGTGTGGGCGCATCGCGCCCACATTTCCGCCCGGCGGATGTTTGGCCAGGCGGTCACCGGCGGGTGTAAGCCGGGACACGATGCGGGTTAGGGGCGCATCGTTACAAGCTTATGTTGTGGATCAACTTATGCTCGATGCTCTGACGAGACGGGGATATGATGTAGTGGGTTAACATGAATAAATGTAAAATATGTGTATGTAAAAAAAATTTTAATTTATTTTCCTTCCTTTCCTTTTCCTTTTTATATAGATAAGAGGGCGAGCGAACGCGATCGGGAGAACGCGAACAAAATAGAGAGAACGCGAAGAGATACGCGAGCGAGCGGGGAAAAGACACGAACGGGCGACATCCTCTGTTTAGTACATGGTACGCGAACTTATCGTTTTTTTATTTCTAAGAACCTTAAAAATGAGTTGTCGCATTATAATATAAGGTAATCTTATGATAATTCTAATAGGAGGTAAGTGCTGATAACATAGAGGGAGGTAAGTGCTGATTACCCCGCGTGATTTCTTATCACTATCATTCTCCTCGAAGAAAATAAGTGCTGATAACATAGAGGGAGGTAAGTGCTGATACCTTCCCGCGTGATTTTTTATCACTATCATTCTCCTCGAAGGAAATAAGTGCTGATAACATAGAGGGAGGTAAGTGCTAATACCTTCCCGCGTGATTTCTTATCACTATCATTCTCCTCGAAGGAAATAAGTGCTGATAACATAGAGGGAGGTAAGTGCTAATACCTTCCCGCGTGATTTCTTATCATTATCATACTCCTCGATGGAGGTAAGTGCTGATAACATAGAGGGAGGTAAGTGCTGATACCCTCCCCCTTCCCCCTGCATGATTTCTTATCACTATCATACTCCTCGATGGAGGTAAGTCGTGATAACATAGAGGGAGGTAAGTGCTGATAACCCCCTCCCCGGCGTGACGTCAGCCCCCTTGCCCGCGAGATCCCCCCCCCCCCCGCCCCGCCTACCCCTCGCCCACATTTTATTTAGAATCCCCATATTATACCTACTTACAGATGCAACAACAATTAATTATTTATTTATTTTATTTCATGCTTTCAAACAGTGATGTAGCTTCATATGATCATTATATTAGATAACGACTTAATTGTCATCTCATTTTCCGTTTACGTTTGTATAAGTTTTTCTTTTCAACGTTTGACTTATTGTCAATTAATTTGTTCTTTATGTATGTTATGTCAGTGTATTAGTATCTTTAATTTAATCTCTTATCTAGCATCCCTGCTGCTCAATTATATGTATAATGGTACGGCTGAAGAAGACTCCCCCCCCCCCCCCTCACAAACAGTCAAAGTCATTTCTGTGCTTTCCAACGCGTACACTCTCCTTTCCTTCAGATGCACGCCAAGAAACGGCGAAAAGTATTGTAGCAGCCTCGATTTACGGCCGTCTTTATTTCCAGATTTTCCAGGCCGCGGCAGTATAAATTTGACAACGTTGCGTGCCGGCCGGCCGGAATCTATTTGTGCGAACATACTTTGTGAAGACGGCCGTGAGTCAGGCCGACTATTATCAGCTGATTTCAACGTTGCCACATCGGATAGCGCGGCCTGAGAGTCCTGAGACGATCGTGCTTATTATGAAATATTTTTAGCAAAATATTTTATCGACGTAATAAAACATGTATATAATAAGATAAATTAATTAATGTTATCGTACGTTTAACCAATTCTGACGAATTTTACGTACGATTTTAATTATACATTGCATATTGCATGATAATAAATGTGCAGAATATCTACAATATCGGTTAACATGTTACCGACATGTATCCGACATGTCAGGAATCATGTAGCGCCTCATGCTGAAAACCAATAAACTATAAAACGTGGAAAAGTAACGCTTTGACAACCAAAACGGTTCTTGCGTTTCATTTCGTTATTATTTGCTATACGCTAGTGCTGTGATGTGCAGTGTACTCATAAGATTTTGAAAATACGCCGGCTGCCAAGATTACCAAGGAATATATACTACGTGCAACGGCTTTACCACTTTTTTCGAGCTGTCAGATCGCGTGTGCCCCCTCATGTGTTCCCCCATCACTAGGCTTTGTATTCACATTTTCGTTTTACGGTTGTTTAATAACTGTCGAGGGAAAGGGATGCAGTCGGCGTATTTTTGAAGCGTGCTAAAGTGATCTGTAGTGTGATTTTACGTAATTGTCTTTTTATTTGGAAATAAAGCGCAAAAATGTACAACGTGTCATTTCTCGCTTCTGACGTTACGATTTCAACGTGGCCGCGGCGAGTACCCAGGAGTCTTAACATATAAAAATAAAAAAATAACGAAATGGCGAACCGCTAAGAAAAAAAGTAAAAGAAATCCTTTAATTAAAAAATCCCTGCGTGGTGTAAAAGAGACTGGTTTCTTGTACAAAACAGTCTTAGTTATAATAATCGGATGCATAATTTTTTTAATTTACTGTAAACGTAGTTGAAAAAACTTAAAATTTTGGTATTTATGCATAAAAGCGACTCCCTCTCCGATTTGGTTTATTTTTTAATATGTTGTTGGGGATGTTTTCCCGAGTCATTTCATATATGTATATATATAAGGGTCGGACTCAAATAGTTTTGGAGATACAGGCTGAGAAAGGATAAAAATAATAAATACGAAAGTAAACGTTTAATGATGATTTATTCAACACTATCATTAGGAATCTGAAAGATTTCAGCCATTGCATCAAAGAATGCGGTAATCCGAGCGTAAACAAACCAATAGAGTCACTTTGAAAACATAAACAAACAGGCTATACTACACAGGGACTTCCACGCAAAACAAGATCCACTCCCACTACTATTCATCGTACAGATAAATATGTACTTTTTATATACCAACTGTTCTCTGCTTTAACAAATATGTGCTTTCTAAGTTGAAACACATACAAAGCACACACTTGGTTAAAATCTTTCAGATTCCTAATGATAGTGTTGAATAAATCATCATTAAGGGGATCCTGAAGTGACAGGCAAACTCCAACGTGACAGCGCCACGATCTAGCACGGAACTAAAAATAATCGATAATTTCGATCGTTTACTATGTTTTCTGTGTTACCGTGCGATACCTGTCCTTGTCTAACGGATACCTATACGATATATCTGTCCTTGTCAGATTGCAGGCAGCGCCATCTCTGACAAGATCCGGACACTACTGTTTCATGCAACACTGCTCTTCTTGTCATTCTGCTTGTGTATTTGCATTTGTAACATGTGGGCGGATAAATCTTTTTTTCTACGCTTTGAATCTTAGTTCTACTTGCATGATATTGTTCCTACATGCAGTGTTGTTAGACGGGCCGGGTTTTTCGCGCATGCGCGACGGTGACGGGTGGGATGAGGCAGCGAATACAGTGCCTGTGCGGGTACTGCCGGTATAGAAGAAATGGGCGCTTAGCGGGCTCGACGTAAGGACAGGCTAAGTTAAGATAAGTATACGTTATTTACTTCAATATGGATTTAAATGGAAAAGGAGCAATTAAGAAACGTAAGATTAGGGAATTCCAATCTTCATGGCTAGATAAGAATGTTTTTAAAGGATGGTTGGCTCCTTACCACCAAGAAAATAAAGCAATATGTTAATATGTACTGCATGTAATAAGACCATCAGATATTGTAAAACAGATTTGGTTAAACATTTACAGACGGTCAAACATATTAAAAATGTAAATTTTAAAGAAATTGATAATAATGATGAATTACCATAATTGTCACATAAAGATAAAGTCAAACGAGCCAAAATTAAATTAGCAGCATTTTTTGCTAAACACAAAAAATTTATATGGACACAAACAAATCTGATGAGAAATAATAATTTTGCTTTTATTTTTTTATTATTATTTTGCTTAGACACACATCTAGCCACTATTTTTCAATGCATGCTAGTCATTATTATTATTAATATCATTTGTATGATTTCAGAATTTAAGTTAAAACCAAAGAGCATTTTATTCGGAAATTATTTATGTTAATATATAAGTAAATATTAATATTATTTATTTTCCATTAATAATAAATAAAATTTTATTTTTATGTTATTTAATAGTATTTTATTTAATAGTATTTAATACGTTTGTTTTAAAATGCATATTTTACTTTTATTTGATTATTAAATATTTAAATACTGTATGTAATTTTAAAATGTTATTAATTTTTTATTTTCTGTGAAACAAATATTTCAATATTTTTTTTTGTTTTTATATTAAGTACAATGCTTATACCATTTTATAACAAAATGTACTTTTATTTTATGAATACTGGTAAGGTTTTTGGCAGTTTTCCTTACCCCTGCAACGAATGTTGGTATTCTATAAGATTCTGCCAAATAAAATATTTTACTTTTATTTACAAGTGTCTTTTATTTCATAAATTATATCGCCCTCCGTTCTGTTTTTTAACTGATTTTTTATTATTAAATTTTTATATTAATAAATACAAATTATTGAATTTTTAATATTTATATTTTCGTATATACGTATTATATATTAAATATATTAAAATTTTACAAAATTTTGAAACAATTTTGTATGGGCGACTAAGGAACTCCTTTTCAGTACTAATAGGTTCTGTACTGAAGCCACAGTTGACGCGCATGCGCGGAAAACCCGGCCCGTCTAACAACACTGCCTACATGTTGTCCTTAGGGCGCTCTAGGACCCTTTAGCATGAATTAACTGTACAATTTTTGTAATCATCGATTATTGTCGTTAGGTGACAGCTGTACGTGCCAAAAATAAGTGAGATTTTTAACTTTTTTTCGATTTTGATAAAAACTCGTCTGGAGCGCCCTTCATTTTTATGCGTACTTTAATTGTGTAAAAGAGTTTTTCGATTCTGTAAAGCCAATTCAAAGATTTATCCGCCCAAAAAAAAGGGTAAAACAGAGTTCTACAGACGACTTCAGGATCCCCTTAAACGTTTATTTTTGTATTTATTATTTTTATCCTTTTTCAGCCTGTATCTCCGAAACTATTTGAGTCCGGCCCTTATATAATATATATAAAATGACTCGGGAAGACATCCCCAACAACATATTAAAAAATAAATCAAATCGGAGAGGGAGTCGCTTTTATGCATAAATACCTCCTTTCTCAGCTTGTATCTCCGAAGCTATTTGAATCCGACCCTTATGTATATATATATAAAATGACTCGGGAAGACATCCCCAACAACATACTAAAATATCAAGCAAATCTGAGATGAAGTCGCTTTTATGCATAAATACCAAAATTTTAGTTGCAGATAATATTGTATATAAATAAAAAAAATTTATTAACTCATCCCTAATCAGTTATCCCTGGACCATATAATAGTTCCTCAGCATCCATATGGAATCGTCATTGTTGGCGCTTATATTTTGTTTTGCACGCAAACGCCCTTCATGAGTGCTTTGTTGCGCTCGGCGCTCATTTTTGCGTATGTGTTTTTCGTCGATTGCGTAGCAGTATTGGGTTGAATGAATCGATCATTAATTTCGTATGCATTTTTAACTGTTGGGCATGAGGGAATTTCTTCTGGCTTACACAAGTTGCACCTTCAATAATTTCAAATCCAAGTTCTCATCGATTATTTTCGCAAAATTCCACGTCACTTCCACCCACTTTACGAATTAGCTTATTATTGCAAAAACAGTATTTATCATTCTGTAGCTGATACTCGAATTTACTTACTGTTATACCTGCCGCTCGGCGCAGTCGAGCGCTTGATACCGCATAATGGAAAATGCTATACTTCCGTCAATTTTATGAAATTCTTTCTGAAATTTTCCTGAGTAAACTTTTTTTAAACATTTATCTTTCAAAATTCTAGTATATACAAATAAAAAATCAATTTTTTAAATAATTTTACAGTGGAGTCCCCGCTAGTAGAGCAGTATTAAAGTAGATTCTACAATATCAAAAAGTGTGCAAATTAGAAACTTGCACATTGCTTTCTCATCATTTTTTTCGCTTATAAAATTTCCTCTATCTATGAGAAATTTGCCAAATCATTAGCATATAATAGATTGACTCCCTCATAAAGAAAGCTTCATGAGCCAAAAAAAAAATGACGAGGAAGCAATGTGCAAGTTTCTTATTTGCACAAATTTTTTATTAAATATAAGGTAAATGTCCCAGTGGCCGGACGTTTAAGCATAAGTTTCCACAAATAATACAATTTATAATATTAAAAAGATCTTTAATAACAAATATTTGTATTTATTCGAAAATTTAAGATTCCCTTAAGCAGGAAAAAATTATTTTAACTCATAAATATCAATTATTAATTAAATATTTACATAAGTAATGGAGCGTATTAATGTACCAGTAACCGGACAGCTTAAATAGGCTATGGCCTAGTATCCGGACATAACTTGTCCCAGTGTCCGACCATATGATAAGAAACTTAGTATGCTGATGAAAAATATTGTTATAAATAGATGATGACAGAAAACAACTCTAAATTAGCGTTTATATACTTATCTTACAGAAAAATCTATTGATTGCAACAGGCGACACTGCATGACATTAACCTCTCATTTTCGCGTCCGGCAGCGTCCGGCGATTGGGACTTCACTGATACTTTTAATGTACCAGTCTCCGAACGCTCAAAAGTATCAAATGCTTATTTAATCAATTTTATTAAATACAAAAATTTTTAATTAGGTTTACTTCTCTTTCCCAATTAATCGTTAAATATTAAAGTTTTTTTTTACAATTATTATTTTTATTTGTAATTGTTCAAATAAATAGTAAATATTTTTCTCCAATTTGTCCGGCCATTGGGACGTGTCCGGCCATTGGGACGTTTACCTTAAAGTAAGTCCGGGATAGATGCCCTACTTTATGTTAAGGACTGGTTTTATATATTTTAGCTTGATATATGTATGTTTATGACATTCATATAATTCTTTGCTCAAATAATCAATTCAAATTTAAATTCAATTCACTTTACTGCATCTCTTCCGAGTTTACAAGGCGTTTTTAAAGAACGTTCCCAAACCTTTACATAACCTCGATATCCCCAAAAATCCTGGCCATTGGGCGACCTCACATACTAATATCCCTTAATTTCCTTCCGGCCTTCTCCCTAACCCGCTTTCTCCTTTCCTCCTGCTCCTTCCTTTCTTACGTCCATCTTCTTCCGTTAGCATCTCTTATAGCCGCTCCGTTCCTCCCTCCTTCTGTTTGACTTCTCTTCCGTCACCTGCCTCTCCTTCCTTTCAATCTCCATGCCCTATACAGAAAAATCAAACCGAACCAAACAAAATCAACATTAACCACCATTTCTTTTCTCATCGTCTCATCTCTCCTCCCATCCCCTTCTCAGCCCTTCTCCACCCTCAACCTTCCCTTCTTCCTTGCCTTCCCTGGTCCTCCTTTCTTCCCTTCTCTACTCTTCTTTCTTTTTTCCTTTTTCTTCCTCCTATCATACTCTCCTCCATTACTTTAGATCTTCGTCCTACTTCAGCTCCTTTCCGCTCACCCAAATCCTTCTGCTCGTTGCTACCACCGTGTTCCCTTCCCTTCTTTCCTTTTTTGCTTTGTCCTCTATCCGCCACCTCATTTTCCTCTCATTTCTCGTCAACTCTTAGTCTACCATTACCCCCCATCTCTTCTTCAGCTCCCAGCGCTTATCGAATAATTCTTCCTTGTCCTCTTCCTCCTACATTTCCACCAACAGCACCTCCTTTCTTCCTTCACCCCGTATCTCCACTACCCCTTTCACTCCTGCCCTCCTATCTAACGCTATTTCCGCAATCACCTCCATAAATTCCCTTCTTTCTAGAGGCCCTGCTCCTTCCACCCTGCTCCATACTAGCGTTCCTTTTCTCTTCTTTGCCCTCTCTCTTTCTTCTCTTTCCTCCCTGTGCACCCTTTCCCTTTCACTTCTCTCTCTCTCTCTATTCTCATTACTTCGGCTCTTCTTCTTACCAATTCCCACGCATTTCTCTTCTCTCCTTCCGAACCTCTTTCCATCTGCTCTTCCTTCCTACTTTCCCTTTCTTTTTCCTCATTAGCTAAGCTCCTCTCCGTACTCTCTTCTCTAAACGCCATTTTCATTTCGTTCTCCCTTTCACTGTATCTCTTTCTCCCTTCAACTCTCTCCTCGCCTCGCCTCTCTCCCGTCCTTTCTTCCGTGTCTCTCTCCCTGTCTCCACCTTCTCTCCTTTTCTCTTTTTCTTCCTTTCTCTCCCAGCTTTCTTCCTACCTCTCTACTATCCATCCTTCTCTTCTCATCTTGTTTTTGGTCCTCCTCCCTTTATTTTCTTCCTCCGTCGCTATCCATCTCTCTGCCTCTCTCTCAACCCATGCCTTCACTCTCTCCGCCCTTTTATCACCTTGTTCAATTTCATTACCTTTTTCCTTGTCGTGTGAGCCCCTCTCCTTCTTATTTCTCCCTTCATCCTCACTCGCCACCTCCTCCCACCAGTCTCTGTTTTTCCATTTCTCATCCCATCCTCTCTCGCTGCTCTCCCCTCTCTCATCTTTCTTCTCTTCTTCTATCCTTGTTCCTCCATTGTTCTCCTCCACCGTCTTTTTCTCCATCTCTCCTTGCTTTTCAGCCTCTTTGCCCCGAATCTCCTCTGCCTGTCTTTTCTCTATCCTATCTAATTGCGCTCTTATCTCCCTCATTTCCTGCCTTAGTTCATCTCCTTCCCGCTTTATTTCCTTCACTATTTCCTTTCGTATTTCTCTCAGCCCCTTTATCAATTTTTTTACACAATCCTTCTCTTCCATTTCCCTTCTTGCTCTCTGCATTCTCTCCTCTCTTGCCACTGTATAAAGGAAACTGTCATTAGTGATCTGTACATATTTCTGCAATCCACCGTGTAATCATAACTGTTATGCCTATTTGTGCCCGCCGCTATTATTCCTTACTTCTCCTCTCTCCCTTCTATCTCGCGACCAGCGTATTTAGCCTACTTGAGTATTCTCACTTTCCTCCTTTCGGCTTATATGTCTTACCGTTCTCTCTGCTAGATCCTCGCATTCTAACCTTCAAATCTTCTTGCTGTCCCTTCGTCCTTCCGCAATACCACGTGACTTCACATTGCCACCGGCTTATCCGCTTCCTGCATTGTACTTCGCCTTGCGTTCCTAAACCACGTCTCAGCGTCCCGCATGAGTGCCACCCTTGTTGACACCCAGCGCCGCCTCGACTCCTCGTTCCTTCCGCCTCTCCGCTGATCCGCCGACGCGCCACCATCGCTCCTTCTCGCACCACGCGTGCCACGATCTCTGGGTTCAGTTCCGCGCCACGTGTTTCTGTGCCCGTCACCTTGCCTCTCTCTCTCTCTCTTTTGCCTCTTACTTGTATCTCTCTGAGCAGGCGCATTGCTATGCTCTCTTCTTCCGGGCCCCTTCTGTGCCGATCTTTCTTCATCTCTCCCTCCTCCTCCCGGCCCAGCCTTGCTCCAACTTAACCTCTTTTCCTCAGGTTTTTTCTATCCTTGATTGACTCCAAACCAGGGGCGTAAACTAGGGCGGGCTAGAGGGGGCTCAGCCCCCCCTTGAGCTACATCCAGCCCCCCCTTTAGGGCGCGGGCACACGAGCCCTTTGCTCAAATAATCAAACTCTTTATTATAAATATCTAATGTTACAAAAAATTACAAGGAACCAACATATTTTTAACAAAAAGTGTATTGGGCCATCTTACTCAACTATCGGGCAAGGATGCCTCACCTACTAAAAAGGATACATGCCCATTTCTAAGAATATAGAAATAAACGAAAAACACTTGTAATAGAAACAAAAATATTATTCTAATCAATTATAATGTTTTTACACAGTAATATGCCTTTTACAAATTTTAACGTATACAAATAAATATAGGTACTTTTTACAAAATTTAATGTTACAAACAAATAAACCTTTTACAAAGTTTAACGTTACGAATTTTTCAACATATGAAGTAGTAGTATGTCTAAAAACATAAACATTGATTTAAATAGTATGATACCTATACTTTATATACGTGGAGCATCTACCCCATTTTAATGGTAAAGACGCCCCACATATTTTTTTAAATTCTAATGTAACGTACTTCTACGTACACCCACTTATAACTTAACTTCAATTATCTACCCGAGAAAAAATGATTAGATATAATCATATATAATTATATCTGGTATATATATAATTATATATAATTATATATGTTTTTATATAGGGTCATATCTAATTATACATGGTCACGTGTGCAATCAGTAGTCCCACATACAACCAGATATAGCATTATATCTAATTGTATATAAATGTATGTGAAACCAGATATAATGATATATGAGTATTGTATCCTACATATAACTAGATATAGTATTATATAAAACTATATATACAGTCATATATAGCCAGATATATTAATGCGAATAATCTGGTCCTATATACAACCAGATATAGCACTATATCTAATTGTATATAAATGTATGTGAAGCCAGATATAATGATATGTGAGTAGTGTATCCTACATATAACTAGATATAGTATTATATACAACTATATATACAGTCATATATAGCCAGATATATATTTTAATTCAATTCAAGTTTATTGTATCTCTCTCGAGTTTACAAGGCGTTTTTAAGGAACGTACCCAAACCTTTACAAGTCCTCAAACTCGACCCCACAAAACCTGACCATTGGACGACCTCACATACTGTTACCCTTCCCACCCTCTCCCTTAATATCCCACCGGCCTTCCTCCCCGACTTCCTTCTTCCCTTTCCTTTTGACTTCTTCTTTCCTCGCGTCCCTTTCTCCTCCATCTGTTCCTCCTTTCTCTGCTCCTTCATCTTTCCTCGAGTTCGTTTTCCTTCCTCGGCTCCTCCTTTTTTCTACTCTCCCTTCCCTTCTCCTTCTATTCTGCCATTCCACCTCCTCCTACCTTTTCCCTCCACGCCTGCAACCTACATACAGAATACATACAAAATGAAACAAAATAAACACAAGCCAAATTTCCTTTCTCCTTTTTCTCCCCTCTCAGCCCCTTCTCCTTCTCTTTCACCTTCAACCTTTTCCCCTTTCCTGACAAACTGCTTTATTTTCTTCTTCCTCATTCTTCTTTCTTCTTTCCCCTTTGCAACCTCTTCACACTATTCTCCATTCCTTCAGACGTTCATCCCAGAACCTCCTATCCAACGCTATCTCTGCTATGACCTCCATGAACTCATTTATCCGCTCCTGCCTCTTATCTATCCTTGTTACGCACGCTCTCATTTCCCTTACTTCCTGCCTCAGTTCCTGCATCTCCTGTCCTATTCTCCTTACTTCCTTGGCCACTTCCTCCCTCCCGTCTTCCTGCTTCGCCTTTGGGTTAAACTTATTCATTCCTTCCTTATCTTCGCTTCTTCGCTGCGTCTCGTGCCGTCTGTTTCCTCTTTTCTCTCATCGGCTTACCGCTTTCCGTTTGCCGTCTGCTTTCCTCTTCTTAGTCTGCTGCCTAACCTTTTGCTTTTCGCACGTGGGTCTCCTCTCAATCTCGCCTCCGTACATCAGCCTTGCTTATCACGCCATCTTTCCGACCGACAGCCACCGCGGTGGCGCCGCTTCTCTCTTTTTACCTTCGCTTCCTCTATTGTCGTCTCCTTCCGAGAGCACTGCACCACCGTCGGTACCGTCGTCCACCACTTTACCATCCAACTCTCTCTACCATGGCTGATGTTTCTCTTCAGGTTGCCGCGCTGCGCTTACCTGTCTCTGTCATTGCTAAACGCTCGAGCCCTTGCCCGTGATTGCTTTTTTTCTCTCCTTTTGCCTCTCCCTTTCCTCCCTTCTTCTTCATTCTTCCTTCTTCTACCTTTCGCATGATCCTCTCACAACCTCACGCCCTCCTCTCTTTTGCCGCTTTACCTGCATTTTCTGTCAACTGTCTTGTGTTGCTCATTTCATACCTCGTTCTCTGCCTTTCTATATCCATCTCCACTTGTTTATCGCTCCGCTCATATCACTGTACTCCGTTTTATCATCGTGCCACTGCTCCCTTCCTTGCCTTTCTCTTCCCTTCTCTCTCTCATCAGCTCCCCATCCTAACCTAACTTTCTCCTCTCTCGTATTTCTCGTCTTACTCCTCACATTTTCCTTTCCTGCCTGCGCTTCCAATATCACTGCACCTCCCGCCTCTTCTGCCTCCGTTTCTTCCTTTTCCTCATCCTCCTTTACTTCTTACTACTGTTTTCCTCCAAGACAAAACTCCTGCTCTCCTTTGAGCAGCCGTTTACTTAGCTCGCGCAACCGGAAGTCCATATAGCCAGATATATTAATGTGAATAATCTGGTCCTATATACAACCAGATATAGCACTATATCTAATTGTATATAAATTTATGTAAAGCCAGATATAATGAGATATGAGTAGTGTACCCTACATATAACTAGATATAGTACTATATACAACTATATATGCAGTCATATATAGCCAAATATATTAATGTGACTAATCTGGTTCTATATACAACCAGATATAGCACCATATCTAATTGTATGTAAATGTATGTGAAGCCAGATATAATGATATGTGAGTAGTGTACCCTACATATAACTAGATATAGTATTATATACAACTTAAGAAGCATTTATATCTTCGTAGATTATATATGATTATATATAATCATATATGAACACATATTACATTTTTAATTTTGGATTATCCGATAGATGGTATCCGTTGGGATCTGTTTCTCGTATTTAAAATTTGACCAACAATGATATAAGAACGGTGTCAAGAGACACGACAAAGTCTCGCGCCAAGTGATATAAATCACGGCATAACTTTTGTATTAGTTATATTGTGAAGTCCACTCTTTACTCTTATAATAAAAAAAGTGGCACACTTTTAGTAAATAAAACCCAAAAAGCCTAATTTTATTATATATAATTATATATGGTTATATAATTATATGTGGTTATATATAATTATATATGGTTATATATAATTATATGTGGTTATATATAATTATATGTAATATATAATTATATACAATTATATCGGCCCATTTTTTATATCTAATTATATCTAAAGCCGATTTTATATAATTATATGTGATTATATCTAATCATTTTTTCTCGGGTACTTTCTAACGTAACATCAGATTTTGATTGAAATAGCGCATAATTACCTATACAATACGACAAGAAGTTAGAACTCGTCAGCAAAATGTTGATAACATTTAAACATATGTTTGTTAATAACTTAGATCTACTTATAGGTATTTCTTAATCAAACTTGGTACACACATCAAATACACGATTATCCACTAAACCATGCCATCAACAACATCCAGTGTTTAGTGTTAAAATGTCAACGGTGGGGCGTCTTATCCAGAGAGGCGTCATCCCGGACTTACCTACTAGCACCACAGACGCGCGCTACGCGCGCGCTATTTAGAGTCCCTCTATACAGCGTCTGGCCAAGGCCGTGTGTCAGTATACGAGGGGTTAGTGCATAAGTGTATGTATGTATTACTGTGTTGGTGACCAGCAATGAAGTGGTGTGTCTATGTACACTGTGATTGGTTACGCCATTTTATGTTCTAACCGTTCTGACCAATGAAAAAAGATCTAGGAGACAGCCAGACTCTGTATAGAGGGACTTTATTTAGCTTTTTACTATTAACCCCTTGACAACTGTCAAAATATGCAATGACAGTTGCTCACGAAGTTAAGGCCTCCACACACACTTTTTCGTAACAGTAACAGTAAGGTTTCGACCAATCGCGTTGCTCAATTCGGCCAGTTACAATTACGGTCAACCGAATTGATCAACGCGATTGGTTGAAACCTTATTGTTACTGTTACGGAAAAGTGTGTGTGGAGACAACAAGAGTCAACAAGAAACTTCGAGACTTTTGAAAAGACTTCTAGAGATGCGAGTATCGATTTAACATGCCTTCTTTTAGATAGATTTGGCAATTTTTTATAATTCTATTATATTCTCTAGTCTTTTTTACCCCTATTTCATATATAATTCTTTAAGATTTGGTTAATTAGTTCTTGAGTTACAAACGGTTGAAATTTCAAGGAATCCGTACATATATAGAAGCTTTATAAAGCTGGATTAAATCAATCAAATTTTAAAAAATTATATATAAAATAGAGGTAGAAAAGACTGAAGAATATGTGTATAATAGAATTAGAAGTAGCTCAATATCTCAAGAATTACGGAAGTTAAAGCTACCACACACTTCTAATACCACACACACACGAACACGCACACGCACGCGCACGCGGGCGCATACGAACATACGGACATTTTTTAAAAGTATGCAAATTAGGAATTTGCACATTGTTTCCTCATCATTCAACTTTGCTCATAAAACTTCCTCTATGTGGAGGCCATACTATTTTATGTTAATAATTATGTTGCTGTAATTTAAAAACAAGATCTAAAGAGGAGCAATGGTAACGATCTGTAATGATGAGAAAGCAATGTGCTGCACATTATGTGCAAGTTTCTAATTTGCACACTTTTTTAAATTTTTGTTTGAGGGTGTGTGTGTTGTGTGACGTAAGTTTTCCCTTCAATTGAAACCTCCGTATTTCTTTGCATATTCTTATATCTTATCGAGAACTTTCCAAAACACTGTAATAAATTATTTTTTTATTAAGTATTTTTCAAGTTATGAAGTGTTTCCATACATATACCTATAACTGTAATCTTCAAGCTTCATAACTTGACAAGTACTTAATAAAAAAATAATTTATAATATTATAGTGTTTGGAAAAGCTCTCGAAGTAAGCTATAAGAATATGCAATGAAAAATGGGGGTTTCAATTTACTAAATTGAGATTTTTAGGCAGAAATCGGTAACTTCTTCACCATAATCCTCGCCAAATTCAATACCAACCTTCCTTTAATGATACACTATCCATAAAAAAAAATTTAGCACAATATCTCAAAATTTGCGGATGTTAGAGCAACCGCAGACATTTTTTAGGCAGGCAGAGAAAGCAAGAGAGAGAGAGAAAGAGAGAGGTAATTATTTACTTTTAGAGAAACGCCTCCAAACGATTTTAATCTTGACATATGTTGTCAAGAACATGACTTTAAGTAACTTTTCCTTATAACTTAATCGGCGGTCATTGTTTATTAAAAAGTTATAAACCCAAAATGTTCGAGAAATTTGCCAATTCGTTTCAGTTATAAAGAAAGTAATTTTAGCCCAAACTAATTGTTGTGTGGGTAAAAAAGTATATTCGTGGTTGCAGTGAGTTCCGCTCTCCCTGCGGGGGGGCTTACCTCCAAAAAGACTAACCTAACTCAAACCAATTGTTGTGTGGGTGGAAAAGGCGTGCATGGATGCAGTAGGTTCCGCCTCCCGCAGGGAGGGGGGGCAAAACCCACTGTAACCACGCATATACTTTTCCACCCACACAACAATTGGTTTGGATTAGATAAGTTAGATTAGTTTTCTTGGAGGTGGAGTTATACTTTCGCGTGCACCTCCTAGTTTATTGTAGGTACTGTCGCCCAGATAGTGGAAAAAAAATAAGAGAACAACAATTGGTTTGGGTTATTACTTCCTTTAGCACTGACACAAACTGGCAAATTTCTCAAACTTTTTGTTTGTAACTTTTCAATAAACAATGACCGCCGATTAAGTTATAAGGAAAAGTTACTTCACGGTCATGTCCTTGACAACATATGTCAAGATCAAAGTCGTTCTGAGGTGTTCCTCTAAAAGTAAATAATTACCGAGAGAGAGAGAAAGAGATAGAGAGAGAGAGAGGGAGGGAGAGAGGGAAGAAATCGGTAACCTCTTCAATTCCTTCAATTAAAACCGCTATTTTTCATGCATTTGCATATTCTTATAGCTTACTTTGAGAGCTTTTCACAACACTATAAAAAAGTATTTTTTAGTACTTTCCGAGTTATGAGTATGTACATACATACACATACACATACAAACATTTTGTTATAATATGTTCTTTTTATAGAATTTTTTAAATATTTTTCCCGGGGGGGGGGGGGGAGGGTGCACGACTGCAACGTTTTCTTGTAACAAATATTTCTCGAAAAGTATTAAAGGAAACTATACTTTATTATATGGTTTTTTAAAGCTCTCGATGTGAGCTAAATGCTTTTGCAATTTATTTTGTTGTTTTTATTTTAAATTTAAATTTTTCAATTAATTGTATTTTTTGGATTTGTGTGTATGTATGTTCGCACTTATTTCTCTAAAAGTATTAAAGGAAAATATACTTTATTATATTGTTTTTTAAAGCTCTCAATGTGACCTAAATGCTCCTGCAATTTATTTTGGTGATTTTTTAAAACCGATTTTCTTGATATGCCAATGTGTTCAGAATGTTCTAAAACGTCGAAAAATCACAATTTAAAAAAAATGTTTTTATGTGTATGTATTCTACCCGCTGAGAATGATCCAAAAGGACGCATTAATGGACCAATTTTCTTGAAACCACCAAAATTTTTCTAATTTTTTGGGGATGGCGAAAATTTGGTTTAATTTTTTTAAACCGATTTTCTTGAAATCGATGAAAAAATTTGAACAATTTTTCCATATATATTCAGAACACATTTTCAGTGGGTAGGCGATGGAGCTAGTATCTTATGCGATGTACCCATTGAATCCCACACATCCAGGAGTACGGGCTCCAGGATGTCTTGTCCCTCTAGAAGGGACCCTTATTTTACAGAGTGGGTGCTAAGACTGCCCTCTCCAACCCTCCTCTTTTCTCAGGCCGGGCTTGGGACCGTCCAAGGCAGAATTTAAAAAAATGAAACAACAAAAAATTAAACAAAGAAGTAAAAAGAAAATATATATTAATTCCGACAACGATTGGCTAGCTAAAGGATGTTAATTAGAATTTAGAATTTATTGCGAAAAATATTGCCCCAGCCAGGGTTTGAACCTGGAACCTCCCGCTCTCCGTGCAGGCGTCGTCCCAATTCGACCACTGAGGCATGTGGCAATATTTATCGCAATAACAAATATACACATATAAAGAAATAAAAAAAGAAAATATGAAATTTAAATTATCAAATATTATCAAATTCTTTTTGTTTAATATACTTTCTCTATATGCCTTTAACTCTTATGTAAACTAATTCTTTTGTTACATAATGTACATTAAATATATATTTCTTTATATACATAGTTCTATTACTACTATTGCAAAGCCCTTCATTGATACTAAGATTTCTTATTAACATAATGATACAATTTGGCCTTAAACGCAATTCATGAGGAGGTAGAGATGATGAAGACAAACTATTTAAATATTCTGATAATAATGATTTCCTAATGTCACCATTATCACCGCAATTTACAGCGCTATCTATACTTGTATAAATTCGTTCTTCAGATATATCTAATAATTCGACAACTTGTTTATTAATTTCATCTACATCAATATTCTTTGCAGAAAGTATTGCACATTTAGCGACTTTATCAAAATCTTTTTTTTGTATTAAGTCGCTGTATATATCTGTGACAATATCTGCGTCAGATGGTGCTATACAACATTCAGGAATTTGTATATTATCATTAGAATCATTTAACTTTCCATCCCCCATATCTAATAAAAATTTTGCAAATTTAATTTCTTCTGGAAGGCCTCGCATATTTTGGGTTAAAGAAAAATTTAAAAAATATTTCCAGGTAGAACTAAACTTAATGGAAAGATTTACAATTTTACTTCGAGTATCTCGTACTTTAATCGGAAGAAGTTGTCTAAAATCACCGCCCAATATAACAATTATTCCCCCAAATGGTAAATCATTACTCATAATATCACGTATAGCGTTCAATTTATAATATCTAGAACATATCGTGGTGTCATCGGTGCTTCGTCCCAAATGAAAACGTCTATTTCTTTCAAATATTGAGCTGCCTTGGACTGAGTTTTAATGGCAGATGATGAATTAGCAAATAATGGAACTGGTAATCCGAAAGTTTTATGAACTGTTTTTCCAGCGAAAAGTAACGTTGCTGCCATGCCTGTGAAAGCCATTGTACGTACGCATTTATTTCAAATTTTGGCTAAATAATAAATAGTTGTGTGTATATAAACGTTTTACCTCACCCACCTGGACCATCAATATAAAAATTTTGCTTTTTATTTAATTGATTATATTGCCTAGTTCCACAATTTCTATAGTTTGTTCAAGTGTCACATAATCCTCCTCCTCGTTATATTCTATCATTTGCTCCATTTATGGAAAATCAGCGAAACTTTTACCTTCTGCAGAAAGCATAGCGCCGATTTGTTCATGAGCTTTTTTTATGTCCTTGTAATATACCAAAATATCGTGTATAATCTTCCGACATTGCTACTTTAAAGCTTTCCCAGAGTTCTTCAGGATGTAACGGCTGATAATGTAATAAAATACGCACAAATAATTTACGAAGCTGTCGTGGCATCATCCACCCGGCAGCTTCAGTCATAGCTCGTAACCATTCATCATCATCTTCAATTAGGCCTAAAGCCAAACATGTTTCTGAAAACGATTGATAAACTGCCCCATTTAAAGTTCTTAAATCGTTAAAACTCGTAACTACTTTAACAGAAAGTAACAATAATCGTAAATAAAATATTTCTGTTTGTTCTTCAATATAATCACGTATCTCATCATGATCAATGATTACATTTTCTGTTATTCGTTCAATTGTTATAGCCGCAGCATCATGACCTTTATAAATATATTTATACAGATATTTAACCGATTTAATACTGGAAACTATTTTGACGTTAATATGGCAATTAAATATAGTTGATAATGTAGATAAGTATGAAACAACATGTTGATTATCAACTATATATCCGCCGGGTCTTTCAAAAGTCTCTCCAGTAGCTCGTCGACGATAATATGGATAAGCATCTTCATCCATTCTGGTCTTTTCATGATACGGTTTAGTGTTTCGAACATTTTCCATCTACCAAACACCAATCGCCACAAGGCCCGTGAATCATATGTCTCATGACTATATCATGCAAATTACGATTCTTACATGGATCAGGAATTTCTGCAGATATATATTTATCAATAATTTTTGGAGTTATTTTAAAATTGTGTTTTAAAGTAATCAATATATGGATATGTGACAAACCACGTTTTTGGAATTCAATAACATATACATATGCTGCAACTTCACCAAAAAATTTTTGCTTAGTAATCAAATCTATTAAATAGTCTTTTTTAAGGCTCTTGGATGGTCACCGCGGCCATATTGAATTCCTGCTATCGAGGCGAGGAAAACAACCTATTTTGTCGTCCACTGCATTTCTAAATAAAAAGACATTTCGATAAAAAATCATTATAAATCGTTTCATAACACTTCTAAAAATGGCCGAAAACTATCCCTTTTCCTCCAAAATGAACAAAGTCACAAAACAAAGCCTAAACATAGCGTAAACAACATCCTGATAACCGCCAACGATAGAAAACGATAAAAAATTTCTCCCGAGAAAAAATGATTAGATATAATCATATATAATTATATCTGGTATATATATAATTATATATGTTTTTATATATGGTCATATCTAATTATACATGGTCATATGTGCAATCAGTGGTCCTACATACAACCAGATTTAGCATTATATCTAATTGTATATAAATGTATGTGAAGCCAGATATAATTATATGTGAGTAGTGTATCTTACATATAACTAGATATAGTATTATATACAACTATATATACAGTCATATATAGCCAGACATATTAATGTGAATAATCTGGTCCTATATACAACCAGATATAGCACTATATCTAATTGTATATAAATTTATGTAAAGCTAGATATAATGAGATATGAGTGGTGTACCCTACTATAACTAGATATAGTATTATATACAACTATATATGCAGTCATATATAGCCAAATATATTAATGTGACTAATCTGGTCCGATATACAACCAGATATAGCACCATATCTAATTGTACGTAAATGTATGTGAAGCCAGATATAATGATATGTGAGTAGTGTACCCTACATATAACTAGATATAGTATTATATACGACATAAAAAGCATTTATATCTTTGTAGATTATATATGATTATATATAATCATATATGAACACATATTACATTTTTAATTTCGGATTATCCGATAGATGGCATCCGTTGGGACCTGTTTCTCGTATTTAAAATTTGACCAACAATGGTATAAGAACTGTGTCAAGAGACACGACAGAGTCTCGCGCCAAGTGATATAAATCACGGCATAACTTTTGTATTAGTTATATTGTGAAGTCTACTCTTTACTCTTATAATAAAGTGGCACACTTTTAGTAAATAAAACCCAAAAAGCCTAATTTTATTATATATAATTATATATGGTTATATAATTATATGTGGTTATATATAATTATATATGGTTATATATAATTATATATGGTTATATATAATTATATATGGTTATATATAATTATATGTGGTTATATATAATTATATGTGGTTATATATAATTATATGTAGCTATATATAATTATATGCAATTATATCGGCCCATTTCTATATCTAATTATATCTAAAGCCGATTTTATATAATTATATGTGATTATATCTAATCATTTTTTCTCGGACTTGTCGTTTTTAATACGGTTAGTGAATCGCTTATTTACGGTACTCTATCAGAAACTCACGTTACAAAATACTTGGGATCCTATCGTAAATGTCTTATCAGCTATACATCAGTTTTTATCGTTTTTAATATGGTTAGTGAATCTTTTATTTACGGTACTCTATCAGAAACTCACGTTACAAAATACTTGGGATCCTATCGTAAATGTCTTATCAGCTATACATCAGTTTTTATCGTTTTTAATATGGTTAGTGAATCGTTTATTTACGGTACTCTATCAGAAACTCACGTTACAAAATACTTGGAATCTTATCGTAAATGTCTTATCAGCTGCACATCAGTTTCTATCGTTTTTAATATGGTTAGTGAATCGTTCCTTACAGAAAAAAGCACTAAAAATACTCAGTAATAAATTATTGTAAATACTGGCAGTAATATTTTGGCCGGTACTTCAGAAATACTGGGCGGTACTGGATTACTGGGAGTAATTTATTACACAGAACTACTGATGCTTAGTATTGAATTACTGGATATTGAGTACTGGTGAAAAATTACTGAAACTACTTGCTGTGAAAAGTACTGAATTACAGGATACATATTAAATAGTCATGAAACTTTACAGAATATGATATTATTTATAATCGGTTTTAATGCAGGTATGAACGGCACACTCCTCAAAAAGTTACATCACTTATCAGAGGCCCGGAGAGTGAGCATGCTCTGATTGGCGATCCTGCAAATGCTGAAGAACCTCGCGAAGACGTCTCTCTATATATAGGGATCGATGTTGAATCTTGAATACGGGTTACGGGCTCGGCGATGCGCCGCATATTGAGCGCGAGCCGTACTATTCCCGGCCCGCGCTGTCGTGCCGCGCAGCACGGTCTCCGTCGTATGTTCATAGCGGACAGCAAGGGCCTATTGCACAATAATTTCCAATTAATAATATTAGTGAAAAACAAAGCTTTTTCACTAATATTATTAACTTGTAAATTATTGTGCAATAGGCCCCTACCGCCACATAATTTATAGAGCAAAACGAGATAACAGAAAAATGATGATTTCTTATAATTAAATAGTTATTGTTAAATAATATTTTAAGTAAATATTAATATTAAATAAATGTTTTTTAAAATTATTATAGTAAATAAATAATTATTGTAAAATAAATATTAAATTAATGTCCAATAAATGTTAAATATACGTTTTCTTTAAATCATTATTGCAAATAAATAATTAATATAAAATATATATTAAATTAATGTCAAATAAATGTTAAATAAATGTTTTTTCAAATTATTGTTACAAATAAATAATTAATATTACATAAATATTACATCATTGCCGAATAAATGTTAAATAAATGTTTTTTAAAATCATTATTGTAAATAAATAATTTATCAAATTAAATTTCTTATACGCTGGCAAAGTAAAAGTTTTATCGTGTTTGAATAATTTATGTAAAATAAATATCAAATAATGTTTAATAAATTTTAAATACGTTTCTTCAAATTATTATTGCAAATGAATAATTAATATAAAATAAATATTAAATTAATGTTGAATAAATGTTAAATAAATGTTTTTTAAAATCATTATTGCAAATGAATAATCAATATAACACAAATATTAAGTTAATGTTGAATAAATGTTAAATAAATGTTTTTTTAAATTATTATTGTAAGTGAATAATTTATGCCATAATACGGATTTTACGATTCTAGTAATAAATGACTCCTGTCGATCCTTAAATGAATTATATGAATTCAGTACTTCAGGCGTTTGTCGCCCCAGTGTTGAATCTCACCTATACCAGTACTTAAGTACTAGACATAGTAATGAATTACTAGGAAAACTACTTACTCATTCTATCAGTACTTCACGTCTAAGCTCAACTACTAGAATCTCTAATACTTCAGTACTTTTTTACTATATAAGCAAATACTGAAGTACTTGTATTAGTACTTCGAATCCCGGAAGAACTACTAATACTACTAGATATTACTCATTTGCCAGTAGTGAAACTACTGACTAAATACAAGAATAAAATACTAATCGCCAGTAAAAAATCACTAGACTCAGTAATAAATTACTGACCAACCAGTAATACTTTTCTGTAAGGAGTTTAATTACTATATTCTATCAAAAACTCACGTTACAAAATACTTGGGATTCTGGCTTGAGATTCTGGGATACTTGGCGGTACGCGATGCGGTCATTTCCAGGAAGCGAGCACGACGTACGCTAAAGCAGAAGGAGGTTTGCGATAGCGGCTCTGATCGGAGTGTGCATGTGAACGAGTTTCTGCCTAAGGAAAAATACGATTTGTTGCAGCGAGCTAAACGCGTTGTTCGAGAAAAGTCATATAAATATAACTGGGTAAAAGAGGGTCGCATTCGTGTCAGACACTCTGATGGTGAGCCTGTTATTCAGGTCAATTCTGAGGCTGATCTTGCAAAGCTCGTTTGACGTGCACGTTCCGACCAGTCATTGTCTGACCAACTGTTGTCAACCGATACACATAAATCTGTCTCGTCTGCTCATTTTCGCGTAGCTCAATTTAATGCTAACTCCCTTCGGGGACATATAGATTTAATTAGAGTTCATTTTGCTACTCACTTATTTCATGTCATCTCGGTATCGGAGACATGGCTGCATTTGGACATTTCTGATGCTTTGGTGGCTCTAGACGGCTATTTTTTAATCCGAAATGATCGTTTGAGTAGACGAGGCGGGGGTGTTGCCTGCTTTGTCCATAATTCGTTGAGGGTCAGAGTTATAGCCGCTTCTACGGGTGTTGACATTAACTCTCCAGAATATCTCATTATTGAAATCCGTGCACCTACTAATAAGACAGTTTTATTCGCGTCTGTCTACAGAAGACCTAAAGGTCTCCTTTTACACGAATTCGTTGATACACTTACGAGTGTATCGCATCTATATAAAAACATAATAATTGGCGGTGACTTTAACTGTGACCTTCTCTCGACGAGTTTTGAGGCGAATTATTTACGCGAACTTATGTCGGGTATTTCGATGTTTATTGTACCCTCCGATGCTACACATCACACTGCCACTTCTGACACGTGGTTGGATGTTCTCGTGGTAGATGACAGTGAAAAGATCTTAACGTTTGCCAAATCCGAATGCCCGTTCATAGCCGGTCACGATCTCATCGAGCTGTCGCTTTCACTCGGTACGTTTTTACCGATTGAGCGTAATATTTTAAGGCGCAGTTATAGAGCCATTGATGGTGATGAGTTTCGTGACCATCTTCAGTCTATCACTGAGAGTGCTGATTTTCTGGAGTGCATTCGAGGGATTACTGATGGTAGTTGTGTCGGGCTTGTCGACTGGCCGAGTGTTTCTGGTGTTGAGGGACTCTGCGCGGTGCTGTCTGATACTTTGCTTGGGTCGCTTAATGTTTTTGCTCCTGAGCGGGTATTTGTTATCAGGAAGCCCCCTGCACGGTGGCTCACGGTCGAACTTAAGACCAGGCTTTGTATGCGTAATCAGCTATACAAGCAGGCAAAGCGCTCTAATAGTTTGCTCGGTTACGCCACTTATAGACTTTTTCGTAATCGGCTTAATATTGATATAAGGCGTGCCAAAAGCGAGTTTCAATTTAATTCTCTTAAAAACATCACTGATCCTGGTAAATTGTGGAGAGAACTGACTCGTTTGGGTCTTGTTAAGTCATCCTTAGTTTCTCCTTTACGTTTTTTTTACTCCTGATCAATTAAATTCTTTTTACGTTTCAGTTTCTAACGCTCAGTCGCCTTGCTTGTGTGCTGACTTTATTTCCGCCATGGCTCCAGTTGCTCGTCCATCTCAGCGCCCAGAGTTTGTTTTCTCCGATATAACGCCTGGCATGATTCTTAAGCTCATTTCTGTTGGACCACTTCACTCTTATGCGTCTGGTTCTGATGGAATTCCGCTTTATGTTTTGCGTATTGCTTGGCCTACGATTTCAACGTATATTACCGCTCTATTTAATCGCTCATTGGAAACATCTATATTTCCGTCTCAGTGGAAGCGAGCGCTTATCCGCCCTCTCTCGAAGATTCGTACTCCACTGTCCCCGTCTGACACGAGACCGATAGCCAATCTGCCTGAACTCTCTAAGACACTTGAGAGGATTGTCGCCTCACAAATTACTGACTACTTGACTGAACATAGTATTTTAAATCCTAGACAGTCCGCATATCGACCGGGTCACAACACTCAGTCTGCACTTCTACGTGTCTGCGATGATATTAGAGAGGGGATTGATAATAGACTAATCACAATCATGATCCTCTTTGATTTCAGTAAGGCATTTGACACGGTTCCACATCTGCGCTTGCTCATCAAGCTTAAGGAGATTGGTTTCTCGGACGCTGTCCTTACTTGGATATTTTCTTACTTAACCGGCCGTTCTCAGGCTGTAGTCGATGATGCGGGTAACTTCTCTGATTGGCTATCTACGTCCTCTGGTGTCCCTCAGGGCTCCGTGCTTGGCCCACTTTTATTCTCTCTATTTATCAACGACATTGGTCACGTCTTGTTGTATGCACATCACATGATGTTTGCTGATGACATTCAAGTGTATCTCTCGTGCTCTCCTACCGAAATTTGTCACGGTTTGGAGTTGATTTCTATGGACGCGAATGCTATTTTTGATTATGCCGAGTCTAACGGTCTCAAACTGAATCCTGCCAAATCTAAGGTGCTTGTTTATGGTAGTCAAGCTTATGTTAAGGATATTGATTATAGTCTTTTACCGCCTATTATTGTAAACCAAGTCCCTCTTCCTTTTGTGAGTGAAGTGAGGAACTTGGGCGTTGTATTTACGTCTACTCTTTCTTGGAGGAAACACGTTTTGAATGTCTCGCAAAGGGTCCATTATGCACTGCATAAACTAAAATTCAACAGAAATTCACTTTCCACCGAATTGCAAACTAAATTAGTGATGACCTTGATTATGCCTCATATAGATTACTGTTGTCTTGTATACTACGGCTTAAGCAGCGAGTTGAACACCAAACTGCAGAGACTAGTAAACTGCTGTATTAGATTTATTTTCGATCTAAGGCGTGATGAGCATATTACGCCATACAGACGTCGATTGAGATGGCTTTCGGTGGAAAATAGAAGGTTATATTTTCTCGGTTGTCAGATGTATCGCATCCTTTTTCTACACTCTCCATCATACCTGAGCGAGCTCTTCACCCTTCTTGACCCATCTCTGAGAAGATCTGATCGCCTTGCTACCTCATCACAATCCTTTCATATTCCGTCTTGCAGAACTGCTATGTACATGCACTCCTTTCGCCTTTCTTCAATACGTTTTTGGCATACTCTTCCTAGCAACATAACATCAGCAGACACTTTTTCATCCTTTAAAGACCTTCTCCGCTTGTTTTTACTTGCATCAGATTCCATTTGATTCTCTTAGCCATCTTATGTTAGTCACTTTGTGCAATGTTACCGTCGTCTAGTCAGACTTCTTGCTGCGTTATATATATATATTGTTTCTTGCTTTAGTTTAGGTTAAGTTGCGGATAATGGTTCTTGCTTTTTCTTTTAGTTTATATTTTAGTTTTAAGTTTTACATTAGTATGCAACATATTTGTAACTTCTTTTCTTTCTACTACTCGGCTACTATTATGTTACATTCTAAGTCTTTTGTTAATTGTATCTTTGCCCTTTAGCCTCGGCTTGGGCATAATAAACTCAATCAATCAATCAATCAATCTCTCTCTCTCTCTCTCCCCCCCCCCCCTCTCCCTCCCTTCCTCTCCCCCCCCCCCCTCTCTCTCTCTTTCTCTCTCTCTCTCTCTCTCTCTCTCTCTCTCTAATAATGACTATCGAATATATCTGATAAAATTAAATATAAATATTTTTTGTATTACAACAAAAATTATATTTGACAGTAACATCCTTAATTAAATGTGCAATGTGGTTTATATTTTATAAATTATTTAAAAAATTAAGACATAAAATATGAATATATCACGCAAAGTCAAGTTTGTCGAGAGCAGATCATGCAAAGTGTTTTGCTATACATAAATTTTTTTGAAAGAGAAACTACTGATTTGTTACAGGATTTGGCATATATGTGCAATGTTGTTGGCAGAATGTTAGGTAGTAGATAATATATGTATAGTAAAGTTGGTTAATAAAATAAGGCAATTAATAATTTATAAGTAGGTACAGCTTTACAGTACTATAAAATTCGATGCAGATTAGCGACAGAAACAGCAGTATCTACGTTCGACAATGTCAATTTACTGCTAATTTGTTGTTACATATAAAATATCAGACAGCTCCTCTGACTGTATCTCATAGAGGAGATACAGTCAGAGGAGCTGTCTGATATTTTATATGTAACAACAAATTAGCAGTAAATTGACATTGTCGAACGTAGATACTGCTGTTTCTGTCGCTAATCTGCATCGAATTTTATAGTACTGTAAAGCTGTACCTACTTATAAATTATTAATTGCCTTATTTTATTAACCAACTTTACTATACATATATTATCTACTATACATATATTATCTACTATACATATATTATCTCCATAATATTTGTTTATATATGTATATAAGTAAATATCTTTAAATAATAGTTTTCTTGTCACTTATTACTTAATTAACTAATGTTTTGAAATAAACTTGTTCATACATATCCTTTAACTTATCATAACAAAAGTATCTTATCTAATAACAAATTAACAGTAAATTGGCATTGTCGAACGTAGATTCTGCTGTTTCTGTCGCTAATCTGCATCAAATTATATAGGAGTGTCAAGCTCTACTTATAAATTATTAACTGCTTTATTTTGTTAACAAACTTTACTATACATGTATTATCTACTATAACATTCTGCCAATAGCATCGTATATGCAAAATTCTGTATTAAATCTGTTTTTTTTTTACAAAACTTATTTATAGCAAACACTTTGCATAATGTGCTCTCGACAAACTTGACTTTGCCTGATATATTCATATTTTATGTCTTAATTTTTTGAATTATTTATAAATTTATTACAAACTACACTGCACATTTAAGGATGTCAAACTCTCAGATATAATTCTTGTAAGTTATAATATCACCAAATTGCCTTACCTTATTTAATCCAAGTGATTATTATCTATTACAAAAAAAAAGAAATGGTATTTTACGCCTAAATAAATTGCGCCAATTATATACATATATATTATCTCGAAAAATAATTGTACTTTTAAAAAATTATTTATACTTGTGTAATACAAACTCTACCATAATAAGGCCGGTAAAATATTCTGGTGTTGTTATATAACAACGCCCATAATATCAGTTTCTCAGAGCAACTATAGTTATTGGAAAATCATATTGTGTCTTTACGTAATTATAGAAATATATTATTGCAATTAAATTTTAATATTTTTGTGTTTATTTGAAAGGTTAAATTACATTATTTCAGTTTATGTTGCGTGTTTTATTTTATTTCTTGTATGTTTAAAGAAATTTATTGAAAAATGAGTATTATTTTTTATTGTGTATGTATATACGTATACATAAAATTATTAGAATTTTTTACAATATTTTTTTTTACTTCTTTTCCGTAAGACAAAGCCAAGTTTTTCCGCACAAGAATCCTCTTGTCATGCGGAAAGGTGCAGTTTGGAATATTAAAATTCCTTTGATCAGGTGGGCTCAAATGGTTCTTTGTAATACGAGTCCGACGCTTTACCACAAGATCACACTGCTACCTAAAAATGAGATATAAAGAAAAAAGAATAACGCATAGTCATAATTAAAGTTACAGTTTATGTACATATACATATGTATATATACGTATATATGTACAGGGTGTTTCAAGAGAAAAAGTCAATATTTTAGGAGATGATAGTATCGGTCATTTTAAGCAAAAATGTTCATATGAACAAGTTTCCTATTCCGAACGGTTTCCAAGATAGAGCTATTTCATCGTTATTGTTCAAGTGATACATTTTTACAGAATAAGAACGAATACACGAGACAAACTGCTCATTCAAATAATAGATACTATTTCCCTCATAAAAAAACGTCACAATGTAGTCATTGTAAGACGAGCAACACGCTATGTTCTCACAAGAGTTGCTAAATGCATTGATGTTAACCATGGAATTTTAGAAAATTTATTATAAGCTGTAAAAAGTGTTTCACTTGAACAATAAATTAGAAACAGTACGTAGTAGCTAGTATCTCTCTTGTTAGTAATGCAACTGTACGGGTGGGGAAAAATTATTGGTCAAGCTTTTGCCAGTCGATTCTGCTCGTCGAGATCGCCAATATTGCATCATAAACATGGTGCCGCAAAATTAACTTTCAAGGTCATTTTCAATGTCAAATTTTTTTATTGGCTTAGTCGATTCTACTCGTCGAGCTGAACAAAAGTCTCAAAGGGACCATATGCCGGAAATCAATATTTCATAGAGAAATCTTCGCTTGAAATTTTTAGAAGCCAAAATATTTCGTAAAATTAATTGTCATGGGTGTAAAATCTGCTTAATCTACTCTTAACGCTACCCAGAAACAGCGAAGTGGGAGTGGTAGATTCTTGTTTCCTTCGGGGTATCTTGGTACCTAGTAACATTTCAACGGCTGTTGGTTCCTTAAAGTAACGGTCACTTGCCTCGGAGAGGAATAATATATCGCTCCATAAGACATTCGTTACTTGTGCTTAAGAAGCTTTCCATCCATATCCAGACCTTTTTCGTGAATATTAGAAGACCGCCGCTGATCTTGAATCAATTTTCAGTGTAAAATTTAAAAAAATTGTTTTAATTCTTCACCAAATTTTTTCTAAGAATAACGTTGCTGTAGTATGCCTCGACGAGGTGGCCGTGGTGGTCGTGATCGGTCGCATAGGGATGGGCGTTACCAACGTCTAATGCTTCGAGCAATTGATCGTGTTCATGGTAATTACACACGAGCACGAGCTCTTTATGCTAGTTGGTTGCGACGCCAAGCTAATGGCAGACCATTACGTCCAGGGTCCGTGCCTGATCGTCGAGTATTTCAACGACTCGATGAACGATTCCATGATCAGGAGCAAATGAATTTTGCAGGTGCTCGCCACCGTAGGGCAGGTCGTCCTTGTGTGTCTTGGAGAATTGAGGAACGTGTGATTGCTCTAGCTCGAACTTATCCTGTCATGGGATCACGACGCATAGGCGCGCAAGTAGGGGTTGATCATAAAACAGTTTTGCGCATTCTCCGTGAGGAAGGTTTACGACTCTACAAAGTGCAGGTAGTGCATGAGTTACGACCTGGTGATCGCACAGCTCGTCTTCGTTTTTGTCGGTGGATGCTTTGCAAGATCCGAAGAAATAGGCACTTTTTGAAAAATATAGTGTTCACTGATGAATCCAGTTTATCCAGCACTTCCATTTTAAACCGGCAAAATGTTCGCATCTGGCGCAGACGCAATCTACACGCAATGGTCCAAAGAGTTCAACAGGGCCGTTTTTCAGTCAATGTTTGGGCAGGGATATTCGGGAATACTTATATTGCTCCTGTGTTTCTCTCAAACCGATTGTCAAGCGTTGAGTATTTGCGGTTTCTACGTCATACTCTCCTGAATAGACTGCGACGTATGGTTCCGAGGAATGCCCGTAATCGATTTTTTTTATGCATGACGGTGCTCCACCGCATTTCGGCAGGCAAATCCGCGTTTTTTTACAACGAGCTTTTGGAACTCGATGGATCGGTCGTAATCCTGCGCCACACTTATGGCCCGCCCGTTCACCTGACCTGAACCCTTTGGACTTTTATTTCTGGGGAGTTCTGAAAGCCATTGTTTATGGGTCAGGGCTTTAAGGACGGATCAGGATTTACGAGATCGCATTGAAGAGGCGGTTGCTACTTTAGCACGAAATCGAGCTGTGCTCCGTAGAGTGCGAGATAATTTGGTGGAGAGACTCCAAGCTTGCATTGATAACGGTGGTGGTCACGTTGAAGCTGGCAGACAAGCACAACTGCTCAGAGCTATTGGGGCCGATGGGTCAGTTCTGTTTGTTCGTAGGCAGCGTCGACGACGATAAAGTGAGAGGCGAGGGGAACAATAATCAAGTCACCCCGAAGTGAGAGGCGAGGGAAACTCACAATAATCAAGTCACCCTGAAGTGAGAGACGAGGGGAACTCACAATAATCAAGTCACCCCGAAGTGAGAGGCGAGGGGAACTCACAATAATCAAGTCACCCCGAAGTGAAAGGCGAGAAGAACTCACTATAATTAAGTCACCCCGAAGTGAGAGGCGAGGGGAACTCACTATATTTAAGTCACCACGAAGTGAGAGGCGAGGGGAACTCACAATAATCAAGTCACCCCGAAGTGAGAGACGAGGGGAACTCACTATAATCAAGTCACCCCGAAGTAAGAGGCGAGGGGAACTCACTATAATCAAGTCACCCCAAAGTGAGAGGCGAGGGGAACTCACAATAATCAAGTCACCCCGAAGTGAGAGGCGAGGGGAACTCACAATAATCAAGTCACCCCGAAGTGAGAGGCGAGGGGAACTCACAACAATCAAGTCACCGTAGTGAGAGGCGAGGGGAACTCACAATAATCAAGTCACCCCGAAGTGAGAGGCGAGGGGAACTCACAATAATCAAGTCACCCCGAAGTGAGAGGCAAAGGGAACTCACAATAATCAAGTCACCCCGAAGTGAGAGGCAAAGGGGACTCACAATAATCAAGTCACCCCGAAGTGAGAGGCAAGGGGAACTCACAATAATCAAGTCACCCCGAAGTGAGAGGCGAGGGGAACTCACAATAATCAAGTCACCCCGAAGTGAGAGGCGAGGGGAACTCACTATAATTAAGTCACCCCGAAGTGAGAGGCGAAGAGAACTCACAATAATCAAGTCACCCCGAAGGGAACAAAAATTTACCACGCCCACTTCGTTGTTCCTGGGTAGCGTTAAGAGTAGATTAAGCAGATTTTACACCCATGACAATTAATTTTACGAAATATTTTGGCTTCTAAAAACTTCAAACAAAGATTTCTCTATGAAATATTGATTTCCGGCATATGGTCCCTTTGAGACTTTTGTTCAGTTTGACGAGTAGAATTGACTAAGCCAATAAAAAAATTTGACATTGAAAATGACCTTGTTAGTTTTGCGGCACCATTTTTATGATGCAATGTTGGCGATCTCGACGAGTAGAATCGACTGGCAAAAGCTTGACCAATAATTTTTTCCCACCATGTACTTCAAATAACTCTATCTCGGAAACCGTTTGGAATAAGACACTCCTTCATATGAACATTTTTGCTTAAAATGACCGATACTATCACGTCCCAGAGTATTGACCTTTTCTCCTGGAACAACCTGTATATACAGGGTGACTTTTATTTCGTGTGCCAAAATCTCCGCCAATTATCTAAAAAGTATGTACTGCAACAGCATATTCTTGAGATCAAATCAAGTCAAAAAGTTCTGTACCACTTTTCTCTCCAACAAACAATTGTCGAGATAGGTATCGTACGCTAAATATTGAAGACAACGTCAGATTCAAACAGCACCTTTCGAATCAATCGTCAAGACGTTAATTCCAGCCATGGGTTTTGGTCCGTTGATGTAATTTTGAAACGCTTATATATAAGCATCATATTTAGATAGTTTCATTTTCATTGCGAAAAATATTACCTCAGCCAGGGTTCAAACCTGGAACCTTCCGTATACCGTGCGGGTGTCGTACCAATTCGACCACAGTTTCACCGTCTCCGGTTAACGTGATCCTTCGATTAAACTCTAATCGGGGATGGTGAAATTGGCCCTAAGGCATGTAATGTGTCTAATAGCGTCTTCCACTGGAAAAAACTCGCAGCACTGAGTGCAATTTTATTGTTACAATATAAAAATCAGTTCACATATTTTCAGTGCTTAATGTTCTACTGACAAAAATTTGTCAAATTAAACACAGTAGAACATTAAACACTGTAAATATATGAACTGATTTTTATATTCCATTTTTCCCAGTGAAAGACGCTATAAAAAATTTAACTTGGGCCCTACTGGGCTCCGGACTAAAATCTAATAAGATTTTTTATTGGCTCCCTCTAAATCCTTCAAATTTTATCTGAAACATTTTTCCAATAAACTAACACTTTTTGAGATAATTAGCGGAGATAATTGGCACACGAAATAAATCTCACCTGTATATGTATTTACCTTCGGTATAAAGCTTGAATTTTCTACGTGTTGTTTTATTAGCCGCCGCGACAAAGAATCCACAATATTATATGGTAATGTGTAATATGGTGAATATTTCTTGATTCACAATAAATGTATAGGCGTACATTTTCTTGGATTAAAGCTAAAACATAAAAAATTTTTTTTACAAATAGTTCTTACGGAATAATTATTTTAAAAATTTTGTTATAATCTCAATAAAAATTAATAATTTATGACTCCAATTTTTTAGCTGCTATTATATAAGGTGTCTTATTTTAAATAATATAGCCGAATATTTCCAAAGCTATTGGTCTTATCGAGGGTCTTATAAACAAATGTTTTAAATAAAAGTTTCTAGGTTCTGAGGGAAAAATGTAATATTTATTGCAACTATTTCATAGAAAGCAATGTTGTCAAAATACGGAAATCATAAAAAAATTTTTAAATAAAAACCCCTATTTTTTATTGTATAACCTTTTTCTACTAATTAATTTGAACAACTTTTGTCTGAAACTTTTTTGTTTATCTAAATACTTTTTGCGATATTCGAGGAAAATTTGGTAACTTCTTCAATATTTAGCTTAGATATGTCGACAACTGCTTGTCGGACAGAAAAATTGTACAAAATTTGTTTACTTGATTTGGTCTTAAGAATAAGCAGTTGCAATAGTATCCCAACTTTTTAAAATACTTGTGTACACATGACTGAAAGCTCCAAGGAGATATATTTAAACGTATTTAAAAAAGTTGGGTACTATTACAACAGCATATTCTTGAGACTAAATCAAGATATAATATTGGATTCTTTGTCGCGGCGGCTGATAAAACAATAGGGTAAGTCCGGGGTAGATGCCCCCTCTGGGTAAGACGCCTCACCGTTGTCATTTTAACCGATATCAACGACATCCAGTGTTTAGTGTTAAAATGACAACGGTAGGGCGTCTTACCCAGAGGGGGCATCTATCCCGGACTTACCCTACATAGAAAATGTGAACAAATGTAACGAAGGCAAATACATTATATATACAGGGTGTATCACAACTCGCGACCGAAATTTTACTGACATATTCCTGACTTAAAAATAAGACGAAAATCCTAATACGAAAATGTCGAGAATATAATACTTTTCAAATAAGAAGCATTTACAGTAGACGAATCAGATAGTCCGAAGTTCGCGCGCTCAGGGACGATACATCGCACAGTCATAGTGGATGCTCTTGCGCTCATCATAATGAAAATTATGTTTATACGATCGCGAAATTTGTTGAGAAATAGTACAATTTCTATTAATAAATTGCATTTATACGCCATACTACGATATTTATGGCACGCTGTTTTGCTACTTATTAATAAAATTTTTTTAATCTAAAAAAAAAATTAACAATTAATTTAAACTAAAGTAGATAGTTTTTTGGAACCATTTCTATTATGTCATAACATAATAAAAATTAATTAAAATTATGTTGACATAAAATTAATTCAAAATACAAAAATCTTATTAATAAATAGCAAAACGGCGTGCCATACACAGAGAAAGATACAACCTGATGTGAAATTTCTTTTATGTCGTCATAATTTTAATTCATATTTTTATGTTAGAACATAATATTAATGTATTTTTGTTATGTCGAAACATAATAATAATTGCAGGAATAAAAATTATGTAAGCTGTCATAATAATTCAATGAATGAAAATTATGCTACAACATAATAAAAATTTTGGTAAATATTGCATTAAAGAGATCACGTTTGCTAGCGTATCCCTATCAGCAGCGCTCGGCGATCAGACTCGATGGTGGGGCGAGACTCGATGGTAGGGCGAGCGCCGACAACACGCTGTTGATAGGAATACGCTAGCAAGCGTCGGTATCTCTGACGATAAGTAGCTGAATTCCACGCTCAAGGGTTTTTTCTCTTTTAAGCTTTTGTAGAATTTTCTTAAAAATAAAGTAATGGCTAACTTGTCGGAAAAAGAACGCATTTATTTGTTGATAATGAGAAGGTACGGCGATAAAGAAAGATCATATCAAGAGACATGTGATCTCTTTAATGCAACTTTTAACGAGAGAGATCCAATTTCAAAATCCACAGCTATAAAAACGGTTCAGCGTTTCATTGAAACTGGTAGCGTGAAAGATCGCCCGCGCAGTGGACGACCTAAATCTGCCTCCAATGATGAAAAGAGTGCGGATGTTTTGCAAAGCTTCATCGAAACGCCTAATACGTCCACTAGAAAGGTTGCTGCGGAAAACGAAATCAACAAAAAATCGGTGCAAAATATTTTAAAAAAGCACAAATTTCATCCGTATAAAATGCATTATGTGCAAGAGTTAGTTCATGATGATTTTGACCGGAGAATGGAATTTTGTGAACTTATTGAGATACGCAAAAATAATTTTATAAATAACATTGTATTTTCTGATGAAGCTACTTTCGAACTTCATGGGAACGTTAATCGTCAGAATTTCCGATACTGGAGCTCCGAAAATCCACATTGGATGAGAGATAACAAATCCCAATATCCCGAAAAAGTCAACGTCTGGGCAGGAATAATTGGAACTCATTTAATAGGTCCATTTTTCATCGATGGAAATCTTAATTCTGTAAGATACGAGGCAATGCTAATTGAGCAAATTATTCCTGCTATTAGAAATCTCTTTCCTAACAATTTCGATCGTGTGTGGTTTCAGCAAAATGGAGCTCCAGCGCATTTTGGATTAAGGGTACGAAGGTTATTAGATGAAACTTTCCCGAACAGATGGATTGGGAGGCGAGGAACAATAGAGTGGCCCCCAAGATCTCCCGATCTGACACCACTTGACTTTTTTTTATGGGGTTTCTTAAAAGATCACGTTTATAAAACTAAACCTGCGAGCGTCGAAGAATTGAAGCAGAGAATAACTGACGGAATGGGTTTAATAACCGTTGATATGTTGAGAAACGTCAGAGATTCTCTTCAATTAAGGCTAGCACACTGTCAAGCGGTAGAAGGGAGACAATTTGAACATCTGCTTTAATTATTACCAAATACGCGCGCGTGCACACATGCACACACACAGCAGAGAGGGTTTGGAGTCAATAAATACTATGGAAGTGACAAACCGTAGGGTCCTTATCCCTGCTGACACACACACACACACACACACACAATGAGGTGTAAATCCGACCGTGCAACCTCCACGCGGTACACCTTGGCTAATGCTAATGCCGGCGGTACTTAAACTTTATCAACTCATATCTCAAAAAGTACTCAGCCGAAAGAAGTTTATTGCTAGTGTTTTGAAAAGCTCTCGATGTCAGCTATAAGAATATTAAATAAAAAGTGGGGGTTTCCATTAAAAATTTTAAAGTTGACCTTGAAAGCTCCTCCATACTTACGCTCAAGGTCAAATAAGTACCACCGTTTGAAGCATTTGTTGAAACCCTACAACTTATGTATAAAACATTTTTTCATAAAATGCCATGTTTTCGAGATATTTCACCGGTTCCAGACTTTTTCCCCATGTATATATATATATATGTTACAGTTAAAACCCGAAATCAGTCAAAACCCGAATTTCCTAGGGAATTTGGGTTTTAACTAAGCCCTCTCGGTAATTCGCGTTCTAACTGAAATAATTCAGTTAAAACCAGAATTTACTGACTGCTTTAGTAAATTCGCGGTCTGACGTGTTTCTCTTACAGTCAAAACGCGAAATCCCACAATCTGCAATGCTATATAAGGTATATGTTACGCTCAAAGATCGAAAACGCTCACTGAGCGAAAAAACCGACCACAACGCGTTCTGGCAATATGAAAATGCCACAACGCGTTGTAGCATTTTCACAATCTTTGAGCGTAACATATACCTTATATAGCATTGCAGATTGTGAGATTTCGCGTTTTGACTGTAAGAGAAACACGTCAGATCGCGAATTTACTAAAGCAGTCAGTCAATTCGGGTTTTAACTGAATTATTTCAGTTAGAACGCGAATTACTGAGAAGGCTTAGTTAAAACCCGAATTTCCTAGAAAATTCGGGTTTTGACTGATTTGGGGTTTTAACTGTAACATATATATATACCCTTTATATATATATATACAGGGTGAGTCATTTTAATCAATGCAGGCAAATATCTCGAAAAATATGGAAGACACGGAAAAATGTTTCACAGACAAAAGTTGTATGGTCTAAAGGGGGACATAAGATGGTGGCAATGATTTGATTTTGGATGGTTTGAAGCTCACGTAAACGTCACCTTTAATTTCTTAAACAAAACCCCCTATATTGTAGTATATCGTTTGAAAGGGCATAAAATAAGAAAAATTTTGGCGCAAACCAGAGGTTAATACGTTGACCCGTTCGGGAGTTATTTAGGGTCAAAAATTGTTTTTTTCCAACTTTAAATAACTCCCGAACGGATCAACGTATCGATTTGCGCCAAAATTTTTCTTATCTTATGCCCTTTTAAATGATATACTACAATATGGAGGGGGGGGGGGGGTTCCATTTCAAATTTTTGAGTTGGTCCCCCTGGGACACTGACAAATTTTAAATAAAACCCCCATATTGTAGTATACCGTTTGAACAGGCATAAAATAAGAAAAATTTTGGCGCAAACCAGAGGTCGATACATTGATCCGTTCGGGAGTTATTTAAAGTCAAAGTTAGAAAAAGTCAATTTTTGACCCTAAATAACTCCCACACGGGTCAACGTATCGACCCCTAGTTTGCGCCAAAATTTTTCTTATTTTATGCCCTTTCAAACGATATACTACAATATAGGGGGTTCCCTTTAAGAAATTGAAGGTGACGTTCACGTGAGCTTCAAATGATCATCTAAGGTCAAATCATTGCCACTAGCTTATGTCGCCCTTTAGACCATATAACTTTTGTCTAAAACATTTTTCCGTATCTTCCATATTTTCGAGATATTTGCCTGTGTTGATTAAAATGACAACCTGTATACATATATATATTTATATAATAAAAATTTGTACATTATAATTTTTTTTATGACCCAAAATACACCAAATTTTAAAATTTTAAAGGAATTGGGAAGGGGGGGCGTAATTTCAGATAAAATTATTTACCTTTAAATCAAGAGAAACGGAAGAACTGGGAACAAGGAAAAATTAGGAACAGGAAAAATCTTTAACAGAAACAAAGTAAAACAAGTTTTTTTTTATAATGTAGAATAAAATATCTATAAAAAATATATATATAATTAGAAATACATATATAAAAAGATATATCATTAAAAATGTATAATTAAGTATATTTGAATAAACTTTATACAGACATACACGTAAAATCTTGAAAACGGCGTCAAGACCGAAAGACAAAGAAATGGACAGACAGAAAAGCAATAAAATAATAAAATAGAAGAAAAATAAAATAGAGAAATGGAGATTTTTTAATATTATAAATTTCATATTTAAGATACCTTTTTCCTTTGTCGCTCTTGCTTCCTCGTTTCTTCTCTCTCTCTCTCTCTCTCTCTCTCTCTCTCTCTCTCTCTCTCTCTCTCTCTCTCTCTCTCTCTCTCTCTCTCTCTCTCTCTCTTCCTCTGTCTATCTCTCTTTTCCTTGCAATCGGCCAATAACTCCCTATTATATAAGCCGTGCCATAATGACTCATGCTGCTTCCCATGTGCTTTTCTATAAAAATAAAGGGTAATTATACAGAATAACTAACACAGCTCGGATTACTTTAACCTTGACATATGTTGTGAAGGACATGATTCTGAGTAACTTTTCCTTATAACTCAATCGGCGGTCGCTACTTATTAAAAAGTTATTAACAAATAAAGTTTAACAAATACAGTAGTTATTTTGAAATAATTTGTTAAAGCAGAGAACAGTTGGTATATAAAAAGTACATATTTATATGTACGATGAATAGTCGTATATAGGTTAGTGACGCGCTTTAAACAGTTAAATACTTTTAAAGCGCGTCACTGACCTACATAAAGTCGCTACATCTTGTCGGTATGACAGGTCTCATAACCTGATAGTCGTTAACTTTAACTGTTAATATCTCGCTTCGCGGGGCAGAGCGACACTTTTTTCTGCCAGATTCGGTCGTTTTGTGCAAAAACGCGTCGATTAAGCCTAAGTCAACGAAATCGGTGAGGAGGCCGCTATTCTGCACATTTACCTCACTTGACTTTCGATGATGAATATGTCGCAGCCACATGGTGTACACACACACACACGCACCCCCGGGGGGGGGGGGGCCTTCGGCCCTCCCTCCCGCACCCCCTCCGCCGGTAGGCAGGGTGGACCTCGCTTTACAACTTAGCATGTACTTTGTAAGTTGTAAAGCGAGGTTCACTCTGCCTCCCGGCGGTTGGGGTGCGGGAGGGGGGGCCGAAGGCCCCCCCTTGCACCCCCCCCCCCGCGTGTGTGTGTGTGTACACCATGTGACTACGACATATTCATCATCGAAAGTCAAGCGATTCAAAATAAGTGCTGTATTTGTCAAGCTATATTTGTTAATAACTTTTTAATAAGTAGCGACCGCCGATTAAGTTATAAGGAAAAGTTACTCAGAATCATGTCCTTGACAACATATGTCAAGGTCAAAGTAATCCGAGCTGTGTTAGTTATTCTGTATAATTACCAAATAAAGTAATATTATACAATACAAAAATCAATTATATCAATTTAATAAAACTATACACTTACTTTTGCTAAATTACAAATAATGAGTGGTCAGGTTATTCAAGTCTTGCTTGAACTTGATCCGCCACAAAGTCAAAAGCTAGATCCGCCACAGTCTGCACTCACACTTAAACCCCGCGCATCACACTTAAAAACGCAAAGTTATTAATAACGAGGTTACGGTATGAGACACACATTTGACATCCACGTATGACAGTTACTCTCGCAGCACGAAGTGACCCAAGCGAAAGAACCAATCAGCATCACGGAAAAGCGGCAACAATAAAATCTCTTACATGCCTTTTTTTAGAGAGGATCATTAAGAGAATAACTGCACAGTAATATTGTACAAATAGATGTGACGCGTTTCCAAATGTTTTACGTCGTCTTAAATAAAAACTTTGCGATTATTATAACTACAAGTAAGAGACATAAGATCTCTTGTCTCTCTCTCACAGTACAACTAGTATGGTCGTGGACAAAAAGGTTGTCCGACTTTTTTTTCTAATTTTTGGAACGCATTCTGTCATGTGAAAGTTGATGGTCCCTGCTCACGGCCATAACCTAAAGTTTTGCAGTGACATATTATCGGAGCAGATAGACAATCTATACAAGGTGTCGGAATAGTTTAAAATACCAAAAGAAGTATAAGCACGTGTATTTTGACGCAAGGAACAAAGCCAGTCATAAAGAGGAAAAGAGAGAAGAGAGAATGGTAAGTAAAATGACCAGTGACCAATATTAGAAAAGAAATGTAAGAAATAATAATATACCCATATAAATATTTATATACCTATATAAATAACTAGACAAACAATTTTTATTAACAATTATCAATATGACAATAAAAAAATGCATAATTATGACAAAAAATATATAATTAAAATAAATAAATACAATAGCATATAATAAGTAATAACTATTGCAGTAATTGTTATGCATTTGAAGCAAAAGAAATGACATTGTATGCAGAATTATTTTAAAGAATTCTATTATATTATACATATTAGGCACATCGTATATAGTTTCAGGAGAAGCGATGAGATTAAGCAAAAATGTTATGCAAGAAATTGTTGGTGCATTCCCTGGTATAGATGAGGCAATGACCTATGCAGAAGTTATGAAGTAAATTTTCCATTTTTATATTTCTTATTTTTGTAAAACATTAATAGGATAATCTACCTTTCTAGTAAACTAAAATTGTAGATACATCTGAGATCTTCTATTCTCTATTTCCTTTTTTTTTTTATTTTAATTCCTTTACATGCTGGTTCTAGGCTTGTAAAAGGAATGAACTTCTCTGTTGTGGTGTTTGATACTGCACCTACTAGGCACACATTGAGGCTACTATCATTTCCGCAAGTGGTTGAAAAAGGATTAAGAAAACTAATGCGTTTAAAAATGAAGATTGGTCCCTTAATAATAAATAATTTATATTATTTATTATTATTATTATTATTTATTATTAATTTATTATTATTTATTATTATTTATTATTTATTATTTATTATTTATTATTTTTTATTATTATAATTTATTATTATAATAATATAATAATAAATTATATATAATAATATAATATAATTATATAATTATGTAATTATATATAATTATATATAATTATATTATTATATCATAATAATATTATGGGATCGGGATTTCTAAACTGTTGCGTCCTGTCGACAAGATTCTCAATGTTAACACTATATATTTAAGCTGACTTGTATTATACGAATTAAATATTGCAAATATGTAGTGCATGCGAATGTAACATTGAATTTATTAACACATGAAATAAAAAATATCTTAATCAAGTATATTAAAGATCCTTTTTTAATACAAATTTCCAAAGCGCAATGTTGTAAGTATATAAAAATTTGAATTAGGTGTAGTTATATTGTTTATACATTTATTACATAGATGCTACGGTTTAACGACATTTTCCGAAAATTCCCTGACTTGTTGAACTCCACGCACTTCCCTTTCTAGCAACGGAAACTGTGTGACGTGAAACTCCTCATAAAGGTCCATTATCTTAAAAGAAAAGAACCATGTTTAATTTATCTTTCAAGAATTTTATCTTTTACTTCTTTTTATTTGCATTTTGACGTAATAAATAAAAAATTTAATACGTTCTAATAATTATTTAGCTCTTCAGTCATAATCATAAATACAACGTTAATTACCTGCTCTAGATATTTATCTTGAATTTTATGCCTTGCAAGACACAGCCTTGTAAAGTCGTTCTGTCTCATAAAGCGACATAAATTCTGCTATGTAAACACATATAAACGTTGTCTGATCGGGATTTCTGAACTGTTCGTTAACTTGTCGAATGACAGCAAGCATTTCCTCCATCTTATTGGAGAATGTATCTATATTGAAATCCGTTAATCCCAACAACGAACTTATCTATAAAAGAACAATCTTTTTTCAATTTAAATAATTCGGGGAGGACACTTGATATACCTAATATGTATTAATTTTAGGAAAAATACTCAAAATAGCATGGATTAATTCTAACTTGTGTGATAAAGGGACCAATCTTCATTTTTAAACGCATTAGTTTTCCCAATCCTTTTTCAACCACTTGCGGAAACGATAGTAGCCTCAATGTGTGCCTAGTAGGTGCAGTATCAAACACCACAACAGAGAAGTTCATTCCTTTTACAAGCCTAGAACCAGCATGTAAAGGAATTAAAATAAAAAAAAAAAAAGAAAATAGAGAATAGAAAATCTCAGATGTATCTACAATTTTAGTTTACTAGAAAGGTAGATTATCCTATTAATGTTTTGCAAAAATAAGAAATATAAAAATGGCAAATTTACTTCATAACTTCTGCATAGCTCATTGCCTCATCTATACCAGGGAATGCACCAACAATTTCTTGCATAACATTTTTGCTTAATCTCATCGCTTCTCCTCCTGAAACTATATATGATGTGCCTAATATGTATAATATAATAGAATTCTTTAAAATAATTCTGCATACAATGTCATTTATTTTGCTTCAAGTGCATAACAATTACTGCAATAGTTATTACTTATTATATGCTATTGTATTTATTTATTTTAATTATATATTTTTTGTCATAATTATGCATTTTTTCATTGTCATATTGATAATTGTTAATAAAAATTGTTTGTCTAAAGTTATTTATATAGGTATATAAATAATTATATGGGTATATTATTATTTCTTACATTTCTTTTCTAATATTGGTCACTGGTCATTTTAGTTACCATTCTTTGCTCATATTCCTCTTCTCTTTCCCTCTTTATGACTGGCTTTGTTCCTTGCGTCAAAATACACGTGCTTATACTTCTTTTGGTATTTTAAACTATTCCGACACCTTGTATAGATTGTCTATCTGCTCCGATAATATGTCACTGCAAAACTTTAGGTTATGGCCGTGAGCAGGGACCATCAACTTTCACATGACAGAGTGCGTTCCAAAAATTAGAAAAAAAAGTCGGACAACCTTTTTGTCCACGACCATACAAGTGCTCACGCGCCGCCACTACCTCCCCGATGGTAACAAACTCTCGCGGTAGCAGTGAGAATTAGAAAACAGGACCGCTTAGCAGACCTTTCCCCCCACTACTAAAAAACGGGGAGTTATCCAATCTGTAGGGGAGACCGGGGCACCATGGGCCACAAAAATTCAAACTCTAAAAAGTACTTTTAAATATAAGATTTTTTGTCTCATTTTTTTTTAATAGTTAAAGTAATATGTATATTTTAAAATTTAGTTGGTGTATTTGGTAAATATTTATTAGTTTTCAAGAAAAAAATTAAAACATATTTTTTGAGAAATGACCCAAGGTGCCCCATACCCGGGGCACCATGGGTCTGTCACTGGGGCACTATGGGTCACACACAAAAATTAGGTTTATTCATTCAAGAAGTAATAAAAAGTTACAAAATTTAAAAAGGAATTTTATTTTACATTTTCTTATCACACTGTTCAGGATTGGGCAAAACAAACAAGATGACAGATCGACTCACTACTGAAATATTATTTTCTAAAAAAAAACTAAATTCTGACATGTTTTCTTTGATCAAAAATAACATTTTACAAACAAAAGACAAATATTACTTCATAATCTTTTCTTTATCTAATTAATTAATAACTCTTTATTAATAATAACCAATAACTCTTAGGACTTCCTTTCATTTCTTTATTGGTTTTCTTTTCCGTGTCTTCTTTCCCTTTTCTTCTTGTTTTTTCTTTTTTTGTGAATGTAAAATAACTATTTTGTACTGCCTCGTTTTATCATAAATAAGTTAGTGTGCGACCCATGGTGCCCCAGCATTGGGTGGCCCATCGTGCCCCAAGTGCACTTAATGTAGAAAACGGTGAAACGTAATCGAAAAAATAAATGATGCATGATTATCTATAGTGCAATAAAATGACAAAAGATGCTAGAAAGTTGCATCTGATTTTTATTTACGTCTATATTCTACTACAAATGCGATATTAAAACATTTCTAGATGTTTAAAAAATTACTTACGCATCACAAAAACCATTTATGTCGCGTGCTTCTCGAGACAACGGACTTTGATCACTGCCATCTAGATACGAAGTATAGACAACAAAGTAACTGTCACATGATATCAGTTTTACCAACCTAAACATTCTGGATTAACCTAAACAGTCAATGACCCATGGCACCCCGTGGCTCATGGTGCCCCGGTCTCCCCTATATACAACCGTGGTTAAACCTCACCGATCACTTTAATTTTAATAAATATATTAAAACAGGACCCTATGGCAATAATCACATATATTATTGCCATAAAGTCCTGAATCACGTATACTTTGAATCACGCTGTGGACTCTTCTGGTTTCTGAGATATGACAGAAGATGAGACATTTTTAAGTATCGCATTTTTATTCCTGAGTATATTTCGTACTGTGTTATTCGTGCTTCTTTGTTGACATTTTTTGTTTATGTAAGTTACTGTTTTTGTCTTAAAGAAAAAATTAGACCTCGCTTTGCGTAGAAAGTTGGAAACCCTTGTGGAACCGTACAATGATAGACCTCATTTCGCTCTGTAAGCAGGGGATTGGATGGGGTGGACCTCGCTTCGCGTGAAAAGTTGGAAGCTTATGTACAATTATAGATGTTTTCAATGTAAAACGTAGTCTTTTATTATTTGCATATTTACGAAATCTATAATTGTACAGTTCTACATAGGTTTCTAACTTCCCACGTGAAGCGAGGTTCACCTTACATCGTCCACTGCTGAGGTGGGGGTGCAAGGGGAGAGGCGGAGCTTCTCCCCCAACCACGCATGTGCTTTGTAAGGTGAAGCTAAGTTTACCCCATACCACCCCCTGCTTACAAGTTTCACTGTTCCTAATGTTACTTTATAATACCTAAGAAAAAGCATTAAAATTGTGAAACCGCAATTTGCTATACCTTCTAAACTAATGCCGTAGCCCACTTTTCTCTTGCGTAGAATCACTCAGAAGAACCTTCCCTACAACATATTTAAGTGGCGATAAAATCGGTGAGGTGTAACCGCAATTTGCTATACCTTCTAAACTAATGCCGTAGCCCACTTTTCTCTTGCGTAGAATCACTCAGAAGAACCTTCCCTACAACATATTTAAGGGGGGATCCTGGTGTCTAAACTACTGAAAATAATGGTATTTTCGGGAATTTTTTTAAAAGAAACTATTTAATAAATCGCTTTGATAACTTTTGGGCTGTTTTACTTTATTATTAAACAACGTAAAAAAATTTTTTTTATTTAAAAAAAAAATTATTTAATATGTTTATAGGGCGTAAGTAAGAGCGTCGGTTTTAAACGGCGTGCATCCTAGCTCCTTCTTTACACGTTTGAAAAAAAAAAACAAAAACATTTCTTATTGTTTATAAACATGGTTTGTCGGTAAACCTAAAAAAATGCAAAAAAGTTGAAAATTGACAAAATGGCGGCACTTTAAAACAAGAAATGCAATTTTTACTCAAAAATGTGAACTTTATTTATGCAATAACAATTGTTTAAATTAATTATTTTATTAATTTTAGAGGTTTACCGACTAGTGAATGTAATAAACTATGTGTACGTACAAGAGCCAACTTGATTGGTCAAATAGTTTTTGAGTTATCGTGCACGCCAATTTCAAAAACGTGGTTTCGAGAAAAACGCGTTTAAAGTTTTCGCCGCTCGTATACCCGCACGTATACCTGCGCGCAAGAAATGGCTGTGAGGCCTTTAAAACTTCGAATTTTTTTATTGTAACTTTAGGAATATATTCTACGAATAGTGTACTATTGATTACAATAAAAAAAAAAAATTCGATTTTTTGGACGCTCTACACCAGGATCCCCCCTTAAGTGGCGATAAAATTGGTGAGGTGTAACTTTTTATGTACTTTTACCAAACTTTTAAATGATATATCTCAGAAAGAGTAACCAGAAGAGTCCGCAACGTGATTCAAAGTGTACGTAATTCAGGACTCTATTGACTATAATATATGTAAAAATTAAAGTGATCGGTGAGGTTTAACCTTTTCGCAATAATTACCCATTTTTTCTGAATAATCTTAAATAATTGAATCCTATTAATAATTTTGAATAAAGCAATGTTTTTGAATGAAGAAACAATTGAAAGATTAATTATTTGTAACATTAATATCATTTAAATGGTGCAGTTAAGAAAAGAATAAGTTTCTTGCTGGAATTTATATTTACCTCATTATCAACGTATAACGCGATACGGATTTTCAAATAAAAATAGGTATTTATCAAAATAATGCAACTGTCACTAGGATACTTTCTTTCTTTCTTTGTATTTTATATGTAAATAACGTCGTTTGCTGAATTGTTTTATTACAGAGCGGAAATCCAAAGCGCCACTTCGTCGACAAGCGTGAAGAGAATCTGCTACAAAAATCAATGAGGATACTGAGGACTCGTAATAATCGGATCTGCATTTGTAACAGACGCCAGCAAAGGAGAAGGAGAAGTGAACGAAAGGCCAGCACTACTTTGGGTATCATCGTTGGTGCATTTGTTGTGTGCTGGCTGCCATTTTTTATGTTGGCATTAATCAGACCATTCTACAAACCTGACGATATCCCGCACTCAGTATCATCTCTGTTTCTCTGGCTCGGTTATTGCAACAGTGCGTTGAATCCCATTATTTACGCGATTTTCAACAAAGAAATTCGTAAGCCATTTATCTTGATAATGCGCTTACAATGGCGCAATCTCAATGAGTTGATGCGCGAGGAGTATTACCATCAACAATTCGGTGAACGAAGGACACGAAACGGCATGAACGGCAACGAAGCTACGGAAAATACAGAGGGTGCAAATCTAGTTGATGATAACAATAAGAATATCGGCAATAATAATCATGATATCGACAATAATAACCAGAACGTCGATAATAACAACCAGAACGTCGACATTAGCAATCATAGTGTCGACCAAAATAATCAAGACATCGGTGATAATAATCAGGATGCCAATGGTAATAATCAAGATAATAATCAAGATATTGTTAATAACAAACAGGATGTTGAAAATAGAAAACAAAACATCGATGATAACAATCCGATCACTGTCATCGACATTACCGAAAAATCCAGTGAGATGCCCCGCTTCTGATCTGAGGAGTGTTCCTCGAATAACGAGGACCGTGGTATTCGACGAAGATCATCGCTGTACTGCATGGATACTTTTCAAGTCATCGCTGAAGTTCATACACCTTGCATAACCGAGACCCTTGTGTAATCGATCAAGAAAGATGCTAAACATATTCTAAAATAATGACTGAATAATTTTTTCCAACAAAATTTCTCTATTATTTGATTAAGAGGGGACAAATCAGTAAAAATAATAAAATTTTAAAAAATATTTTCTAAAAGTGCAATGTTTTCAGAATGTGTACATTTTATATTGATCTGATAAAAATTCACGGAGTTAGATAAGTTTAAACGCAACACGTCACATATTTTGATTACATTGTAAACGTTTATAAAACATTTAGAGAAATAATCGACAGTACTGCTTATAGTAATATTCTAATGATAAATAATAGGACATGTTAAAAAATGGGGTAAAAAACTTCATGACTGCAAAAAGAATACGAGTGATCTTGGCAGCAAAGTAAATTTGCAGCGTTAATTGATAAGCTAATTGTTTATTATGATCTTGCAATTACACGAAACACAATTTGTGAAAAAATTAAAGCTATTTGGGTAAATTTTTATCATATAAACTGCATCAATAAAAATCCCCATTATTAGTGTTCATAAGGACTTGATTCTTGATGTTCCTAGCAAACGTCTAAAATAAACTGGAGCAATATTGTCATAAAATCACCGCTATAATGAAAAATGCTAAAGTTGTTAAGCAATTGATCCAATATTCAATTAAGTCCTTATAATCCAATTGATAAGAATTTAAGCATAGAATATTAGAACGCTGCATCAGAAGCTGTACGCAACATATAAATAGAAGTCTGAACAATTTGACTTGAAGAATAACACCAAAAATATTCTACAGTGGCGCATGTATTGAAATTGCAGTCTACATAGTAATATGTATCTTCAATGAGGGTAACAAATCTTATCTGCAGATAATGAATATTTTGGTAATAAAAAATCGGCAGAAATGCCAATCACTTCTGTTAGCAAGATGGTACCTCAAATGCGGACGTGCATAACTCATAATACAGCGAAAAAGTTCGTCTTATGAATAAAAAAGCGGCTTTGGAGGAAAATCTGCTATGGAAGAGGAGACTTATGGTCTAGGAATAGCTGAATAAAGGTGAGAGAAAAATTCTTTTTTAAAACTATTTAAAATTAAAAGTTTAGTGACATTTTTCTCAAAAACATGTTCGGCAGAAATTTTGTTAAACCTTGACAAAAGGGGACCCCTTTCAATGACCTTGACCTTGACATATGTTGTCAAAGTCACCCTCCTGAGTCCTGAGTGACCTTCAGAAGGTTTTAGCCCGCGCTCGTTTTTTATTAAAAGTTATTAACAAAAAATGTTTGAATAACATAGCAGTTATTTTGAGTATTAAAAGGCATCAACGACTAAAACAACTAATATGGGTATTTCATTTTAATTTCCCCAGGCAAATATCTCGAAAAATATGGAAGATACAAAAAAATTTTTAAGACAAAAGTTGTTTGGTTCGAAGGGAAACATAAGATGGTGCCATTGATTTGACCATGAATAGTTATTTGAAGGTCATCTTCAGTTTTTTAAATAAAACTCCTATTTTTTATTGCATATTCTTGTAGCCTGTCTCGAGACTTTTCCGAAACACTATAATAAATTATATTTTCATTAAGTACTTTTTGAGTTATAAGGCTTGAAAGTTACACTACCGCCGGCATTAGCATTACCCACGGTGTACCACGCGGAGGTTGCCCGGTCGGATTTACATCTCGTGTGTGATACTATCGAGCACTCATAAAAAAAAAAACATATTGAGAGAATATTAATGAATTCACTGCTATTTGACCGAAAAGAATTTAGTTAAAAAGATACGCGCGCGCGCAAACACACACACACACACAAGAGGTGTAAATCCGACCGGGCAACCTCCGCTTGGTACACCTTGAGTAATGCTAATGCCGGCGGTAGTGTAACTTTCAAGCCTTATAACTCAAAAAGTACTTAATAAAAATATACTTTATTATAGTGTTTTGGAAATGTCTCGAGACAGGCTACAAGAATATGCAATAAAAAATAGAGAATTCCATTTAAGAAATTGAAGGTAACCTTAACGTGACCTTCAAATGACTATCCAAGGTCAAATCAATGGCACTATCTTATGTCCCCCTTTGAACAACTTTTGTCTTAAACATTTCTTTGTATCTTCCATATTTTTCGAGATATTTGCCTGGGGAAATTAAAATAAAACACCCTGTATATGTATGTGGAAATAGTACATGTATGAACAAAGGACAGCCGTTTAAAGCAGTGAATTGTTGATATATTGAACAGTCTTTTTGTTTAAGCAGAGAATAGTTGGTATAGAAAAGTATATATACAATTTTAAGGCTTAGAAAGGATAAATATAAAATATTCTCTGCTTTAACCATAATTGTATGATTATAATTGTAAACTATTTTTAATTTTACAGTTTTATACCAACTATTTTCTGCTTTAACAAAAAGAATGTTTAATATATCGGCGATTCACTGCTTTAAATAAAGCAAATAACAGTTTATTCTTTTGATTAAAGCAGAGAATACTTTATATTTGTGCTCTCTAACACATAAAATTGTATATGTACTTTTCTATACCAACTATCCTTTGCTTTAACAAAAAGACTGCTCAATATATCAGCGATTCACTGCTTTAAATAAAGCAGATAATAGTTTATGATTTTGATTAAAGCAGAGAATACTTTATATTTATACTTTCCAACACATGAAATTGTACATGTATATACTTTTCTATACCAACTATTCTATGTTTTAACAAAAAGACTGTTCAATATATCAACGATTTGCTGCTTTAAATGACTTTCCTTTGTTTATACATGTACTATTTTCACCGACATATTAGTCGCTTATGCCTTTCAATACTCAAAATAACTGCTATATTTTTCAAACTTTTTTTGTATATAACTTTTTAATAAAAAACAAGCGCGGGCTAAAACCTTCAGAAGGTTACTCAGGAGGGTGACCTTGACAACATATATCAAAGTCAAGGTCATTGGAGGGGGATCCCCTTTTGTCAAAGTCTTCCTTATAATAAGATAATTTGATATCTAAATCTGACATTCTTTAATTGTTCCGAAATGGCTTGGATGTACGAAATCGTGAACCGGAGAAGTTTATTTTTATTTTCTATAACAGTAGCATTGCTCTGATTACATATTTGTTAAAAAGGAACTTTAGTCTATTGTTAATTGTGTCAAAAATGAAATTTAATGAGTAATCATTACCTAGCAGATAATATCTACTATCAGTTTGGTGGAACCTTGGGTGTGATAATAAGAATACTTTATATATCATGCCCATTATTGTGCCTCTTTCTTGAGTGAAAGGGTGTTGAAATATGAAGTTTAGATATCTTCCCGAAAATGTGAGTTTGTGATATCAAATTCTAAATTGTTGTTATTTTTGATAATTGTAACGTCTTGTAAATTTAGTGTTTGAGATTGCAAAGAGAAAACTTGAAACTTTTATAATATAGCTTTACTTGAATAATTTTGGAGCCTCGTTACACTCGTGTTGTGTCGCCAAAGATATCGCCCGTCTTCTCTCTTACAAAAAACGATTGCGCATATCCCTAGCGTCGCAGCTTTTACAAATCGGGTTTACATATAATGGATTACTTAAATCTAACAAAAATATAATGCTCGTTGAAACTCTAACATACACTGAGATTAGGCTACTAATCTTCCTTATCTATTGTATTATCTATTGTATCGTTCACAGGAAGTTCACAAAGTTTAGTTATCGCGCATTTAGAGATACCAGTGGTTGTGTGTACGGTCGCAACTCGCACCAAGTTGTCCTTGCTTGCGTGAACCTCAATAACACGATCAATTTTTCACTTTAAAGGAGGGAGATTATCTTCCTTTAACAATACGAGATCATTGACCTTCAGATTTTCCTATCGCATTTTCCATTTAACACGACTTTGGAGATTGGCCACATATACGGCCGCCCATCGTTTCCACAAGTCCTGGACAGAACGTCTAAACTGAATCAACTCCCATCTATCCAGGCGATTGATCTTCACATCCGATAAGTCATTTTTGGGAAGGCTGTTTAAGAGTCTGAAGAAATGTCCTGGCGTCAAAGGTTGCAAATCAGATGGATCTGATGACAAAAGCGATAATGGCCTCAATTTAAACAAGCCTCAATTTGTACTAGAGCTGTAGTCAGTTCCTCAAAGGTAAATAAGACATTACTCGTTTTAAATGGTATTTACAGGATTTCACTTTTGCCTCCCATAAACTCCCTAGGTGAGTAAGAAAGGATAAAGTTCCATTCGATACCACTTTCTTGTAAGGCCTCGCCAACAGTCCTATTAATCGACGTCCGGATGAAGGTACAGAGTTCCTCCAGTTCTCGCTTAGCACCGACGAAATTTGTAGCATTGCCGCTGCAAATTTTACGTGGTCGTCCTATGAACTGACGCAAATTTGCTAAAAATGCTGCAGTTGATAGTTCGCTTGTGGCTTCTAGGTGAATAGCCTTTATGGCAAAGCATATAAACAATGCTATGTAGGATAAAGAAATGTATATTTGTGTCCCCTATAAGGTTTACAAAGCCGTTTTTTTGAAGAACGTTCCCAAACCTTTACCACTCTTACCTATTCCATTCCTTGGACCAACGGCTTAACATCTCTTCCGAAAGACGGACCCACTTCTCCTTCTACGGAACCCTGGCCCTTGCACGAGAGTTTCATCCTCTTGCGCGAGAGGGTGGCATTTTGTGATGCTATACATCATTACGTCAGAAAATAAAAACCCCTTGGTCTAGCGGGACTCGAACCTGGTTCCTTGAGGTTACGCGTTTTGCGCTTTACCGCCAGACCACACTGCCACCCTTAAATGCAGGATTGGCATGTCTTTCGACCATGTCCTTTGTTTACAAGTGTGATGATTGGACCTGCCAAATCGATACCGATAATCGTGAACGCTCGGGATGGTTTTATTCTGTCGCCAGGTAAGGATAACATTGCTTGAGTTAATTCCTTTGAATTGTTTCTGACGCACCAGACACACGAACGGCAGACGACGTATCAAATTTCTTGCGTTTAATGGCCAATATTGTTGGCGTATTGATGCCAATAATAACTGCTGGCTAGCATGTAACAAAGTGCGATGCTCTCTTTCAATTAGCAAGCGTGTGATTTTGCATTGCGCGGAGAGCAAAAGCGGATATCTCCTTTCGAAGTTTCAGGGTGTCTCTTGAAGGCGACCGCCCATCCTGATAATGCCATCTTTATCTAGAAAGGTTTGCAGTTGATACAACTGGCTCGGTCGATTCAACTTACCTTTATCTTGTATATTTCTCAAATCTTATTGAAAATAGGTACTCTGAGTACCTATTGAGTGAGTGTTTAATTACCTCGTGTCGGGCTAAGTGTAACTCCGGCAGAGTTAATCTGGTCAAGATTCTATCCTTGTACTTCTTGCGACAATTAGATATAAATCTAAAGCAGCAAGCAAGACGCTCAATTTTTGTTAATGTCGAATCTCTTTCAAGTTTGTGGATGACCTCATCTGACTGGGATGGTTAATGTATGTGTAGATTGAAAATTTGTGACTACTTTTTGGATTTATTTTCGGCATCAGAAAGCTCTTCTTTGGTAAGCTCTTGGTTATGTTCTTTGTTTCTTTCTGATTATCGTAAATCAGATAACAATTTTAGACTATTCCACCATAAATCCTTGAGTTGTGCAGATGTGGCTTCTCGCGATATTAGATCCGCAGGATTCTCCGAACCTTTGCCCTTAACATGCTGCCAGTGAACTGCAGACAAAATCTCAATAATCTCCGCTGTGCGATTAGATACGAAAGGCTTCCAACGTGATGTCGCCACGAAGCCAGTACAGCACGACCATGGAATCGGACCACGCGTGTATTCCGTCAATTTTTATACAAATCGCTCGTTTTACACTACCTATTAATCTCGCCAATAACAATGCGCTGCATAATTCTAACTTAGGTATAAACTCTCTTTTCAGAGAGGCTACCCTCGCTCTGAACATAGTAGTTTAACCGATACTTCGACGTACGTCTCGTTTAACGATTGTATACAGGGTGTCCCAAAAAGCTCGGACACCGTTTCACTGACAAATTCTGTGGAACATTCTAAGAAGAAAATTCTTATGCGAAAATGTTGAGGCTATAATAGTTTTTGAATTATAAGCATTTAGAGTTAGCGAATCAGACCGCCTAAAGTTGGCGCGCTCAGGTGTGGTACATCGCATAGCAAGTAAAGGTGCTCTTGTGCATTGACTCAGTTTTTAGATATTGACATAATTCAAACGACAAGAAAATTACTTTGAAGCTTTGTCTTATTTATCTGTGATTGTTTAATTTGCTGTATATAAAGATTAATGCAAGCATTACGGAATATCAATAAATACGTATGCACAGCGAACTGTCAAGTTTGTCAAATGAAGTGTGTCACAAGCTAGCCCACCTTCACTTGCTATGCGATGTACCACACCTGAGCGCGCCAACTTTAGGCGGTCTGATTCGCTAACTCTAAATTCTTATAATTCAAAAACTATTACAGCCTCAACATTTTCGCATAAGAATTTTCTTCTTAGAATGTCCCACAGAATTTGTCAGTGAAACGGTGTCCGAGCTTTTTGGGACACCCTGTATAGATACATGCGCCATATGCGCTTTCAGACGCAGCGCAAAAGCCTCTAATAAAATATCTATTTCCTCCTGGTGTACTAATAACTAAGCGGGGAACTTGTAACCATGGTAGAAGAATACATACAAGGTGTACTCATACGCATTGCAGCCAATTTCTCAACTATGCCAGATACCTCCATCTTGCCGCGGCAGTTTGAATTTGGCGTTATATTGGCTGCGTTTTATTTAAATGTTTTAATGTGGCCACTTAAATATGGCTACATGTGGCATCTGCGCAGAACCGTAGGAAATTCGTCTCGAGTATGAGCACACCTTGTTTCTTCCACCATGCTCGTAACGTATTTACGTCTTTTAAACTCTCTTGGAAACTCTTCCACTTATCCATGAACGTTTCTGGGAGTGGACCTTCTCAGTCCACCTTTGTTTCCCAAAGCCCTTGCATTAAAACTTTAGCTAATATTAAAACAGGATCGACTAAACCTAGCGGGAAAATAAATTGCTAATCGCAGATAGAATTTTACGCTTTGTGGATATGCACATACTATTGTCGGCGTCGTAAATTGAAATTCATCAAAAACTATGTTTCATTCAAGAACTGATGTCCTAATAATATCGTTTGCGTCAATGTTCAAGTTCAAATTAGACTTTCACAAATCTGCCGGTACTTCTATTGAGGCTTCTTCCGAATTGAAGCACCACTTATGTGCCGTAAATCCGCCTTCTTACAATAAAAGAGTTAATTACCTTTGCAAAATACGCGCATCCTCAATCGTATCCGCTCCAGAAATTACATCGTCGACATAAGTATTTTTTAACAATGTATGTGACGCAAATGGATAACGCTTACTACCTTTCTTTGCCAATTATATCATTCTTCGAATTGCTAAATATGATGCACAAGCTTCTCCGTACGTAACGGTATTCAAATAATATTCCTTTATAGGTTTATTGCTAGAAAATCGCCATAGAATACGTTGAAAATTACGATCATCAAAGTGAACTAACACTTGGCAATACATCTTTTGTAAATCAGCCGTCAAGGCAATCTTATAGAATCGAAATCGTATAACTATATCGGATCAAGTTACTTGCAGCACAGGCCCAACAAGGAGTACATCATTTAAAGATACACCACTATTATTTCTAGAGGACGCGTTAAGGTGGTTCTACATTAGTCGCAAGCAATCCATATAGTCGCAAGTCGCAAGAGGCTTGCGATCGTAAGTCATAGCCAATTAAAAAAGAGAATTGTAAAAATGTCGCAAGTAGTAATCGCAAGGTTTGATCAAACCCAAACAGAGGTTAGGTTGCAAAGAGAGCAGTACTACTTGCTTGTACTACTAGCAGTTCTGCTTGCTTAGGACATGTTGCTAACGACATTTTTACAACAATTCTCTTCTTTAATTGGCTGTGACTTACGATCGCAAGCCTCTTGCGACGCGACAATATGAATTGCTTGCGACTAATGTAAATCCACCTTTAAATACAACGCTCAATTTAGTACTACTACTATACTATACTCCTTTAATACACTGTGGTGAGGAAGATAAACTACGTTCTCGCAATTATCGAGTAAATCGACCACTATCGACATGTGACCTAACTCTATATATTCTTGCATGAATTTAATATAACGATCGCGAAATATTTCGTTGCTTTTACACATATGTTCCAAATAAAACAATCTTTTGAGCGCTACGTCTCTATTGTTACCAACAAGCGTATTTTTCTCCCGAAATAACAATCTTACTACAAATCTACCTTCTTGCGTAGTAGTTTGCTGGAAATATTGCTCGCATTTCTTTTTATCGATCGATAACGCTTGTCTATAATCATTGTTATAGTGTTTTAGTTTCTAGAACCTTTCCAAATTTTCGCTTAACACTTCGTAAGACTTTAGTGAACAAACTAGTGAGCTCATCGCACTTTGCTCGAAGCTCAAGCCTTCTAATTAAGTTGATAATATAGATCCTGCTACTATCCATCCGAATTTGGTGTTCTGCAAAATTAATAGATTTTTGAGCTCTATCTTGCCTGTCTCTAACAAATCAAAGAAAAACTCCGCTCCAATCAGCATTATCTATAGGACCAATTATATGAAACTCTGAATCAGCTAATTCAAAGTTGCACAGTAATTGTAATTTGTCACGATCTATCTTCGTGGATGGCAAGTTTTTGGTATTCTTGCGTACGATCAAACAAGAAGCGTTAATCTCGAAATTAGAACACTTTGACTTAACGTGAACATCGCAAATTATAATGAACTTTATTTTCAATTTTATTTAGACCGGTAACAACCTACTTCCGAAACTCTATGTCGTTTTAACGCTAATTTATTGTATGTCGCTTGAGTAATAAAGTTTGTATTGAATTGAAGAAGCACGCGAATTAATGCTTTCGAACCATTGCGCTGAGTCGCTTCTATTATTACTGTAGCCATAATAACTTGACGTCTTTTAACATTACTTGAAGCGTGATGAACCGTTACATTACTGATTGACTGATTGTTGTTCGCCTCGCCTTGAGATTCTGTGCCTTCTGACTTTGCATCAACTTTGTTACCTTGCGATTGATGACATAACGTGTTATGTTTCTCGGCATATTCTCTGCAGGAACCTCTTTTGCACGTCTTTACAGAGCCCTGGAGGAAATAATTTTACAACAATTTACGTATTTCTACGAAAAATTACAATCTTATAAAAAAATCACAAATTTCTACAAATTTGTAAAAACTGTAGAAATTCATGGTAAATTGTAGTAAATTGTAATAAATTGTAGTAAGTTGTAAAAAGTAATATAAAATTTTTACAAGTTTTAACAACTTTTTACGAACATTTTTATGAGAACGTAGTAAATTGTAGAAGTTGTAGATTCTTCTAAAAATCACAACTATTTACAACTTTCTATAACGTTCTAAGAAAATTTTTTATGAAAATTGTAGTAATTTGTAGTTGTAAATTATTGTAAAAATTACAACTACTTGCAACTTTCTACAACATTTTAAGAATATTTTTATGATTAAATGTGATATAAACAAAGTATAGGGGAGACCGGGGTTGGATGTTACAGGGGTAAAACGTTCCAGCTATAAAAAGTAGTTTAATAAACCGTCTAAAAAAACGCTAAATGACGATAAACTCTTGCGGCAACATCAACTATAATCACGCCTCACACGCCAATCGCGCTAACGATTTTTTTATCGCGTCTCAAATGTTCGATTTTGGTGACGGGGCTAAAAGTTAAAAATATTCGGGGTTGGTTGTGACATGTCGAGTTAAACTCGTCTATGCCATGATTAAAAATGAAAGACTGCTTACGTAATACGTACATTAATTGACATTATTAATGTCTAAGTAAAATAAATTATTCAAATAATGAAAAAGTGTTGCTGTTACCTGTTTCCCCGTACGGTGTCACAACTAACCCCAGGGGCCGGGGTAGAAAGTTACACTGGCAAATTTTATAAGTTAATTATAAAATATGAAATATCTCGTAAAGTATTCACTTTTTGATGACTTTACCTTGATACTTTTATACGTAGAATAATGAAAGAAATCAAATAATGTAAAAAAAAACAAATTTATTTTAAAAAATTTGATGCATTTTGTGGGCAAACTTAATTTTTAAAAATTGCAAATGCAAATTGCAAAAAAATTGTAAAATTATTTCCACCAGGAAGTGGTTGTCTTTTAGGCAATTTATGCACAATTTCAAACGTCGGACCTCCTTGATTTCCTCGGATACTGGCAATGCTAAAAATTTCTCACAGAAATATATGAAGTAAGCTCCATTGCAAAAATAACATTTACCTAAATTCAAAGAAACGGTTAAGGGGATCCTATATCCAAAGCCGAACTCCGATGATGTTGATAATTTCGATGTTTTCTATGTTACCGGCCTATATCTGTCCTTGTATAGACAAAGAGATAGACAAGAATAGTACCTACATTGCACGCACACATACGCACGAACACACACATATACTCTATTTTCATTAGACCTCTAATTCTGATTTGGAGGGTTGAATAATGTTGTTTCGTGTTTTTCAATCCAGGGAAACTTGCTTTCATGCTCGTACAAACGATATATCTTTTATATGAAGCACATCTTGTGATGAATTGACAGGCCGTCTGCCAACTGGAGACGCCTTATTGAGGTAAATGTAGGTAAGGAAATCTGAAATTCCGCAATTTTTTTTCGTTTTCCATATAAAATCAGAGTTTCCCTGAATAATTTATGTATTTACTGCAATACTGGAAAAACATTTTCAATTCTGTCAAATTAATACGACGCTACGTACGTGAGTGCATAGAAAATGGTAATTTTGTTGGTAATACAGACGGGTATAGGATCCCCTTGAAGACGCTGTCTTTTGATTCGCAGTACCCTTAGTTAAGGAATGCGGTTTTGTTGCCATTTTTGGTACCCCTTTAATTTTAAAGAAAACTAGAGGAGAAATGTTCCTCCATATGGGCCTCATAATTCCCTCAAAAATATGATCTTAACCTTATTGTTTATGTGAAATATTACATTTCGAATAAAAGGAATTTACAGGAGATTCGACACTTTTCGATTATTGCAGTTTTTTTCGACAATGTTCCTGAAATGGCCAAAACAGTAAACTTTGTCAAAAACTTCTCAGGAGTATCACCTCAAATATACCAATAAATGAAAATGATGCAAGCTTGTGCAACAGCATTGAATAAAAAATAAGGAAGGAGCATCATGTAAAAATACGCGGTGGGGGTACGACGGATGTGACGTCATAAAAGTACACCCGACTATCGATATGTTCAAATCAAAGGAAATTTTATGACGTACCTTATCGAGTAATCAAAAAGTCTAACATTAATGTACGGCACCATACACCATATTTAGAAAATCTTTTTCTATTACAAACTTTACAACAATATTTATAACCGCTTAACACACGTAGATTTCTTGTAGGTTATATACTTTGTTTCCGGTAACCTCAGTTATGTGACGTCATAAAACTACACCCAGTCTGACTATCGATAACCCAGCCAGTACCGCAATATGCTCCTTATACTCTTTATTCAATGGCACACTGTCATTTAGAGAATCGAATCTACGAATACCCTATCTTTACACGCGTCTGTAGTGGTTTACGTCCATATATAGAGGACCTGCAGATTCGAATTAACGATCTTTTCGTGATTCGAGACATAAATATGTAAATAAGGAAGAACAATGAGTCCAATAATAGATCAACTTATTTGAAAAGGGGTGAAGTTAGGAAAAGAGTTGCAAAGTCAGCACATTTTTTTCGATTTTTTAATATAAAAATTGCGGAACTTTTTTTAATTCTTATCAGAGACTAGAATTATAGAAAGTGCTATTAAAACTCTCAGTATTTTTTGAAATTCGTAGAATGCCGTACCAACTTCATAGACGCCTGTCTAACGTTCCCCTTTCCAAGTAAGTCGATCTATTGGACTCATTGTTCTTCCTTGTTTACGTACGCATCTACGTCTCGAATCATGAAAATCATCATTGTTAATTCGAATCTGCAGGTTCTCTATATGGTCCTTGTGATATTCTAATACCACGGGATTAGGTGCTAGATTTTCTAAATGAGTCCGGGCACAATGAGGTGGAACACAATATTACTTTATTACTCCGAATACATCAACAGCTGAGCCTCGACTGACTCGTCGCTCCTACATTCCATAGACTCCGGTATTCACGCCGCCGGCTCAGGGCGTAGATACCACAGTCTCCCCCGTTTATTCAGTTACAAAATTAGAATTCTCTTAACCTAGGTCGTTTTTCCCTTTTTGCTTTAATCGCGCTGACCTTCGTGGCGCCTGAGGCCTTACCCCGCTCCGCTGATCGTCCGGGTTACTAGATCTCTCTCTCCCCGCCTCTGTGGTCTCGGTCACGGCCGCGCGCTCGATAAGTTTATTCGCATGGCGCTTCCAGATTACACCATCGTCCACCTCTACTTCGAACATTACCCCCGGTGTGACCTCTTTTACCAGGATTCCCCGGGTCCAGCCCTCTTTTCCTCCTCGATAGTCACGCGCCATCACGTGTTACTCCACTGCAAAACGTTTGGCCTGAGTCCCTCCCCCGTATCTTATCTGCCGCTTTTGATGGTCCCTGACTTGTTCTTCTACCGCCGGGGGTCGCAGTAACGAGAAACGTATTCTTAATTCGTGTCCTAATGCTAAACTGGCTGGCGTCCGATCCGTTGCTGCGTGGGGGTGCTCCGATAGTCAAAAAGGAATTTTTTCATAGCCGCGGGAACCGTTAATCCCTCAGCGAGCAAACATTTTACGTGCCGTGGTGTTATGCCGAATTCTTGCCTTCTTTAGAAATGATTGGAACGCTCCACCTATAAAGGTGGAATAATTGTCAGTTACTAAATGTACTGGATATCCAAAACGCGCAAATGTTTCTTCAAACGCCGCGATCGTGGTATTTTCGTTCATGTTGGGCATCACGTACGCCTCCGGCCACTTTGAATGTAAATCGAGCAAAATTAGTATCATTTTTTCTTTAATCGGGCCCAGGAAATCGGCATGCACCCTATGCCACACTGTTGTTGGCCATTTCCATGGTGTGAGTGGTATCTTAGGTGGACTTTTCCGTGTGTTGAGACAATTCAAACATTCTTTTGTTAAATAAAGATATCATCCAAAAATACTCCCGGAATTCCCAGCAACAAGGTAGCCATCGTTCGCTGAAACAAATCTGGCCCAGTTGAAATGCCGTATGGTAATCTCAAATATTTAAATAACCCCAGGTGGGTGCTGATGACCACCAATTTCTGACTTTTTGGTGTCAGCAGCTGTTAATAGGCTTCTGATAAATCTAGCTTTGTGAACACCGCAGCTCCTCCTACTCTTTCGCGAACGTCTTCTAAACGCGGCAGGGGAAAATGGTCTATCTTTAAGCATTTATTTAAAGCAGTTTTGTAATCTCCAAACAATCTAACCGAGCCGTCTTTCTTAAGCACGGGGACTACGGGCGTCCCCCACTCACTGAACTCGATCGGTGCAATTATTCCGCGAGATTGTAACCGTTGGATTTCCTGCTCAACTTTACCGCGCAGCGCGATTGAAATCCGCCTCGGCTGTATGAATCTGGGTGTGGCCCCCCGGTTGCAATTGTAATTACAGTTGTCCTTTAGTAAACAGCCCTAGTTCGGAAGAAAATACTTTCGGAAAATCTCGCTTAAGTTTTGAAATCTCAATATCAAAATTTGTTTTAATTACCTTAAGCGGCTCATCTTTATTTTCCCCGAATTTTGGTGGCCACATCCCCAATGAACGCAGCCAGCGGCGACCTACAATTGGTGCGCTTCCGCCTCTTACAACGTACAGTACCCTGCGTATGGCAGCTTATAGGCTAGGTAATCCCATGTCAATTACTTGCCATGACTACGTGCTATATTAGATAGATTAAATCTGCTATCTTTGGAAAATAGGAGACTAACCTTTGACCTTCCTCTTATTTTTAAACTTCTTAATCACTTTACTGATTGTCCTGATTTGTTGGAACGTATCAATTTTAACATTCCGACTAGAGAATTAAGACAGTACTCCATCTTCTACATCGGGTATCACCGTACTCTGTATAGCGCAAATTCCTGTGTAAATAGGCTAATAATATCTGCAAGTAATTTCTCTAATAGAGTTGACTTTTTTGGTGGCTCTGTATCAAATTTTAAACGAAAACTTTCTCGTCTACTCTCGTATTCTTAAATGCTCTTTATATTATGCTATGAAATTTTATATTCTTGTATTTTCTTTCTCCTTTGTACGCTAAAGGGTTTATTACCCGTTAATAAAGATTATTATTATTATTAGTACCTGTTTTGCAACTGTTCGATTTCGTTCGATGTTAACTCTCAGATATCCTAACGCCGGTATCGGTTGCTTATTATACACTTTTAATTTTGTTTCCGTCTCGTAGATCGCTTATTGAGGGAAGTATCGATTATAGTCAGCCTCCAAGACTGCCGCGATCGTTGCGCCGGTATCGATTTCCATTTATATCGGGACGTTGTTTACGTTGATTATCTCCGTGTGAGGTTCGTCGAAATCTCCGTCCTGCTTTGAGTCGACGTTCATCAACGTTTCCGATGGTCGGACCTCGGTGATTGAGTAGAAATCTTCGACGAATCGTTCGCTCTCGGACATTTTTTCCTATTCCTCTTCATCTTCTTCGTCTGCTTCGGGTCGCTGTTCGCTCTCGCTCTTGTAGTTCTGGTTCCTCGAGTCCGTTTTATTTTTGAATCTAGCGCACGTTCTATGGGCGTGGCCCTGTTTGCCGTACTTACTGCAGAACTTTTCCCGCCATTTACACTGAGGCTTTCGATGTCCATTTATTCCGCAACAATAACATTCGTCGGTGCTACCAGCCTGGTTGGATCCGGAGGTCGATCCTCGGTTCGCCGCCTCGTACTGACCATGAAATTCTCTACCTCTTGCCCTTCAATTTCGAAATTCTCGGCCGTTCGAGTGTATTATGTTGACATTTGCTATGTGCGCTTCAGCTCCGCTGTTGTTATTGTGAGTAGCGTAAGCCGACCGCAAATGCTCGACTTGACTCTCAGCGGTTTCTTCCGTCTTGCTAATTCTATGAATTCCGCCAAACCCGTGTCGGGTGACTTCAATAATTTGTATCGAACCGCTTTAGAGATTGTTCCGGCTATTATTAAGTCTTTTAATTGCTTCTCCCGCTCAAGAGGT